>JASMMZ010000007.1:15895646-16064492 GCA_038502455.1 Anisogramma anomala | reverse complement strand
CCCCCCCCGCCGGCGGCTTGCCATCCGTGAAGACACAGCAGTCCTGGCTACTTGGCGGACGAACATGGCGTGCATCCATCCTTCCCGGTCCACATCTGCATCACCAGCCCGAATTCGCCTTGATGCCAGGCTGCTTGGCCGGCTGGACTGTTGTGACTTCTTGCCTGACAGGACCGGCCCTTCTTTCTACATACTCGGTCTTTGGCTAGTGGGATGATTCTGACTGGGTAGTCGCAAGCCGCTGACGAGGCCCTGAGAAGAGGACAACTGACCGAGGGCATGCTCAGCTGCCTTTGGCTGGAATACCATCGACGCACTCAGCCCGAAATACACAAGTTTGCAGAGATTGCGGATCACAGCACTTGGGGATTTCCTGATAAATTATTCATAATCTTCTGCCACAACTCACACACACTCTCTCTCTCTCATTCATGGACCTAAACATATAGCGAGCGACGTGCAATTGAACACAGTAAATGTCATATTTTTGGTGCTGGCTTCGCTTGTTAGTACTTGCTTTTCCGATGCCGTTTTCTCCGTTGGCCCAAGCCCATATCTGGATCCCCAGCCGTATATACCAGATTCGTACCAAGCCATACAAAAGACCCAGCTGTATTAATTTTTTTTTTCTTGCGCAAGAGGGACGTGGGGTATCTTGTGACGTGGTGTGCAGGGCTGCAAAACCAGACAAGTTCAACAGCACTGACAGAACCCAGTCAGGTAACGAATCCAACGCCAGCCAGACCCTCACATTGAAAACAACGAAGAGAACACCAACGTAGAACCTTGCCCAACGAGAGAGAGAAATAGTAAGGAGAAATCCGACCATGATCAACAAAGAATAGAAGAAAATCCAACAGCAATCTCCCACGATCCATCCAAAGAGAAGACTCCGCATAACCGAGAGACCCACTGAAGACAGACAAGTCCAGCACTTGCCTACATCCCACCTCATTTTGATTTTCGCCAAAAAGACCAAGCAAGCCCGTGGATATAGTCCTTTCCTTCGATCCTTTCTTCCCATCGACCAAAACAAAATCTCCCGTCATAAGGCCCCGGCCCCCCCCCCCCCCTCCTAACTGTTCCCATCACAGTGATTTCAATGATCCCCAATGCCGATGCAGGTGGTATTGTTCTTTGTGTCGACGCCTCCCTCGCCCCCACCCAGATGCGCAAAAGTCTCCCCAAGAAATGACAACAAGCCCAGAAATAACACCTAGTCATGATTCGAATGCCACCGATGTCCTGTTGGCATCCTTGGACGCCCAATGATCGACCATTCGAGCCTGTCAGACTCCCATCCAAGGCTCCCTATCTCAACCCCAAACACTGGTCTGCGGCTTCGACGAGCCCCACGGCCCCGCACTGCGCTGGCCCCAGTTCCCCAACGCGCCCTCCGCCGAAGCCGTCGTCGCAGATGCCGATCCCGCCGGCGCAGCCGACGTCCCCGGCGCGCCGCCCTCGGCAAAAGGCTGTTTCGGGCCCCCCGCAGCCGCCGAGGGTCGCGTCCCGATCGGCGCCACCGGCTTCCCACCAGACGGCGCGCGGCCGTTCTGCGGCGACCCGCTGCCGCGCGACGAGCTGCTCGTGCGGCTGGTGGCCGACTCCCCAACGGGGGCCATGGCCGGGTTACTCTGCGGACTCGCGTTGCTGCTCGCGCGGTTCTCGCGCGGCGCCGGGTCACCGGCACCACCGACCTGCGATGCCTCGTGCTGTTGTTGCTGCTGCTGCTGCGCAGTGGCGTTGTTGCTGCCGCGGCCGTTGTCGTAGGGGCCAAGGGGCGAGGACCCACGCAGGTTTTTGGGAGTTCCGCTGTGGTGTTGTTGTAATTGTTGTTGCTGCTGCTGCTGCTGCTGCTGCTGCTGCTGCTGCTGCTGCTGCTGCTGCTGCTGTTGTTGTTGTTGCTGCTGCTGGACGGGCAAGCCCGGCCGCGGCGCGCCTTTCTCGTCGATGTAGCCGCCGCCGCCGTAGAGGGCACTTTGCTGGCGCGCGATGAGCTCGTGGTGCGGGACTTCGGCGGTGCCGCCGGGGCTGAAGGCGCGGTCGGGCCGCGGGTTGGAGGCCGGGCCGGGGCCGGGATTGACGGAGCCAGGCACGCCAGCACCGGAGTGGTTGCCGGCGTCTTGAGGGCCACCGGGGGGGAAGCTGGTGGCTGTGAGGCGCAAGATGTTAGCCCGCTGCGCTTCGTCCAAGAGGATGGAACCGCATGTTCTATGGGGGCAGAGTCGGGGGATCAACCAGGGCTTTTTTTTTTTACGGGGCAAAGATGGGGCTCGGGCAGTCACCGCAGACGGGTATCATATGACAAGCCACACTTGAGGCGAGGAGGGGAAGAAAGGATCTCGAACGGGAGCGGACACGCCACATGAAATTATTTTTGCTTCTCGTGACGTCGTTCTGGTGCGGAGGCAAGGTGTGGTGGCTTTGGCTCGTTTTCTCTTGGTTCTCTCAGTGGTAGGTAGGTAGGAATCGGTCCATCTCGACAAGGCTATAAAGAAGTAAATGGAGGTCTACTTCGGTTGAATTGCTGCTCCTGGTGATAATTGCGCAGCTCGCGCTCCCGCTGGGCCGCCAACCTCCTCTTGTGCTGCTGCATCTGCTCGGCGTCGTTGGAGCCGCGCGAGGGCTGGTGCCGCTGCGAGGCGTAAAAGTTCTGCAGGTTCGAGGACGGGTGGCCGCCGGGTCCACCGCGGCCGGTGTAGTTTCCCGGCGAGTGAGGCCGGGCCGCTGGGCCTCCGGGCAGGCGGGGCTCTGTTGAGGGAGGAACGCTTGCGTCAGCTGGTCGTCACTGGTGGGTGGTTCGCCGACCCTGGCCAGCAGCCAGCAGCAGCACTCGTTGAGCAGTGTGGATACTCACCAAAGTCGGGATAGAACTTGGCAGGGCCGGGAGGGAAGTGCGGTTGAAACTCACGTCTACCTCCGCTGGGAGGCATCCCCATGCCGGGCTGGATTTTACCACTCTTGATCATCTCCCCGTAGGCTTTATCCACCTCTATTGTGTCCAGTCAGTCCTCGGGTCTCTCCGGGCACCCGAATTTCTAGATGGACCACCTCCCGAAGCAGGCCTACTGTCCTCTCCACGGCGACGGTGTTGCCGGGTCTTGTCCGGAACTGGGTGGGGATTGGCACGTACCCTGGTTTTGGTAGAAAAAGGCGGCAGGTTCGTGGGGTGGGTTCGTAGTAGAGCTCGCGCCTGGATAAGCAGCCGTGTCAGCCGCTGGGCAGCAAGTGGGCCTCGGCGAGAACTTGTTGGGGGAGCGAGTGCATACCAGACCTGGTCGGCGGCGTCTGGTGATCCCACGGCTGAGCTCCTGCAGCGCCGGCACCGACCTCGTACCCGAGACCACCGTGGGTCGGATGCCACTGTGACTCGCTGTACATGGACATGGCGGCGGCTCTGGCTCTGGCTCTGGAGATTCGACTTCTGAGAAGAGGCGTGGGGGAAAAGATGATGTCGCCGAGCTCAAGGCCTAGAGATCAGTAACACTGCGGACACAGGCAATTTGTCAGCAGTGAAGAGTTCAAGAGTTCAAGCGAGGACGCTAGCTGGAGGGAGAAGCTGGCAGAGTTTTCATCGAGGTCACTCTCCAACGTCACATGAGAAGGAAGAGGAATGGGCACAGAGCCAAGGTTGAGAACCGACTTGTCGCATCAGAGTCGCTCTCGAGGCGCTCCGTTGGACGGGACCACCCAAAATTCGCACGTTGGGTCTGCCATGGCTAGGCAGCACGGCTAGGCAGCACAACGCAACGCAATGCAACGAGGACAGGGCAGAGCAGGACAGGACAGGACGCGGGCAGCACATAGAGAAAAGAAACTCACACAGTGGCCTGGGTCTGATCAGAAGTGCACAGGTCTCGGGTTCTGGGGATGCGATCTGTGGATGCCCGGTCGTTCGATTGTCCTCCTCTGTTGTCTGTACGAGCGCTCGAGGCCAAGAAGAGGGTAGGGGAGAGGGAGAGGACCGAGTCGAGTCGAGTCGAGTCGAGTGGAGTCAAAGTCAAGGATGCAAGCCAAGAGGAGGTGCAGGCAGGACGCGAGGATAGGATCAGGTGGGATACGGAGCAATGAGTGGCAATGGCAATGGCAAAGGCAATGGCAATGGCAATCTCGAGCCAAGATTGAGAGCTCATCTGACGCAGGACGGAAGGTAAGGTAAAAAGCCAAGACAGAGAGGGATCGGCTGGCCCACAGTTGGCCTCGACCGACTGATACGGGGCGTGGGCCGAGAGGAGGCGCGAATGATGACCACACACCTTTGCTGTGCTGGACAGGGCAGAAGGGCCAGCACGGCAACAGGCTGCCGGAAAGAGTAGAGGGTGGACTGGGCTGACTACACGGGATTCGTAAGTAGACACGGCATCCACCAATCCGATGCCGCCCGAGCAAAGATTTGCAAGCGCCGGCGGAGATGTGGGCACAGGCACAGCTAGGCGGAAATTAGGCAGGTTGTGAACCGTCACCGTATCACCTCGTCTGCTGCCGCTGCCGCTGCCGCTGCCGCTGCCGCGGGGGGTCGTGACAGGGTGAGGAGGCCCGGCGGAGGCTGAAGCCCTACGATGGCTCGAAGTACTTGCCTGCTAGAAACAGAAGACAGAGAGGAAGACGACAACGAAAATGATCATACAATGGAAAATGAAAATGCATGACGACAGCCCCAATTCGGCCCGTGGCGGAGAGGCAAGTATAATGTATATTTACATCAAACCTTACCCACAAACTGGCTTTGCGAGACTCTGGCACCTTCGATGATGCCTCTGCCGCCGCAGCCTCGATCAGGCTAAGCTTTCTCTGTACGTGCTTTCCACCTTGGCAGCTGCTTAGACTCTCGCCTGATGTTTCCTTGGCCTGTTCGATTATCACCAAGGACGTCCGTCGTCCCGTCGTTGAGGAGTGAGAAGACAGTCATAGCCGCTGCAAGCCGCTACTGTAGCTTGTTCCGTTACTGCTGAGCCTGTGCGCTCTAGTCAGACGGCTGCCAAGGCTCTCCTGGGTCTTCTATAATCCCGGTGCTGTATCTACCATCTATCTAGTAGCCACTATTCACTACTCCAGTAGCACACCCGCTACATCGTCCTCGATCTCTTCGAAATTGTCCTCGTCCTCCTCCTCGTTGTCCTCGTCCTCCTCGTCCTCCTCCTCCTCCAGACACCCAGCTTTCACATAGCTTAGTCCGCCACTGCACTCCGTCCGAGTCAGCCTCCTTTTCGTCATCTTCCTCTTATCAGTCCGGCCACATCATGCTCGGCCGCAGGCCCAGCTTTGGGCACCAACATGACTCTTCGCCCTCCTTGTCACCAGCCACTTTTCGCCACCACCACCACCAACACCACCAACACCACCAGCCCCAATGAGATGGGCCCGCCACCACACCAGTTTTGCAGGTGTACATACGTACATACCTCTCGCCTGTGTCCGGGCAGGCGGCTGTGCATTCTGCCAGCCAACAGCTTGCCTCCCTGAACAGCTTTGCAGGAAGCAAGGTGGATGCAAACAATGTCGCGCATAGGTACTCCCCCCCCCCGGTCGCCTCTGGCCGTCTCCGGCCCGCGTTCTCCGGCAAAGC
Organism: Anisogramma anomala; assembly: GCA_038502455.1. Taxonomy (NCBI): domain Eukaryota; kingdom Fungi; phylum Ascomycota; class Sordariomycetes; order Diaporthales; family Gnomoniaceae; genus Anisogramma; species Anisogramma anomala. Next base: position 16,058,926 of record JASMMZ010000007.1, on the reverse strand, counting down.
TTCCGAGGAGAACCGGCATCATCTTCCTTCCCAGACTGCTCGATCCCATCCGACATGGCGAATGTGCAGAGTTGGGAAGATGGGAGCGAGCCAGCCCACTGCTGTACAATTTGCGAGTGACAGTCCCGCCACCACCGGCCCGCCGGCCGGCCAGCACCCAACACACGTACTGACAACAGTAGGTACAGTTCCCCCCCCCCCCCCCACCTCAGCAAAGATGCACCACCCCCGGGAACGTCCCAAATTCTAGAAGCTCTCGTGATGTGCCTTCTGTGCCTTCCCGATCTGTCCACATACATGTATGCATCCACGGCGTCCTGCGTCATTGTCTACTTGACTCTTACAGCACATACACACTCGCCAATCAGCGAAAAAACCGACGCCACCACCCAACTACTCAGTGCCTCTCCCCGCAGTTCGCGGCGATGGTCTTGGTGTGCGGGTTGAGTCTCCTCGCCCTCCCCTCAACCAGCGTGCTCTTAATCCGAAAGTTGTTCGGCGTGCACAAGTGCTTCTTGGCTAGAGGAGGGGGGAGGGGGACGACGGCGGCGGTGGTGTGTGTCCACTGATATGCCCTGCAAACAGGATCATGGGTACATCAGCCTTTTGTGCACAAAAGGATTGGCCTTGATCATCCACGACTTCTCTAGGGCGGGCGCTTAGCCTAATGTCCCCAAGAGATACGTACTACGTATAAAAGTGTGGCCAGTACCACAAAATCTTTTGGTAGCTAGTACATGAATACATTGAAATAATGGATTTTTTCATCGAACTGTAGAACTATGTAGCTACTGCGAGTTGAGATATGTGAAATATAATACACCTTTAACCTAAACCATAGAGGTAAGTTATTATATACGAAGAAGAAAACAAGTAAATGGGAATTGACAACATTAAAATGTTGTCGATCTAGTTGATTAGGGTATATATGTATATATAACGAAATTTCAACTTCAGCCTTATATTTATTCAAACTAGTAAAGATGAATCATTTTCAAAAGGAAACTATTGTATTCTTCAGCCATTAAAACATACATGTTTGATACCAACATTTCATTGTATTTATCTAATATAGTCGAGCCCAAAAATTAAAAACATGGATATATTAACCATTTTTACAGGTTCAATGTTGGACTTATTATATGCCATTTTTTTGGTTAGGTCTTTACGTCAACGTATGAAGAAGACAGCACAGAATTCAAATATAGTAGTAGAAAGATAAAAGAGGGAGAAGAAGCATCTAGAAAGTACATACCTTAGATAAGAGCTTATATACTCTGATCTAAGCTGTGACCCCCTACTATATACTCCGCTAGCGTGTTTTCTTATGTTTACTAATCATAGTAACATCTACCTTAAATAGTATATTTGTGATGAAAATTCTTGTTTTTGTACAAAAAGCTCACTATTTATAATGAACTATTAATGGCAACTTATTTAGTACTGATAGTATAATATAAGTCGTGGTTTGTTTTAGAAAGTTTGCGAATCCTATAAAGGTGTGACTATCGATATTATATATTATTAAGTCATGTTAAAGTGATGTATTGCCATTTATTTAAACAAAAAAAATCCTCACTGAAAATCACGTTATCATTTCGAGATAAACTCACAATTAACTATATTATGCTCTCGCGCCTAATTGATAATTTCTAATTACCTTATATAATATATGGTCTCATATATTACGCAATAAGCAGCAACGTATAGCGCGGCAACACACGCGCGCTATTAAGGCTGGTACCGCTACTATTGCTGTATAGCTCATTATTAGTATATCCTCTAGCCCATTTATTACAAGCTTCTCCTTCTTATTCGCCATCACCCCTACATTTCATTTTCCGTTTTCACTCTTCGCCACGTTTAAATAGATATAACAGGAACGGAATGAGAAAGAATAGTAGTAGTAGTAGTAGCAGTAGTAGAAGACTATAAACTATATCTTTTTATCTTAAGTAAAAACTCCGATTTCATTCGTCACATCCATTCAATATCGTAAGTGTATTATCGACTAATTATAGTAGGGTACGTAATATTTTCCTTTCGAATCGTAACATATATTAATCTTTACCTCAACAAGGTTGAAATGGCGGAATAGTTCCGCCATTTGAAAGCGTACTTTTTTAGGGTACGTTCGAAAACCGTTATAACCCAAAGAACATTGAAACAAAGTATTGAAAAAAACGTTCTTAACCTTTCTATAACCACGCCCTACGTGGATTACGTGGCTTTCGCCGCCGCCGTTAAGTTATTTGGTGAATACCGTTAAAGCGAGGGTGTATTTCTATTTTGTTATTATAACAACCGGAGCGGTAACGGGTTTACATCCGTTGAAGTAGTATTAATTCCATTTATAAACGTTCCTTTTCACGTCCACCGTATTCATAGTAATTTATTCTACTTTTATATTAGGATATTTAGAGTTTGGGTTCATTTATCGCCAGATATTAATAAGCAACCTATATAATCCACTAATATTATTATCGCATAACGCGCGGACTTACACATTTATTAAACAGGTAAATTCGATGATATTTTCGCCCGGTTTCATAAAAAGGGTGACCAAGCCTATCGCTCTTTGCTTAAAGGTATATAGCGTAAGATATAGGAGATGCTTAGCTCTTCTTAGGGTAGGTAAAATTGACGGTAACAACGATAGCGATAGCGATGATAACAACGATAACGATAATGAAGATGAAGACAACAACTTTACTACTTCCTCTCCCTCTTCTTTCTCTTTCGGCAATGACTAGCTGCCTCGTTTTCATTGTTTGCTAGTTTCAATCCGTCTTATATACATATAATTATATAATAAAATTACATTTAAAAACAATTGCAACACAAGTAATAAATGGTAAATCAAAAAGGTTAAATGGACAACATAAGTGATAAATAAAGAATTCAAAGAGTGAAATACGTAACTTAGGCTATAAATAGTCCATTCAAAAAGTGAAATGTACAATGTAGACAACAAATAGCAAAATTGAAAAGTGAAATGCGTAACGTAAGTGACCAATGGTCCATCTAAAAAGCGAAATTTATAGTGTAAGTAATAAGTAATAACTTTATAAGAAATTAATAATATAACTAAAAGCAAAAAATAAAGCGAAATTCGTAGAAAAGCAAAAGAAAACGCTGTCTATTATGGGATAAGACATACAACTTTTTTAGTATCGCTAACAAAAAGACTGTTTGTAAACACAAATGTTTATAATGCGTTATTCGAAAAGCCTTTAGTTATTACATCCGCTAGGTTTAACTTTACCTCGATCTATCTCATCTCCTTAATTTTTTAGCATTCACACGATTTGTGCAAAGCTATAATATCAATTATAAGACGCTTTTTATTTATGGTTCCAAGCTTCATAAGATACTCGTTAAGAGAGAAAAAAGTCAATGCGAACCACTAAAAAGATAGCTTTTATTTCAAGGCTCTAAATAATTATATGGATCATTATCGATGTAGTAATACAAAATTCAAAGCCTTTAAACATTTTATAAATCTTTGAGGTAAAAACACTCCATGTAATCCATTTATAGTTAATTAAACTTGAATTGACGACATTAAATCTTAAATTGAATTCATTTGAATTCGATATTTTATTACCAATAACAAGTATAAACTTTATCTAAAAGTTACAAACGATATTATCCGCGAAAAAGCTATTAATATAAACAAATAACTTTGCCGTCCGTATATTAAAGGGTATCAAACGTGAACCACGCTTTGTGTTTGAGATTTACCATTCGAAAGGATTATTTAACGCCTGGTATTCGTCATCCGATGATTCTACCTAATATTATACAATGACAGACAAATCAAACGCTGTTTCCAGTTATACGACTAATAGAACTCAAACCACACGTATATATTGACATTGATACTCGTAGGAACGCTTCTAACTGGTTATATGAATGAGGATAACTTTATAGAATTACCTCTTTTCGAAACATTTCAGGATCAAGTTCCAAAACATAATCGTTACAACGTGAAAATCAATCAAACAATCCTCCGTTAGACATATCTTTGGTGTTAACTTTATATTAACAATTCAAACCTTAGTATTTTGCAAGACGGAAAATAACGCGTTACAAAAAAAATGTATTTCGTTAGTTTATATACCAACAACTTTAACACTCGCTATTTATAATATAAAACCAGTAAATGAAAGTTGAAGATAAAGCCAACCATTTTGAAACTCTTTTTATAATACATCCAATATTTATTAAACCAGTATATATCAACCTCCACGAAACCATAAGAAAGTTTAAGGATATGCAATAATATTCTGGATAAGTGGTGTTTTTGGAGCTCTATAAGTAAGTATAAGTGAATAAGCTATTCAAAGCGTTTCTCTTACTACGTATAAACTTATATAATATTTAGAAATTTCAAAATCAGGTTATAAAGCTTTCGGGAAAAGGTAGTAAGCGTTAAAATTAAATGATGGCTCGTTTTTCCTAAAGTAGGCAATTGGTTTATAATATTCTTTTTACTTTTGTCACTATATCTTTTTACCACTAATAGAATTTTTTTATAAGATTATTGTTGGAAAGTACTATATGCAGTAAAGTAGGTCAACTTTACTGTAATTAGGATTGAATATATTGAACTGCAAGTTGAGTGTATTGTTTGCATCGACTTACCACATTAGGTGTAATTCTAGTGCAGTACGCTGTACTTCATACTAGGGCACGAGCCAAGAAATTGGCCACAAAAATTACAGTGCAAACCAGCTAGCGGTCTGCTAAGCCTATAACAATACATTCATCGCTTTACTAATGTAATACTACTGTTACTTCGAATACGATTCGAATCGACAACGTTGTAACGATCTAAGGCCCTACTAGCACTGATTGGTTCTTATTAGGTTAAATACGGATTGACTAAGTAGAAGAAAAGGCTACTTTCCGGGTACATTTTACGTTAACAACAGCGGCTAGGGTAAAGTAAAGATTCTTACGAAAGGATTTTATTAGTATTGTGTCAGTTTACAACAGCAGGAAAACAAAGAATATTTTTAGGTTACGCCAGTTGTAATGATCACACTTAATACCCATGAGTAAATAGAAGGTGTCAGAGGGTTTATGTTAGCAGTAAGGTAGCAGAGGTAATAAAGGTGCAATATCAAAAAGATGTGTGTTCGTACTGTAGAATGATCACTAGCCGTTAGGCTATTCAGGTGTGTAGACTGAATACTTAGATTGACAACTGAAGATCTATGAAGGAAATGCTATCTATGTGGTGATGACCGTGTATTTTTATCCTATAGCCTTTATACCATCTTCAGTACTGGATCGGTTGGATCGCCTTGCTATCCTAGTGATCCATAGATCTGCTGAATCACCTTGCTATCCTAGCGATCCATCGGATAACCCTAACCCTGGGTTGCTTATATAAGAGATGTTCTCCGCTTGATGTGTTGGACATCAAGCTCTTAATGGCGCAATCGACTGCTGTCCTGTTTTATGACCTGCAATTGATCCTTAGGTTATAACATCAGTCTATAACGGCAATCTGGAAATAAGAGACAGTATCGCTACTGAAAACACCAAGAACTCTTTACGGATCCTTTTTAAAGAAAAAAGTTAAAATTAATTGTTAAAAGTCTCAAAGTTTAGCAAGTTAGCAAACGGCTTAGTTAGTATTACTGCGTATGCTACTATTACAAAAAAGACTAAGTTACATATCCAAAGAAACATAATAAATAACCTTCGACCTTATCTTTTAAATTAAACCTTTGCCCCTAGTTTATTTTTTTCACTTTTTCATACAATAATATAATTGTTAAGTTTTCCTTTTCTAATGAAAACATAAAGTTACGCCAAAAAAAGTCACGTTACGCGAATTAACACCAAGTCACCTAGTTTCCACGCGACTTTCCGCCAAAATACTAAGTTTCTAAGCCTAAAATCACCAAAAACCTCTCCTTACACGCACTACATATCCTACACAAGCTAAAACCTCAAGATATCTATAGCTAGCACCCACTTTAAAGCTATTACCAACCTTGTCACAAGAAAGGCAATTAAGGCGCTCGGAGCTGCTTTTGCTAAACATTACAACTACGACTTTTAAAGGGAAGATATTGACGAAAACTTAACCTAAAAACACCTCGCTAACTTCGTCGACAACTTTATCGTCGAATAAAACAGCGACGAAAAACTTAACCGTGGTAGCTATGGCTTCCGAAATTATTGTGAGTTTTTTGATGACTGGGCTATTAATATGTGGAAAAAGATCTAAAAAGATGTCAAGTCTAAATTAAAGGCAGAATTTGAACGACAAGGGATTTATATGCCAGAAAAGATCTTTATTACTTCAGAACAATCCCTTTCGACCTAGCTTAACTTAAAGAATGCTTTTAAGATCTACGACCTAAAAGAAAGGGTGATAAAGAACCTTAATGCCTTTGTACACGATTTAAATGACCCTCCCCCTCCCTTTACCCCTATTAATTTAAGCTTCTTGACGTACTGACTATAAGAAACCTATTGATTTTTTTGGTAGCCTAGTACCTCTACATAACAGAGTGGAGTATGCCTCCAGCGAGAGCAAAACATATGAAGTAACAATTTCCAACGCGACAAAAGGTATTAACGTTAACAAATTTTACCAATTAATTAAACAGTATCGTCAAGCCTTCCAAAATCTTTAAGTACCTATCTTTCCCTAACACTTCGATTGACAGGCTTTTTAAGTACCTTTTCACGAAAGGTTTGCATATACGCGAGAGTCTACCACAGGTCCTACTACAGGACTTTATTTTTCGGGTTAAGCGACTGGAAATTACCTACAATACCGTGTCTCAGAAGCTTTAAGGCTTAAACTGCCAGAAAACACTAATAAAGATTGGGATAACTATCGTGACCTGCTCCCAAGACCTATCAAAGTAGTTAACATTAATTATAAGCTTCTTATAAACTTCGCCAAAATTTGGAACGACGTAGAAAGTTCTAAAGGAAATCCCTACAATCTCTTCGACATAAAGATAATACTCTTCTTGAATATTTTCAAATAAATTGATGTTCTTTTTTTAGGTTTTTACCTATTTTCACTGATATCGTTACAAGGCATATCAGGAACTATTACCTGATTTTTTTAACTCAGGTCACTACGTTTCGCGAGATCTATAACGGCATAAAAGGCTACTTCGAATACAACGTCTACTTTACGTAATATTATACAGATTGGGCTACCACAAAGTGAGCAACAATAATAGCTAAGAAGAAAAAGGAGGAAACACCGATGAATTTGTTTAATCAGATAATTAACAAGTTGATACTGTATTAAAAAGTAATAGAGAAAGTTCACGTTAACGATGCTACACTTCGTAAATAGGTACGGGTAACAGTTACGAGAATTAGCGAGTTTAAATGCGCCTTAGAACGTTTAAATGCTACTTACGAAAGCTTTTTTAGCTAGTTACGTTTTCGTTTACTACCGTAATAACACGTATACCAAACTCGTTTATTACATACCCTTAAGCGAACAACTTCCCTAACTTAAATAAAAAAAGATCTTACGGTACATAATTACGTTGACTACAAATACGGCTACAGACGCCCTTAACGTCTAGGGTTTGGCATATCAATTATAGAATAGAAGTAGTAACCACGTTAATGCTAACAAGGCCAAAATTTAAACGGATCTGCTAACCATAAACACCATCGACGTAATATTAGCAAAAGGTATTAAATTTATGTAAAGTCTAGCTATTAATAAACTGGTAACACATACACCAATCGAAATAATGGAAAGGTAATATACTATATCCAGTATTTTACTACTTTTAAATATGATTACTTAAATTAAATTGCAAAATTAGAGGGCGACGAGCCAACTAACGGCGATAAAACCCCTAAGCAGATTAAATAGCATTAAGATACTGCTTCTAACGCGACCTAATAACTATCTAACCACGTTTTCCTATATCGTTTGAGTGGTACAAACCCGTACCTTTGTTTTAATTAAACCTTTAACTCATTAAATATTTTTAATTTTTGCAATCATTATTCGGACCACATATTTTAAGGTATTATGCCATATACAAGGGCAGAAAAATAATTAATAAGAGGCTATTCGTAATACGTGGCACTACGAAGGAAAAGTACTATAGACACAGAGATAAGTTATTAAAGTGCTGGTAAGGCTAAAGTTGGTTTCGAACTAAGCGAACAACTATCGTTACTAGGGATAACGGTAATTTGAACTATTATAATAGCGATGTCGTTCCATATCCTTAAGTCTCCTACACTATTTTTCCTTTACTTGAAGAACATAAAAACCCATAGTGTTAACGTCGACATTAATGTTGACGAATTAGTTAAAAACGGCCAAAGGTGTCCCTTCGCCTTTAAGTAGGGGTACCTATGGTTTTATCTTTAAGGCACTAAAGTGGTGGTGTTAAATCTAACAAAACCGGAAATACGTTAACTATACCGGTGCTTCAACTATCTAGTCGTTAATAGGCTATACAAAGTCATAAAATCCGCAAGGTATAGATATTTGGAATACTTTGCTTTAAAAGTTATGAAGAAGCTTTGGCATTATTATGAAACATATTCCTAATCCCTCTAGAGATTTAAATTTACATTAAAAGATGAAGATAACTTTAATTATAAGGTTTTTGTTAACGTGTTTTACTTAGATACTCAGTCTATTATTTATGTTATTTACTCCGTAACCTTTTTTTATAGAACCAAGTTTTTAGAATCCTTTTCTGCAAAGAAGAAATGAAAAAGGTTGAAGATATTATAAATTGACAAGTATTTGAGTCCAACTAACGTTGTTATCCATGATATTAATATCGACTTTGCGGCGGCAGAGTTTCAAGAAGATACCAAGATACTAGGTACCTAGTAAAAACAGGTACCTGTAAAAGTCTACTGGAGTATTGGGAAGTTGAAAAGGGTATACACTCTAATTTATCGAATGTATAATATTCTTACGTTGTAAATCAAAATTTTAACGGATCCGGAGACACGTTTTCAAATTGCAGTAAAATTTATGAACAATAATTTAAGCCTTAACAGTATAATGTTAACGCTATTAGTCTTTGGAGTATATTCACGCCTAACGAGTAAATCTCTACCATTAGTAAACACTTAAAACCGGATTGCAGCCTATAGTAAAGTACTAAGGAAACTACCAAAGGAATCAGCTCTCCGCTAGATTAATAATACCATTAATACCAGGAATGGCCTTATAATAAGCGACGTACTTGCTTTTCCGTTACAAAGTAAGATCTTCGTGTGGCGGGAGCTGGGTAAAAAGGAGGGCCTATATAAGATCCAAAGTATGACGAGTTTTGAAGTGGTGATTAAAACTATTAACGGTCCTATAACATTTCGAAGTACTTAATTTAAGCTTTATATCGGCGCTAATAACGATTAAGACCCTTAAACTAAACGATCAAGCTAATACGAACCTCTGCTATCTGTTATCGAAAAGCTAATAAAACGCCGCTGGCGCGAACGACTCCTGAAGAAAGAGAACGTTAAAAAGAGGTAATATATACCGGGTCGCATTTACAATACTGCTTGGGTAAACAAAAAAGAGAAGGATGACGAAGGCTTGATATTAAGGATTCGAACGCAAGTGATTATTGAAACCTTTGGTAGACCTTTTGAAGAAATTAATAAAGTCGAAATCAAATGCCTACTAACTTGAAAGGTTATATAATTTATGCCGAATGTTGATTTTAACCTCTAAAACCAAAATATTACGATCTTGAAGTTGAGGATTATTTACGAGGTTAAAGGTAAGACTATGGTGTGGCCATATGAAAAGTCATATTTAATCGGTTAAGGATACAGCTATAAAGTCTAAAATTGTATCCTTATGTAGTCGCCAACGATTTAGAAAATTAACTAGTACTTATTAGTCGTTTTGATAACAAGTTTACTAACGTGCTCTAAAAGCAAATTCACGTTTAATAGCGGTAATATAATGTAAATTTATATGTAGTTTATAAGGGATTCATAATGGATTATACAGTTAAAGTTTCTATAGAAACTACGTATTATTTATCCTCCGGTAATAGTAATGCGGTATGTTAAATAACTATAAGAATTGGCTAAAGTAGGTGTCTATTAGTTCTTTACTTACCAGTTGCACTTTAAATTATGGCTAACAGTAAAGTTTTTAATATTCGACCCCTGCTTGCTGATTACGTAAGAGAGGGACTGCAATATGATAGGTATATAAACTAACGATATCTTTTTTGTTGGAACGGCTGGCTTTGTAGCATTGGAATAACAGGCGATTAAAAGCTTGAAGTTTTGAAATTATAAGCCGATAATGACGTTTATTAAAGGAAACCAACTTAACTTTAATAAATCGTCGATTCGTATATTTGGTATCAATACCAGCCTTAGCTTTCGTTAAAAGGGTTATGGTACCGTTTTAACTATAATCGACAAGAATAATATAGCTAATACCTAACGGTACTTAAAACAGTGTGCTTGTGGCAGCTATATTGCCACCTTATGCTAACCAGAAGCCTCTTATGACCTTTTCATCGCGGAACAAATACAGGATCCGGTAAATAGCAACGTGAATCGACGAAATAAGAGGTTCTAGTAATAGATGCGAAACCTGAACCGCGGAATTAATATCATCTTAATCGATCTGTCGAGGGCTAAGTTAATAATCTTTACGGATGTGTCTTTTATAAACAATACCTACCTGTCTTTACAAATCGGCTTCCTAATAGCCCTCGTTAACGAAAACAGATGGGAAGACAAATTTATCATTAATGGTAACCATATTCACTAAACCTCTGTTAAGTGTAAAAAGATTATAAGAAACGTACTGACTTCGGAGGTTTACAGCATAATATTAGTGGAAACCTTTAAACTTATTATCAGGCAACTGAATATTTCTCTTATCCGGATGGTGATTTATATAGACTCGAAAAGCCTATTTGAATGCCTTTCAAAGCTCAGAACCACCAACGAAAAACGCTTGATAATCGATGTAATAATACTTCATAAAGCATATGAAGGGAGGGGGATGAAGGAGTTTCTATGGATTAATGGCAAAGACAATCCTATTAATGATATAACGAAGGTATCGCCGAATAAGGCCCTAAAAAGATTTTGAACAACAATAGGCTAATCGTATGTATCAAGAGTTACATTAATAAGCCGCCCGGAAAGCTAAAATTACGTGACAACGGCTAGGAATATTCTGGTGAACTGAAAGACTGCCAGGAAAGTGGAAAAACTAATAATAGCAACCTGTTTAATTGGTATAGCTAAGGTGAAAGCCTGTAAAGGCCTATGAAGAAAGAACTTTTTGTATAGATTAATAAACTCGAAACTCGAAGCCGTAAGGTAATTGTCGGTAAAAAATATCAATTTTCATACAATTAGGTGTAATTTAGTATGGATGTCAATTGAAATTAACAGGGGATTGGAAAGTTGACGAGGTTGCTGTTTAACGCTAACCGGAAAATATTGATTAACCATACTGGCGTACGCGTATAAACTAAAAAGCCGCCAGTGTTGAAATAATACTACATATAGTGTAGTAGGTTACCTTTACTGTAATTAATGTTAACTATACTAAACTGCAAGTTAAATGTATTGTTTATGTGAACTTACCGCATTAGGTGTAAGTCGATTGCAGTATACTTCACTTTATACTAGGACATGGGCTAAGTAATTAGCTATATAAATTACAGTGCAGACCGGCTAGCGGTTTGCAAAACCTAGAATAATACATCCACCACTTGAAAAATTCAATCCTCCTGTTACTTCGACTACTATTCGAATCGACACCGTTTTAACGATCCAAGACCCTACCAACAATTATTTAATTTTATGTTTTTTAGACGGATTTTGTCAAAAGTATTTTGTAATCGTCATAAATCGTTAGGTCGAACGTCATAAATCTAAAAACGCTCTACTTAATTAAAGCAGATATTTGTCTCCCGGTCGAATCCTCAAAACCTTTACCCGGTGCAGTAATAACACTTTCATAAAAAAATCTTTATACTTGGATCACATTCAGTCGTCTCTACCTAGTTGATAAAAAAGTACGAAATAAAGGCGTGCATATATCTTTTACTCTTTGATCCAAATAAACAGCCACCTTAACGTTGTTTTATCAAATCAAGGTAATTTTACTATTACTTGGTCAAATGGTTTATAAAAGTTACTGAAAGGTAAATAAAGATTGACGATAGGGTATTTAAATAGTTTTAGGCATCGGATGGTTACTGTTACTCAATTAATAATACTCTAAAAGATTTTCCCTTTACTTTGACCCTTCTATACTCCTATATAATTATCTAACAAAGAAAGCGAGTACTATTCGGCAAATCGACAATATATTGTGTCCCTGAATTATATTAATTTTCCAAAAGCCTGTCATTTTTCCTTTCCCTTCTAAATGAGGACCTTAAATTACAACGATAACTCCAAAACGCTTGTTTTCAGCATACCTCTTCTTATTAATGAAGCCTTCGAAATACCAATCTTATGCTTCAAAAAACAAAAATCCGCAATAGCTTTCGTCAAAACTTTCGCTTTCTAAATCGTGATCTATCATGGTTCCGAATCAATATAAACTCTAAAGTAAATACTAATTAAAAATCATGGGAATAAATCTACTTATATCGAACGTATGATTTGCCGCGTTTATGGCCATTGACAAAATAAATTACTTGAAATGTATTTTCTTGAATTTCTTAGGAAACTCCACATAATGCTTTTAAAACTAGTTATAATACCTTTTACACTTTCTAATACCTTACAACGCCTTGATAGTTTATATTTACATTCGTTACCAATAATACCAACCTTAGTCCATCGTTAATTTAAAGAAAAGACCGTAATTATATCATAAGTAATCCAATTCGACCATCAAGAAGAAATATTCGTTCAATAATCGACCAAAACATATAAGTAATCCGTTGTTAAACCTTTCTATGTAAATTTAAAGACTTAAACAACATTATAACATCGATCATGTAAACGAAATACTATCTATCAAAGTATATAATATCGACAATAATATCGAAATCAAAATTAATGTCGTTCAGTCAACAGAATTCAAATCTTCAAAATTCTTATAAGTGTAATTAGAAGTTGTAGAAAAAAATCTTTATAACCTTAAAACCTTTATTTCCTATATTAACGTTGCTCGCTGCGCGAAGCAGCCGTAAAATTCGTTTTACAACCAGATACCCTAACTGTAGGAGTTGTATACGCAGTTCTTACTATATTAAATAAATAGCTTCGATGGTTTGAATTTTAGGGGAAAACCAAAAGTATCTAAATTTCAATTCGAAAGGAATAAATACGATATTATAAATGCGGATAAGTAAGTCGGTTATATTTATTACTTCGATAACGAACTTATTAATGTTAACTAACGTTTATTATATAAATCGTAACCAGAATAAATCTTATTTTCGTCATTATTATCCCGAACCACAATATTTTACCTTTATAAAAAAATATTTAGTAGTACTGTCAGTAGGGTCTAAGTACGTGTTCACGTGAAATAAGGCAAGTAGAAGAGTAATCAGAAGATGATTGGTATTGTAGTAAAGTAATTCAAGATATGTTTGTGTATCAAGAAGAAGTATCCAGAGGTATACGTTACAGGTGTGAGCTTATAAACCCTCGCACAAAGCGTACCACTCTGGAATATCTGCTTCTAGACCGCTCCACCTATGAGAGTATAATCTGAAGCGTGTCAAGTTATCATATACCCTGCAAGAGTATAGCCGGTAATATGACACGTGATCATATACTCTGTAAGAGCACAGCCTGTAGCATGAAATGTGATTGTGTCACGCTTCAGGAGTGTACCTTACAGCGTAATATACTACTACTTAAATATACTATCTATTAAGATATATAATAATATCCACAAGTACTTTTTCATGCGATCTAATTAGAATTTGGACAAATTTGCCGTGAAAATATTAAATTGCCGTTTTCCTTGCTATCGAGATTTCCGACGAGCTAGTATCTGTTATAATGTTCCATAATCGTCAACCATACCTATCACATAATGTAAATTACGACGCCACAAAGGCGTTGATTAAGCCGCTTTTCTTATGCAAACCAACCGTATATAAGAATAAAACATTTGGTAAACTTGTTAATCTACTTTTATCTGTTTTTTTTTATATCAAACCATTATATAGATTTCGTTCTCTCCCAAGTCATCTTCTCCAAAGATCGAATCGCTTAGAAAAGAGTTAAATTCATCTTCAATTCCTTAGTAATCAGCTATAAAATCGTGAAATCTCTTTCCGTTTGGCATTCAGGTAGGTAATTAATTTAGATTTGTCGTTTGATACGGATTTATTCGTGGAACGGATAATTCATCGACTAGCAACCGACTTTATTGAAAACAAGGCGTCGTTACTAAAGACCATAAGGTTCTCGTATGCTTTTATAGGGGTATGTTGGATATAAATTTCGTAGGAAGCCTTGTTCCTGGTTATAAGGGCTCCCTTGTTAATTTCTACTTTATCTATAGTTTCCGAAACTTTCTCCTTGGCCTCTATCGCTTTTATATCTGTATCTAGGGTTTGCATGAGAGTTACCATTTCTCAAATACACCTTAAATCGTCAATCCAAAACAGGGTAAAATGTGTTAGTATCGTTCACCTTTATAATTTACGATCTTTTATCCTTAGTCTTTCTATCCACAAACGATAATCAAAAACTCATTTATCAACGTATCAAGGTCTGAAATAATATTTCATAACTCGTATTCGAAGCTTCGAAGTTTATTTCTTATTTAACTAACGTTAATTTAAAATCTTAATTTTTACGATAAACCTTTATAACTATTAATACAAATAGTTATCGCATTTATACTTCGAGCCATATATTACCTAGTGTTTTCATGAATTTTGTTAGCTAGATAATCAATATTTTTATAGTCATTTGTCGGCGTTTTTACAATTAATATTAACGGATTTTATATGATTTTTATCCGATCCTTATTATATAACTTACAATACATTTTTTATCAAACCCTATTTTGAAATGATGATTACCTTTTACTAACGTATCCACCTATATTAAGTAATAGATTACTCACTTTTTAGCCTATATAATTGAAATATTTAATAAGATAATGTTAAAGTACAAATGTTCGATATCTAGCCGTTTACGAGTATTTAATGCCATACGGATTTTATTCTTAAGGATATCATATAATTTGGTACTGAAATTTTCGTTTTTATTTTCTTACTTGGGTAAGTTTATACATCTTATAAAGTCGTTTTTATTAGCGGGAAATCAATGAAATGAAGTGTTGTAATACGGATCATAACCTATAAATATTGATTCGTAAGTTTATATAATTTTTTTTTAACTTTCGTATTTTCCTTGAAAATGCCATCCACTTGTTATAGCGCTTTTAATACGGTCGAAAGGGCTGTTTTTTTCAATTGGGTAGTCAACGTCTTCGTAAAAGCCTAATATTTTCTTCGTCGAGTATCTTTATTTATCGTTCTTTTCTAAGATATTAATCAAAGCGAGAAAATCATAGAGCTGAATCAAAGAAAACCTTTACGGTTTTTTCTCTTTCTTTTTGTAAATATTTCCTTCAACTCGACGAATTCTTTACAAAATACGGTCAATCTCACCAAATGTCTTACACTCTAGGCACGAAAAGTGATCCCACATTATAGCTTATGATACATATCTTCGATAAACTATTTCTTAGACTCTTCTAACCAACATCTTTCCACCAAATTTACTTTCAATAACTTAATATATTCTTCATCTGGTATATCATTAAAGTAAGCAATAACGATCATAGCTTTAATAATAGGGTTTTTATACCACTGGACGTATCAATATCCCTATTCTAAAGTTATACCCCCAATACTTTCGAAATTAAATTATATACCATTCACCATATTTCCAATGTTCAATTCCAAAGCTCTTTTTAGATATTATTGAATACATTGAATGCTTATCCTTTTCCTTACAATAGCGAAAATTAACGTTTATAACGTATGTATTAACAATTTACATATCTACATTCTTTACCAGTAATTCGATTACATTATTCCATAAATTTAAATCAACAAACTTCAAAAGGGTTTTCTAAAACGTTATATAAATAAACAACAGGTCTATATACTCGATAAATTTAAAGAAAATCGTCGCAAATAATATCATTGTTACGGGAGTAAGTTAGTCGTATATAAGGTGTTACTTCTAAACATAGTATAGCAATGTGATGTGTATACATTGAAAATAATGTAATGGAAAGATTCTTCAAGTAAAGTGATAGAAATGAAAAGTTACAACATACATATGAGGGACAAATGGAATATGAAAAACGTTTTAAATTGAAATTCAAGTGCTTCAAAAGCCGTACTAACTAAATAGCTAATAAACTCAAACGTTGCAAATATCAACTTAAAAAATCTGTGTATAATAAGGTGAAAAAATGGGTATTGTATATAGAATTAGTAAGCGATTAATATTTCGTAAAAACTTCGCGTATTACTTTGTACTTGATAAATATGAGTTTAAAAGCGTTAGTTGCTTCTTTCAACACTTCAAATATAAATGTAAACGCTTCCGAAATTGTTATGGTTGCTCCGAAATTGTATATAAACAGTTTTGATATTTGTTTAATATAATAACTATTAAGATGAATCCTTGCGAAAGGGTTTGAAATTTAACAACTTACGTGGCCGATATATGATAAGACGCTCTCCAAAAAGTGCGCGGATATAGTCCAAAACGCTAACAGAATTGATAATAACGTATTGGGTCTTTTAGTAGTCAAAGGGCACTGATCGAATAAATAATGTCGTATTAAAGTTATCTTTTCCCAAACCAATAAATGTTTTACACTCTTTCCTCACTCTTATATAGTTCTTATAAGTTGTAATGCTTAAATACAAAACAGTTGGAACAACTATAGAATCCTGTTATACGTATGAAACTAAGGTTTGTCTCTTTTTTCATAGGTTATTTATAGTCAACCGTGTGAACTACTTATCAATACCAGTTAAGTATTGACGTCAAAGTACGGAAAAACCAGTATAATAATCAAAAATAGTAGTAAAAGATAAAAGAGGGAGAAAATGCACATGGAGATTGCACGCCTCAAATAAGAGCTTAAATACCCTCTTCTACACCGTGACCCCCTACTATCCACTCTGCTAACGTGCTTTCCCACGCTCACTAACTTTAGTAATATCTAATATGAATAGTATAAAAATACATTTAAAACATATATCCAAATCGTATTATATTTGCTTCCGTGTTTTCATTGATACGATATATTGTTTTGTATTGCACTGGTTTAGTTTTGTATTTATTCACGTTGTATTTTTTATGATCAAAGTAATGAAGTTTCCAATTCTGAATTTTAATTCAAGTTTATATTTATTGTATACTTATTGTGATGTAGTAAACTTTCATAGCTGTAAGTTTATTGTTGGGTACCCATTTAAAAAAGGAATACGTCAATTTTTAGTTCATATAAATTAGTATATAGACCGTCCAGTTGTCTTTACAACTTGGATTCTATATTTACCACTTGATTATGTCATACCATCTGTTTTCTCCACTACAATTCAAATCAATAATTCATTGTGACTTCTCAAGACCTATAAATTAAACTCATTAACACTAACTAGTACATTTTAACAAGTTAAGCATGAAAAAGCCACATAAAAAAATAGTTACCTTCTCGTTACAATTGATTTAATTGTAAGGTAAAGGAAATATTTTGGTGGAAGGCTCTTACAAATGACGTTAGTGTCTAATGCAGCAAGTATGGAAGACTTTTTCAATAGCCTGAGTTTGTATGATAGCTTAGAGGTAGCGATGATATCGTCAAACTATCAAGAGATTTTTATTGAGCCTATTTTAATGGTGTTTTAATAGTTGACTATTGAAAAATCTTCAACTTTTAGACCTAAAGCACGATAAAAAGATTGCCAAGTAATTTGGCGAATATATTAACATCGTTACCTAGTAATCAATCTAAGGAAACTTAACGCAACGAATTATAAACTTGTAATCAATACCTGAATCCTATAAAATGAATCTCCAAGTCATATCAAATACATTAATTATACACGAAAATCTTTAAATCATGGAAAACGATAAACTTGTAGATCCGAAACCCTATTTTTTTGTTTAAAAGAAATTTATATAATTCAATTGTAGAAATAGTAACGAAAAAGATGAATATAAAAGTGATTAGACGTTAAATCCTTTCTTGTAAAATACTAGGATAAAAAGTGATAATATTAAAATTCGACGCATTTGTCACGGAAAAGAATTTGATTTCTTTCGTCTATTAATATATTGTTAATTGTAATCCGAAGGAAACGTTGGGCCGCGGATGTGGATATTACTATATATAACCATAGTTAGCAAGCATAGGGGACCACATTTGCGGAGTGTATGATAACGTGCTACGCTGTAGGATACACTTTTGCAGAGTTTATAATAACGTAGCACGCCCCAAAAGGGACGTTAGCAGAGTGCATGGTAGAGTTCCACGCTCCGGGTGAGAGCTTATAAGCTTTCACTTGAGGCGTGCACTCTCCGGATGACTCTTCTCCCTCAAGCATCCATAACTTGCCTTAATATTTTAAATACTATACTATCTCCTTCTTACGTTAACATACAGAGACCTTACCGACACTGATCAGTTTGTTGCCCTTATACTCCGGTTCAAGCGCCGCCTGACACTTTCTTAACTTCACCAATAGGGCGGTTATTTTTTCTTGTGGTGTCTTATCTGAATTATGATGGTGATTTCTAATGAAGTCTTATAAAGTACCTGTCCAGTCCCTATCGTATAATTCTTGGTAAATATTTGCGTCAAAATACATCTTTAATTGGCTGTAACACTTAACCAATGTATCCAATTACATTAAAAGATATATATATTGTTATTTAATTTTCCTAGTTAGTATATCAGACAGAATTTTATAAAACTAAAAGAATTAAATGTCCAGTTTCTTACAAGTATTCAATATTATACTGATCATATTATTAAGTACATTTTAAGGCTTTCCACCATGAATTTTGTTTTTTCCCCACAATTTGACAAAGATTGTAAGCTATACAGGATTGCTCCTATGAGTGGGGAACTGGTAGAGTTAAAGGTTACAATATAGGTTGTATTTTGTAGGTATCAGTTTGTAAGTTTTGTATAGTTAGTTATCACCTCTTATATTTCCTCTGGGAGCGCTATTTTTCTTACTTGGGGTCTTCTTGCTAGGGTTAAGAGGGGCGTTTAATACGTTTAAAACGTAGCCTAGCCTATATTTCTGTTGAAAGGCGTTTATTGATAAGGGTCCGTGTTTAACCCGAGAGGTGGATGATCTTCGCGGCTTTTCCTCCTCTTCTATAGACTCCTTAAGCTTCACCTGCTTTTAGTGGAACGCGGTTAGTCTTTCGTCTCGTTTTACGCTTTACGTATGCAAAGTGTTTTAATATTAAAACTTCTTTCGTCTTTTCTTAATAATTTGTTTTTTACGTTTCGCCAACCAACATCCTTCTGTACAATTCACTTATATTACCTTTTTTTCTTAGTAATTAAACATTTGGTTAAGTTGAACCGTAACAAACAAAGCTTCCATAATATAACCGTTTCTACCACATTAAATATTGATTCCTTTGTTATATAGTTATATGCGTAATACTTTGGAAATTGAGTTACACACCATATACCAAATTTACAACTTTGAATTGAAAATTTCTTTCTGCACATCATCGAATATACCGAACCTGTAGGCCTTTTTTCCCCAATAACGAAATATCAAGTTCATAATATACTTATTTACCACTTAATGATTTCAATTCTCCATCAACATTTAGATAGTATTATTCTATAGGTTTGAGTTAACCATTTATAAAACGTTTCTTCGAAAAATTATATACTAAAACAAAAGGTCCATATACTCGATCACTTTGACTAAGCTCGTTATAGGTAATACTATGAAAGCGAGGTTATTGTATGCAAGGGGTTGGTATAAATAGAATGTATTAATAAAGTTCTCTATACATTTAACATGGTGTATTTACAAGATTTCAGAATAAAACTGTGAATAAAAGCGAATAATGCGTAATGAACATATGAATAAAACACGTAAAAACGTTTCGAATAAGGCTTTTAATGTTTATTAATTCAAATGAAATTCAAATAGAGCATAACTCCAAAGTAATCAAATTATGTAAACTATTTACTTAGTGCTTGTACTAGTAAACTTAAATGTAGTTAGTAACAACTTAAATAAGCGGTGTGTAATAAGGCGAATTGGGGGGGGGGGGGTTAGTTATTTGGATTTGAAAACTGGTGTGGGAGCGTCGGGTGTAGCTTTGGGCGTTTCCAGTGATATATAGTGCGCTTTTAATGCTGTTTTATACGTTCTTAAAATGTGTTGAATCGTTTCGAAATGTACTTTAGACGTTGGGAATATGTTTGTATAGGCTTTTCGACAGTTTTTTCGACGCATTAGAAGTGTGCCGCAGCGTTTCAGAAGTTGTTTTAAACGCTTTAAAAGTATACGAAAGCGGTTCAGATTCTGAGTTTTGGTTGGATAGGTTCTACCAAAGGAGTTCAAAACTTGATGACTTGCGTGGTCAATATGTGAAAGGACGCTTGTCAAAGAGTACCCGAATATATCTAAAATGCCATCCGAGTTGACCAATAGCATGAAAGGGCTTTCAGTGGGTAAAAGGCATCGACCGAATTGATAATATCGTATTAAATTTATTCTTTTTAAAGTTACTCTACGTTTTATAGTCTTTTTATACTCTCGTATATTTTTTGTAAATCGTAGTGTTAGAGTACGAAACCATTGAAATCGTTATAGCATTATATTATAAATATTCAATTAAGGTCCTTATCTTTTCTATTAATCTGTTTTTAATCGCTTGAATTAACTATTCATTAGTATATGCAAAATCTCTATATGTTAACCTAAAAAGAAAATGGTATAGTATTTTAAGTAGAAAGATAAGTTATGGATGCTAGAGGGAAAACAGTTATCCAGAGAGATACGCCTCAAGTGAGAGCTTATAAGCTTATACTCGGAGTGTGGCACTCTAACATACACTTTGCTAACGTTCGTCCTATAGCGTTCTATGCTATCATTCACTCTGCAATAGTGTATCCTGCAGCGTAAACTATTTATTCAAGCAGTTATAAAAGCATTCCGTGGAAATCCGGACTTTGATATTGCGCTATTCAAACCAGAAAATAATTTGGAAGCTTTGAGTACAAGCCTTAAAACGTTACTTAAGACTTCGATGCAACGACAAGCGAGCCCTATATCAGTGTTCATAGCCCAAAAGACTAAGAACGAAAGCCCGCAAATCATAAATTCGGACCCTATCGAGATAACTCACCACGTCTTTTAATCGAAGATTCAAAGAGTATTTGAGTAATAAAAACCACGAAAACCCCAAATAGGGTTATAGGAATGATAGATATCAAGGAGAAAGCGTCGGAAATCATGGATTAAACAAGTATTAGCATAAGCTCCATTATATCCAAGGACGAAATTTACTATATAAATTACTATAATTATTTAAAAGCATACATGTTGGTAGGGCTTTAGACGTTGCAATGTTTTCGAATCGATTGGTCAAAGTAAAAGTCGTATTGCGTGGTCAAGTGCTGGATGTATTTTTCTAGATTTGGAAGAACGCTAGCCGGTTTTCGTAGTAATTTGTATAGTTAATTTCTTGGCCCGTGCTCTAATGTGAAGTAGGCGCATACTGTACTTACTTTGCAGCCAAAATAGTAGGCCTACCCAAAATGATACACTAAGCTTACAGTTAGTATAGTCAACTTTATTGTAAGTAAAGTTGATCTATTGCACTGAAAATACTACTATTCCAATATTAGCGGCTTTTTAGTTTGTTTGTATACGCCAGTATAATGAACCATTCTTTTCTAGTAAACGGTGAACTGCGACCTCGTTAATTTGCCAAACTTCTTTTAATTTTTATTTACCTTTACATTGAATTATACTCGTGTGTATTAAAATTAACCCTAATTATAGCTTGTTATATCATAGCTCTGAAGTCAGACTTTATAGACTCCTACAAAGGATTTCTCCGCTACACACCACTACAATCCTCTACTTTAACTTTGCCAATCGAATAAGTCAATATTGTTAATCTCCTAGCAGTTTTTCAGTTTACTAACATATCCCTGATTGCCGCCTCGTAATCTGGGCCTACCAGGTGGCTTATTAATGTAGCCCTTAATACGTATAAATAGTTTATTGTTATCGACGAACCTCTTAATAGCCTTATTAGGCGATATCTTCGTTATAATATCAATGATATTATCTTCACTATCAATTTACCAGAATTTCTTAATCTCTCTCCCTTTGTAAGTTTCGCCAAACGCTATCACATTAATTATTAGGCGTTTTTTACTAGTGATTCCGAGTTTCTAAAAGTATTCGAACAGACTTTTCGAGTCAGTAACAATTACTACCGGGATTCTTTTTAAAAAAAATAAGTTACGTTATAGTAAAATTAATGGTTGCCTACAATACTATAATTATGTCGAAGCCCATTATTATGCCGTAGAGTTTTGAAGATAATATACTTCGTGTAATTTTCTTGTACTTAACAAACGTCTAGTAAATTAGGTTATCAATAATGTTAAAGTAATGTTTCCGTTTATCTTTATTAACAAGGGATTTTAAAAGACGATTTATAAAAACATGTTAATGTTATTTGTAAAATATCCATTCGCAAATATTATTAACTTAGCCCTCGATAAATTGATTAAAATCATATTAATCACTCGGTTCAACTTCTGCATCTACCACTTAAACCTCTTATTTAACCAATTAAAGTCGTAACTTATGAAATCTCATACTTGTACCATGATCAAAACATCATAAAAGATCTTTGATTAACATAATGCGGTAATATAACTATTATGGACACGTTATTTTAGGTACCGTTTGGACTTAGTAATGTCAATCTTATCAATTGAAGCCGAATTAATACCACAATCGTTTCAACGAAAATTAAAGCCGGTATTAATAAAAAAATACGAATTAACAATCCGTTAATGTTGATTTGAATACTATTTACCAACGTCGTAACCGGTTTGTAATTCTAGAGCTTAAAGTCATTTATTGTTTATTATCTCGCTATTACAAAGCCAGTCGTTTTGATAAAAAAGGTATCGTTAATTGATATATCTATTGGTTCAAAGTCTCTTACGTTACCTACAAATATAGGCCAAATATTGGAGATTTTATACCTAACCGCAATGTAAAGTGCGATTAATAAGTTGACAATCAGTAAATGTTCGCTTGAACCAATCTGTGTAAATGTTTAATATATTGTATTACCATTCTTAAAGGGTTAATAAGCCGTAATTCCTTTGGTAATTCTAATCATACTATCCGTTATAGGTCCGTTACTAATTATATATAGGCTAACATTATGTTTTGACTATTAAACATAAATTTACCTTTAGTCTTAACCAATAAATTTGCTGTGAAAACGACTACCAAGCGTTAGCTAGTCTTTCAAATCGTTAGTAATTACGTAAGGATCCAGTTTTTATCTTAATCACCATATTTTTAAATCATTGGACTTGATTTTTCATATAGGTGCCCTGTAATCTTACCCTTAACCTCATAAATTATCCTCTATTTGAAGATCATAATATTTTGGTTTTGAAGGTTGAAGTTGATCTTTGACACGAATTATATGATTCCTCGAGTTAATAGGCTGTTAATTTCAACTTTATCACTTTTTTCAAAAGGTTAACCAAAGGTTTTAATAATACCTTATACTTGAAGCTTTAGTACTAAGTTTTCGTTATCCTTCTTTTTCTTATTTACTTAAATAGTATTATTAATACGACTTGGTATATATTTTTCCTCTTTAATATTCCTCCTTTTCGATGGTTTTCCGCTCTGGCGACGTTTTATCGGCTATTCTGTAACGGGTAGTGGAGATTAGTGTTAATTCAGTTGTTTAAATTTATAATCTTTATGGTTATTCACCTTAATATAAGACTTTACCTAGGTAATACCAAATGATATAAGATTATTAACAGTTTACTCAACTACTTCAGAATTATAGATGTTTAAAGTTTTATATAATCTTTTCCATTTCCTCGGTTCTCTTTATACGAGGACTTCACTTTGTAATAGTAAAGTAAGTAAATTGATTGTTATAATACTATTTTTAATATTAAAGGCATTGTTAACCTAACGATGTGCCAATTCATTCCATAGTTCATTTAAGATTTTTCCATATACTATAACTCGCTTTTAAATACTTTTTAATAGCGTAAATTCACGCTTTAAACGTAAATACGCTTCCAAAACTAGTAGCGTTAGTATTAGGCCGTTAGGGCTCACGATATCATTCAAACCCTTTACCTCTATTTAAAGGCATGCTTTCGGATCCATAAAGCTTTTAATTTCTAACGTAAAGATATTGTACGCTCGTGTAATGATCACAATAAATACCCGTGAGTAAATAGAAGGTGTCAGGGGGTTTATGTTAGCAATAAGGTAGTAGAGGTAACAAAGGTGCAATATCAGAAGATGTTTGTTCGTGCTGTAGAATGATCATTAGCCGTTAGGCTATTAAGGTGTGTAGACTGAATACTTAGATTGAAAACTGAAGAGCTATGAAGGAAATACTATCTGTGTGGTGATGACCGTATCCTTATATATCCGTGACTTCACACCATCTTCAGTACTGAGGCTCACCGATGCTCATTGAGGCTCACAGGTTCTCACTGAGGCTCAGTGAGCACTTGTGATCTAGATAACCCTAACCATAGAAGGTTTCCTAGTCTGGTGCTGACAAAGAGATGTTCCCTGCCTGTTCCCTGACCCGCCAACATGCTTGGGTCATAACAGCTCGGTAAATTAGTATATGTACCTTTTTAACCTTTTTAATACTTCAATAAGTCTTTACAAGTATCTGCTTGTATTAAATACTTTTTTTCCCATCTTCTTGAAACTTCAGCTCCGCAAAGTTAATGCCAATATTGTAGAGAACGACGTTAGGTGGGCACAAATACGTGCTAATTTACAATATCATTAACTTTTCTTACGTATCCTTTTCTGAAAGGGATTTTAATAACTTAACTCTATAAAAAAAGGTTGTAGAGTTAACGATGAGAGAAATGTGCTTGTTATCCAAGTAAAATACATTGATAACAACATTTTAATTAATATTCTCATTGTTCTGTAATATAAATTCAAATCTTCGAAAAGCTTTAGTATACATTTGATCATAGTAACGAAGCTTATTGAAATCTTTTCAAGCTAAATATTCCATATCGTTATACCTTACGAACTTTAAGACTTTGTATAATCTGTTAACATCCAGTTAGTTAAAGTACCGGTATAATTATCGTATTTTCAACTTAGTCAGGTTTAATACCACTGCTATAAGGCTTGAAAGATAAAACTATAAATAATCTTACTTAAACATAAGGGGAAACTTTAAGCGGTTTTTAATTAGCTCATCGGAATTAACGACAACATTAATATCGAGGGTCTTTATATTCTCTAAGTTGAAAAGAAATAGGGTAAAAGAATTAAGAACATAAAATGTAATCGATATAATAACTATTTAAAGTACTATTATCTCTAGTAAAGATAATTATTCTTCTAATCCGAAATTAACATGAACTTTAATCACATCGTAACGATTGATTTTAATAACTATAGTGATTTCTATTTGTAGTGATATGTATTACGAATAACTTTTTATTAAGTACTTTGTTGCCCTTGTATTTGGAATAATATCTTAAAACGTATGGTCAGCGTAACGATCGCGAAGGTTAATGGTATATAAAGGGTTAAGGGCTTAATTCGGGTAAAATTAAGGGTCTTTACCACCTAGGCCGTATACAAAAACATGGTCAATTAGTTATTAAGTTACGTTAGTAATAATATTTCAATAATAATAGATTTACTTATGGTTATCGCCACCGGTAATTGACTTATCGCCTTCGAAATTTGTGATTTAATTTAAGTAATCCTACTGTAAAGAAATAAAGTATTAAATATAATACATGACCTTTTTATTATTTCGCTTAGATAGAAGGAAGCATATTACCTAATAGCTAATTTTATTATAAATCTAATATCTTTAACTACTATAAAGACGACAGTGCTGAAGATTAACGGGTTCGTTTAAGTCTTGGCCCTATTAATATCAATTTAACTTCTACCTCTAGTTTGTAATCGATAGGTCAGACCTTAAGTGTTAAGAGCTCCCATAATTATAATTACGATCGACGTGATTAATTACCGTAAAATATTTTTTATTTAAATTAAGAAAATTGCCGGCTTAGGGATACATATCAAGAAAATTTGGCATGCGTGATTTTAAAGTTGTAAGCGAAGAGCGTAATTAGTAAAAAAAGACGTTACAAGTAATATTTTAACATTATAAGGCGTATTTAAATTTATTAATACCCGTAACGACTATCTGTACCTGCTCGAGAAGTGTAACTTCGCTAACTTGAACTTTTCTCACTACGTACTGATATAACATTAGCTTATTAAGTATTTAGTTAAATACATTTATTAGTGTTTCCTCATTTTAATTTTTCGTTATTATCGTGATTTCCTTCGTAATAACTCAACTTGTATAGTATTAGGTGAAGTTAACGTTGTATTCGAAGTGGTTTGGCATGTTATCGTAAAACTTTCGAAAGGTGGTTGCTTATTCAAAAATATTAGGTAACAGTTCTTAGCGTACTTTGTAATTATATCGGAAAACAATATGTAAAAACCAGAAGGTAAATTTTTCATTTACTTGTAAATGTTTAGAAAAGGTATTAACTTCGTATTGAGGAGGTTATAAGGATTTTTCTTATATATTTCCATGTTGTTTTAGATTTTGTCGAAATTTGGAAAAGAATTATAATTAATATTAATTATTTCAACAGACTTAAGGGTAGGTCGCAGTAATTATCTTAGATTTTATTGTTTTTTCCTGGCAATTTACGCTTTGAAGCCTTAGAAATACAGTGTTAAGGGTAATTTACAGTCGTCTGACCCGATGGGTAAAGTCCTATTATAGGGCTTGTAGTGAGCTTACGCGTGTAGGTAAATCTGCCATAAGAAGGCTTTTAAGTGGCTTAACGATTTTAATTAAATTGTTAGAGAGTAAAAAGGATCTAGAGGCTTTAAGAGGATTAAAGGTTTTATTTAATTAATAGGTATAAGGTGTTAACGTTAATTCTTTTGGCCGCGTTTATAGCTGTTGCTTTCCTTGCCTTACCGTCGTTAAAAGCGTACTTCACGTTATCACGTAAAAGTATTGAGCTATCGAACAGTTTAACAGGTTCTTTATAGTTAGTTATTAATGGGGTTTGGCTTAGCAAAAGGTAAAGGGGAGTTACTTTGAATTGCGTATAGAGGTGTTAACTTTTTTTGATAACTTTTCCTTTAAGACGTGAATCTTAAGGGTATTTGTTAAGTTAAGCTAATTCGAAAAGAGTCATCACCAGCCTGGTTAAGATTTTCTTTAATAAGTAAATCTTTAGACGTTTAAAATTAACCTTTGGTTTGGATTAAACAGTTTTTTGAATTACTTCTTACATATTCATTATTGAAACGTCGAAGAACCTACGATACTTACAGAAAACACGGTTGAAATCTTCGCTGTCGTCGTATTTAAGGATTTAATAGCCGACGAAGTTATTTAAGTGCTTTTCGGTTAAGTTTTTATTAACGACTTATCCTCAAAGATTGTAGTTGTAGTGTTTGGTAAAAAATGTTTCGATGTTTCTAATTACTTTTTTTGAACAGGGTCCGTAATAGCTTAAACTTAAGCACTTGCGGTAGCTTTCCTTTTATTCTGGATTATATAGGACGTTTCTAATGCCTAGGACGAGGTACTTGGTGATCGTAGTCGTGGGAACTTGTTGTTTTAGCGTAAAGTTACGTGAGAACCTGACGAATTAGCGTTGGGTCCCGTAGCGTAACTTTCTTAATGCGACTTGCCTATTTTTAGTGCTTTTGTTCAAAATGGCGAACTTGACAATTAAATTAACGTAGGAAAAGTGGAAAAAAATAAAGTAAGGGTAAAAGTTTGGTATAAAGAGCAAGGTTGAAGATCGTTATTGTAGGTAGGGGTCGAAGGTTATTTATTATTTTAACTCTTTGTTAACCTATCGATTTAAATCTTCTAATCGTCAAGTTTAACGTCTTTAAAAAGGATCTTTATTCAAGATTTCTTAGTGTTTTTCGATAGAGATACTGTCGCTACCTCTAAGCAGCCGTAAAAACCAACGAAAACTAAAAGTCTTCTCTATTTACTTCCGTAAAAACCGACGCAATTCGTAGGGGCGTTTCGACAAATTCATTCCTCTACCCTAGCCATCATTTGACGTAAAGCGTAACCGTAAAGTAACTTCTTCTTCTATTTAGCTTATCTGTGCTTAACCTAATAATCATTGATCAGTATTGGTAGGAATTTAGACGTTGCAACGTTATCGATTCGATTGGTCGAAGTAACAGTAGTTTTGCATGGTCAAGTGGTAGATGTATTGTTTCAGGTTTGGTAGACCGCTTGCTGGTTTACGCAGTAATTTGTATGGTGAATTGCTTGGCTCATGCCTTTGTGTAAAGTGGGGGCATACTATATTTTCTTTGAAGCCAATATAGTAGGCGCACACAAACAATACACTAAGCTTGCTATCAGTATAATCAACTTCAATATAAGTAAAGTTGACCTAATGCACTGCAAATACTACTATTCTAACAATACAAGGCTTTACAGGTTACTATAAACGATGCTTCATATATAATAACGTCGGTTATTAATCGACCAACTATTTAATACACGAGTGACTTTACGTTAAAAGATAATTGAAAGCCGATTACCTGTTCGAATACTAAAAAAATCGCAATTTTGTAATATATGCAGCCGACTATATAAGTTTTAAAGACGATTTCAACATTTAGTCACACGAATATACCATTGGGAAAGACGGCTCGAAGAAGAACAAAACTTACGTGACGTCCCAAAATAAGGAAACGTTAGGATTTAGACGTTGAAACGTTGTCGATTCGATTGGTCTAAGTAATAGTAGTATTGCGTAATCAAGTGGTGACTGCATTATTCTCGGTTTGGCAGATTGCTAACCGGTATATACAGTAATTTGTATAGGCAATTACTTAGCCCGTGCCCTAGTATGAAGTGAAAGCATACTGTACTCGACTTTCAGCTAATAATGTAAATCTACAAACAATACACTCAATTTGTAGTTAGTATAGATTACTTTACTATAAGTAAAGTTAACTTACTGTTGGAAAATTACTACTATTCCATGACTGGCGGCTTTTTATTTTGTTCGCGTACGCCAGTATCGTTAACTAAGTTTTTCCGTTAACCATTCAATTATTTCCTCGTTAAGTAGCTAGAACTTTATTAAATCCAGTTGAATTCCACACCCAAATTGACTCTACCTATATTAAAATTAACCTTATTTATCTTTAATTGCTCCACGGCTTGAATTACCACTTGATTTGTTTTCACAAAGGGATTTTCCTTTATAAACTTGTATAAACTTCCCAATTTAACCGTACTAATTAAAAAAGTCGTTATCATAAGTTTCCTAGTAGTCTTTCAGCTCGCCTGCATATCTCTATCCGCCGTTACATGACTTGGCCTTATCAGGTAGCATGTTAAAATAACTTTCGATATGTATAATTAGCTTATTACTAATTATAAACATCTTAAAATATTTATTTGGCGATATATTATTTATAATGTTAGAAAGGTTGTCTTTTTCATTAATCCACCGGAAATTTTCGATTTCTTTACTTTCGTCGGCTTTGAGAAATTATATTACGTTAATTATCAGGCGTTTATCGCTAGTAGTTACTAGATTTAAAAGGTATTCGAATAAGCTTTTCGAATCTGTTTAAATTACTACCGGGATAAAAAAATATTTATCAACTAGTAATAATGTTAAGGGTTTCCTACAATGTAATACTTAAATTAAAGCTAGCTATTATTCCGTAAATCTTTAAAGCTCATACGTTTTGTATACGCCTTTCATTTTGAACAAAGGTTTAATAAATTAGGCTGCTAATGGTACTAAAATAGTTCTCTCGCTTATCTTTATTAATAAGGGTCGTTAAAAAAGCCGATTTGTAAAGATAAGCCAGTGTTATTGACAAAAACACCGTCTGTAAATATTATTAACTTAGTCCTTGACAGGTTAATCGGAATTATATAAATCCTATAGTTTAAGTTTTAAATCTGTTATTGAAGCCTTTCATTGCACCGGTTAAAATATACATTTGTTAGATCCTTTACCTATACTGTATAAAATATATTATAAAACGCTTTCAATTAATATAAGCTGATAATGTAACTATTACAGACAAGTTATTCCAGGTATTGTTAATCTTCAATTATATTAATCTTATTAATTATGGTCAAATTAGCTCTTTAATTCTTTTAACAGAAACTACAGCCAATATTACTACCATATATATGGATTGATGATGCGTTAAAATTAAATAAATTAGTTAATCTTTATTCATATTATAACCGGTTTACAATTCCAAAATTCGGAATCCTTATCGCTTGTAATTTCAATACCATAAATTCATTTGTTTTAACGAAATGAGTATCGTCAGTTTCTATACCCACTCTACCAAAGTCTTTGTCACGTTATCAATAAGTATTGGTTGTATATTGAATATTTTATGCTTTTCTATGATAAAAGTGCGATTCAGAGGTTAAAAACTAATAGATTCCTGCTTTAGCTAGTTTGTATAGTATATTAATACATCGTATTACCGTCTCTTAAGGGCAAATGGTACATAATTCCTTTGGTAATTTTAGTAGAATAATCAGTTGTAAATCAGTTATTAATTGTGTATTTATTTACGTTATATTTCGGATATTAAGTATAAGCTTGTTTTTCATCTTCGTTGATAAATTTATTACTTAAGTACTCATTAAACGTTGGCCAATATTCTAAATCGTTAATAATTACATAAAGAGGTTTGTTTTACATTCATTACCATACACTTAAAAGATTGAATATAATTTTTTATGCGGTCGCCCCATAATTTTACCCATAACCTTCTTTATAATTCTCGACTTAAAATTGATGAAACCTAGATTTTGGGGGTCAAATTCGGTTTTACATACGAATTATACAACGTTTCCATTTGAAAAATCAATAATTAAGACGTTATTATTTTTAAAGGGTTTGACGAAGGCTTTCATAATACCTTGTATCCGAAATTCCGATGCCAAAGTTTCGTCGTCCTTTTTCTCCTGCTTATTTCAATAGTATTATAAAAACAAGCTAATATATATTTCTTTTTTTGATTATTCCTATTTTTCGGGAGTTGTTCGTGCTGACTGAGTTTCATCAATTTATTGATAACAGGTAAAAAATTATTCTATTGACTTAATAGTTTAGCTTATAAGGTTTCATTGTTCAACGCCTTAATATAGGGTTTAACTTAGGTTATACAATATGTTACTGAGCTGTAATTAATTTAACAATTATTTTCAAGTTGTTTCTACATAAGATTTTACATGAACACTTTCATTTTCATGTCTTTCGCCATACGAGAACTTTACTTTGTAAAGATAAAGTAAGTACGTGAATTATCGTAGATTCGTTTCTAGTATTGAGGGTGTCTTTAACTTAGTACCATACTGATTCCTTCTGCAATTTCCTTATTGCTTCGCCGTAAGTTATAGATCTTTTTGAGGTACTTATTAATAGCTATGATTCACTCGTTAGTCATAGGTACGCTCTAAAGACTAGTAACATTACCATTAAATTATTAGAGCCAAAATGTTATTTAGGCACTTCACCGCCATTTATAAGCGTGTCTCGGGGTTTGTAAAGCTTTTAATCTCTAGCGTAAGGATATTATATGCTCGGCGAAGTAATTTGTATACCCTTTCAATCTTTCCAATACTCCAAAAGACTTTTTACACACCTATTTAAACTAAATTCCCATTATCTTGGCATTTTCCTGGAATTCTATCGCTATAAAATTAGTATTAATATCATGAACAAAAACGTGAGGAGAGCCTTAATACGTGTTCATCTACAGTATCCATGGATTTCTTCACATATCTTTTGTTCATAAAGATTGAAAAAATTGGGCTTTGTAAAACGAGGTAATAGAGTTAATACCGTTGAAAGTAAGTTTATTATTTAAGTAAATTTTTTTAATAAAATCCTTATAGTGAAAGTCTTCATCGTTTTTAAATGTAAATTTAAATATTAGGGGTGCTTAGACATACGTTTAGTAGTGGCAATATATCCTTTAAATAGCTTTCAAAATGAAGTATTTCGTATTTTTATATGTTATGGACTTTAGTATCTTATATAACCTATTAATAGCTGGGTAGTTAAAACGCCAATATTGTTAATATATCTTTGACTTCGTCAAGTTTAACACCGTTGCCTTTAGTCTTTAAAGATATAATTATAAATGCCTTTACTTAGACGTAAAGGAAAACTTTTGCCCGTTTTTTACTAGCTTATTGGTGTTAAAGTTAATATTAATACCGAAGGCATTAATATCCTTCAAGTGAAAAAAAAAATGGAGAGGACTTAAGGATATAAAACGTAATTAAGCTAATAACAAATTTTACTACGATTATTTTTCGTAACGATAATTATTCGCCTGTGTCGAAGCTGACTATAACTTTACTCGTATTTTAATAATTAATTTCGGTAGCGGTAGTGATTTACTTTTATAATACCACGTATTGCGAAAATACTTTTGTTAAATACCTTACTATCTCTATATCGATCATAATACCTTACAACGTGTGATTCGCATAATGATCGTTAAGTTTAAAGATATATAAGGGGTTAGTGGCTTAGTTAGGATAAAGGTAAGGGTTTTTGCTATGGTCCAACCTACGATGGTAAGCTAAGTAGGTGCCAAATGGGGTTTACTATTGAGGTACGGTGGAAGATTAGAAGAGGCTACTGTGGCCCATCGTGTAGGACTTATGGGTATGGCTAGTGCCCAATACGTTATATGCCCTTATATGTACCGTGTACGGACCGCGCTCGGATCGTGTCTGGACCAAGCCTGGACCAGGTATTATCTATCCTGTTACGTATACAGTAATGTAACCTATAAATTTAATGGCCAATAGCTTGAGTTTATAATATACCCCTTTTTTCCCCGGGTGTTACAAGGGTTATAGCGTCCCATTAGTTAAATACAGGGCGTGGGTCTTACCCGTCTAGTATGCGAAACGGACGCGGGCTGGTAACACGGCGTTTAATACGCCATATAACGTATTATTTAATCCGACTTTATGTTACCAGCGTTTTACAATGCGTTCTTAACGTGCCGTATAACGTATCCTTTTTATCGCCGGTACATTATAACGAACCTTTTAACGCGCCATATAATATATAGGAAGATTTGGCCTTAGGTCCCCAGTATTATTTAACGTACCCCTAATATAACGCTTGATGTATTATCCAGTTAAACCCCGAGTCGCCGGTATCGGGTAACGCGCTCTTTAATAAGCTATATAACATATTTACCGGTTTACCCCTAAGTCGACGGCGTTATATAACGCTTTTTTTAACTTTACCCTATAATACATCCTTTTAACCTTTAGTATCGTATAACGTATTTTTTAACGCGCCGTATAATACCTCATTTTTACTTTCAATGCCATATAATGTATCTCGTATAATACGTAACTATTGTCGAATTCGGTTCGCTAATAACTATAAATATAAACGTCTTCATAACCCTTGAAACTTCCTTTTTTCCACTTTTATAACGTCATCCTTATTTTTTTTTTTACCTTCTTTCATAATTATTATATTTACCTCTTTTTTCTTTTAATTACCAATATCCATCGTTCTTTTTTAGTTCTTTCCTTTGTTTAGGTTTTTATAATTAACGTGTATAATGAAACTAACTTAGGCTACGTCGCCGCCGAAACCTTTAGTGAAAATAATAAGTTTTCACGTAAAGTATATTACCTTATTATATACGGATACCTTGTTGTTTACAACCTTTTGTATTTTCCTCGTATTGTAAAAGACCTTTTCATTTTTGGTAATAGCGAAAATAAAAACGAGTTTCCCCTTTTGTAGATTCAAAATTCATATATATCGTATATTAACCGTCTATTCAACTTCGATTTTTTCATTATATTCGAGTTTATCAGACGTATGGCTATCGTATATATCGGAATATTTATAATAAGGTAAATTTATAAGTCAACTTTTTTTTAAAAAAAAAATCCGATCGTAATTTAACTCAATTTCGTAGTATATTTAGAAAATAAGTTTATTTACGGTTTTACACGGTTTATGCGATCTTTCACATTAATTGGTCATTACAGCTGAGGATATAGGTTATATTTCATCCCTTACGAGTAAGTGATGAAGAGATTTTCCGGATTATCGGCTTGTTTTTACCTTCGCTTTTTTTTTAATTGGTTAATTAGTACTCCCGGTTTTTCGATGTTATTCGGGTATAAGGTATCCTTATTATACTAGCCGTATAAGCCGTTACCTTTTTGGCTATACGTTTCCCTCGTCTTTTTCTCCTGGGTTTATCCTCTTTTAAAACTTTTTTGTTACTTTTTACGGTATCATTGAGTTACAAAAATATGATTCCTTTAAATAATCGCGCGTTAACGCGTAAACTTTTCGTCCTGACCCTTTTCAATATTCACCGTATACCTCTTCGTAATTTTAACTTAATTATTTAAATAATATAATCACATAAGTTCTATTTTTTATAATTAATATAGGTTACAACTTAAAAAATGTAAAGAGTGATATACAAAGCCTAATTATGCAAGCCTCTATTTAACTCGTATTTTATTTGTTAACATTAATTAGGAACAAATTAATCCGGCGGACCGTGTGTATACGGAGGATTATATCCGGGCCGACCGCATCGTCTGTGCTTAAACCAATATATTACAGTTTTTGGTAACCCACTTAAAAGGTCGCTTTTTTTGCCCCACCCTTCGCTTTACTTCTTATTAGCTGTTATCGTCGGCTTTCCTTAGAGTCCTTCCATTTTAATGTTTTCTGCTATCCTCGATGTTGCCCCATACCCGTCCCGTCTTTTACTAACCCCCTTTGTCGACGTTTACTAACGTCCTTTACACCTTTCGACGTCCTAATTTACTGACGTTTCCTAATATATGAAGCTAATTATAATAAGATCCCTAACTTTTATAACGCTGATACTCGCTAAAATTTAATGAAGATAATAACAACAAATAAATGAATCTTTATTAAGTTATGGTAAAAGTCGACTTACAGTCGGATGCGTATTCGAGAAAGTCGGGTAATATTTACCTGACACCAATTGATATATTATAATATAATTTAGTAATAAATTCTCACATCCCTTTATAAGTAATGTGTCATCTCAAAGGCATAGGTGATTTGCTCCGCGTATGTTATTTGGTATAAATTC
The DNA here is from genome assembly GCA_038502455.1 of Anisogramma anomala. Lineage (NCBI taxonomy): Eukaryota > Fungi > Ascomycota > Sordariomycetes > Diaporthales > Gnomoniaceae > Anisogramma > Anisogramma anomala. Next base: position 16,023,464 of record JASMMZ010000007.1, on the reverse strand, counting down.
AACATTGACGTCGAGATACCGGGTTATAATAAACCTAAATATCCCCTTATTTCACTTTAAATTTATTTAAGGCTATTTTATATTGGTATTTTCCTAGTTACCTTTACTTTAGTTTATTATAGACCTTTAACCCAATTAATATAAAGCAAACCCCTTCCTACCCTTTTTTAACCGCGAGAATTTTTTAAACTTTAAATTCCTTATATATACCGTTTCCTATATCGTTAACGACTAAAATTAGTCCCGGGTAAATATCGGATAACACCTACGAGGAAAGGGGGTTTAAAGCCGTTTATTGAATTAAATTTACGCAAAATACAATACATTTATTAAAAAATATTTAAACCGATATTGAACGGATTCGAAATATCGATGACCTAGTATTAATTGTAAAGTTAAGTAAAGCTTTTTACTTAGGCGGTTGTTTTTAATATTATCAAGGTTTAGCTAAACCTAATCCCTTATTTTATATCAGTTCGTCGGACGTCGTCGACAGTTCGCCACCGTTTTCATTTATTATTAAATATAAGCTATCGTTGCCTAAATTAACTTTACCCTTTTATATAAGTATGTTAAAAAAGGAATAACTCGTCCCGCCGGATTAATTAAATACTTTGTACTTTCTTTTATCTTTAAAATACGTAATATTTCATTCCCATTTACCAAACGGTTTATATTAAACCTAATAACCATTAAATCTCGGTTATCCAACGTAAATTAATAAACTGGTGGGTATAAAACTTCATTGTATTACGAAAAGGATATAATAATACATAAATACTTTTAAACTTTCTAATTTAAATATTTACTACTGTTATTTATATCTATGTGGTACGCTATAGATAAAAGTTATTTCTTCTTCATTGAAAGATAGAAAATGGTTTAAAATACATTCACTAATTCCGAATCGCGGTTATTAATAATGAAAGCTGAAAATTTATAACATTTCCACTATATATTTCGTAAGAATTTTGTATATATTTAAATAGTTACAAACATTTTAGCTTTAAATTGACCAAACTTGAAAAGGCGACGTATAACAAATAACAAATATCGAAGGCCAGGCTTAGTAGCTGGAAAGTTAATTATAAATTTGACAGAAATATATGTTTAATTTCGATTTAGGATAAGGGGGGGTTAAAGGAGGCTTTATCGTAAGGAAGGATAAGGTTTTGTCCTATTATATTACGTATATATTCGACATAAACTTCGAATATTTACAACTATCTCCTTTTGATAGTAATTCCGTTGGAAAATACGAAACAAAACGTTTTTGCTTAGATAATTTACAATTAAATAATCATTGGTTTATTAAAAGATTTTCGTCATTTATAATTTACAATTCGGTAGTTATTAACGGTAATAGTAACATAATATACTTCGAGGGTTAATTTTATAATTCGTAATTTATATTGATCTTCCGGCTTTAATTGAAAATCGTTGATCTTTTTCGGAAACCGTTCATAAGAGAACCTTATATAACGGGTCGTTTGGTACTTTTTAGTTTAAAAATTCCGTTAAAATATCCGGGCTTAAAATAAGACAATTAATTAATGTTAACGATATTAACAGGCCTAATATGGATTAGGTCCGTAACGGTATTACCGGTTTTGACGTATTAGAATCCCCCGACGTTACTCCTGATAACGACCCATACGTAGGCCAAACTCGGGGCGGTTTCACCTTCAACGGGGTTTTAAAGATTTTGAACCAACATTTAAGGTATATACCGTCGTGATTGAACAATTCAACCTCTGTTTTAACAAATTCATTTATATAAACCACCGCAATTTACGTTCCCTTAATATATAAGTTTATCATTAACACGTTTAACATATCAATAGAAATGGGCTGAAAAATTTACATACAGCGTTTTTTTAACTTCGGAGTTATTTTTCAATTTACGTGTTATCGTTTCTGGATAGGCATCTTTGTTTACGATCCAATACCGTAGGGGGTATGAAAAAAGAGAAAGGACTTCGGCCTATTTAGTTCATCGACTCGAAATCAAAGGTGGTAAAGAAAAATATTTTGATCCTTTATAATCCGTTAAAATCGTAAACGGGGAACGGATATTACGTAGTTCGAAAAAACACTTTTTCAAAAAGAATATTTACACGAAAAGCTTTTTGTTAAAATAATATAGTTACGTTCATTATTGATTAATCGTACAGAATAGTAAACCACTGGTTTTAGGATACTACCCTTGTTCCGTTACAATAAATACCCTTTAAACGATGTTCCCAAATAGTAGATTTTAACTATCGTTAACCTATTCAGGTCTTAATATACCAGAATTGGGGCCGTAATAAAGGAATCCTTCAAGGTTTAGAATGTATATTCCTTCCGTTCGTTTAAGCCTAACTAATTCCTTCCTTCATTAGTCAGGCGAAACAATTCGCTAACCCGGAAAAATTACAAATTAAATTAAGATAAAAGTTGTTAAAACCCAAAAATATTCAAACCTTTCAAATGATACGTAATAATTGTTATTCGCGGAATACCTGGACTTTTTCGGGGTTGGCCTGGATACCTATTTTACCTATTATTATAAAACCTAGGTATTTTACCTTCATAATTACGAAGTTATATTTTTTAAATCAAATTTAGCTCCGTATTACGAATTTTTTTCAAAACAACGCGAATTTTCGCTATATCATTTTATTTAGTAGCAGAAGAAAAAAAATTAAAACTTCATTGACGTATATTATAAGGAAATTATTCAAAATATCCGTTCTTACATAATTAATATATCATTAAAACTTTGCCGGAGCTCCCACCAGCCTAAAAGGAATAACCAATTATTTAAATAACCTGAACCGCGTACGAAACGCCGTTAATTCCTTCTATTCCAATGTAACCTAAATACGGTAAAAGGCCATTCGAATATTCAATTTTATAAATTATATAGACTTCGATAACGTACGTAAGGTCTTTTAATTCAAGTTAAGGGACAATGGTTTTTCTCGGTAATTTTATTTAATATTAGGTAATTAATATAAAACCGTTATTACCTCCCTTGCTTAGATATAAGTAATATTAACGTTTCAATCGATAAGGAGTTTAACCGAACCTAACCCTTATTCATTAACTTTATAAGCTATCGTTAAAGTTTAAATGGTTAATTTCGAAATATCGAATATAACGGTCCCTAAAGTCGTTTTAATGAAGATTCGTTTTCGTTTGGTTTAATGTAAATGTAATAATCGAATTTCCATTCATATAGGGTAAGGTTATAGCTTTATCTTTATCGAATACGTCGCGGAATTTTTCAATTCTGGTGAAAAATGTAGCGAATTATTTTTCTCCTTAACTGTGGTCTTCGCCGTCATTTTTAGAATCCACGTTACTTCGTAAAAACGTATAGTAAAAGATAATCGGAACTAATCCTCCGTATGTTATACCTCCCGATATAAACGTTTCGTTAAACCGATAAAACCCAATTTTACCACATTTCGTATATTCTCCGATCCAAGACGTACTATTACCGCGTCAATAACTAAGCCTTTTTAGTTATAAATTATTAAGTGATTACCACCAACGTTCATGGCTACCTGGTAATATTGTACTCATAATACTCCAAATATTATATCCCGCATTATTTCGGGAATGATGTATATTATATCGGGTTCAACTATTTATTAATATTTATACATAACTTGATTATTTAGGTAATACGTGTATTTTGCCGTTTACCTAATATCGTATTGAGATTTCGAGAATATAATAGCCGAATTTACTTTATACTTAACCGTTATACTAAAGATTTATTCATAGTATAATAATAATTATAACTGAAATCAACTTGAGTATTAAATTTTTTAAAGTTATTACAAAGTATGGGAAAAAAAAAATCCTCGTTTATACGTGTTTCAATTAAACTAAACTTTTTTATTCAATTTTATAATTACGTCGTTAAGACTATATAACCTTTAAACGAAACTTTATTCAAAAATTAAGCTTTTTCGTCGCAGTTAATAGGGAACCCTTATTTTCTTTTTAGACTTAAATCGCATATATTTACGTAAAAGGTAATACCGGGCGGAGATCGTAACTGCGTTGGTAATAATGAGATGAATTATAACATATATAACTCTTTATAACAAGCTTATCCTAACGTTCTTTTACCGTAGTTTCCATCGCTTTACTTATTTAATCCTAAGCGTGTATCGGACGGGTATATTAAGATAATTAATCTCGGTATCGAAATAATTAGTCGTAATTACTACAACCTTTTAATAAAGGTACTTAAAAAGAGTAAAATCCTGTTATAATTATATCACTATCCGTCTGTTAGGCTTATACGGGTCCCGATAATAAACGACCAAAATGTCGCTTTAAATTTAAAGACTTTAATTGTCGGAAAGTTAGCGATACTTCTCCAGAGCTACAACATAGTCCACCCGGTTAATACCTGTCGTAATATATTTGTTGTAGATATGTAGCGATACGCGAGAGTGTAAATAGTTGTACTTTACGACCGAAGGCTAATTTAAGTCACCCGTTTAAGCTTAAAGCGTTTCGAACCTGATAATAAATAATAACTATAGGTTTTTATCGTTCATAACCAATCGTTTTAATTCGACCAATATTTTATCCGCGCAATAAAGATCGCCAAATACATCCTCGATATAATCGAGTAACTTACTTTTATTATATATACTTTTATATCCGTCAGCTTTGTAATATATTATAACCGTTTACTTGACCACCTCAATATAATTACCATATACGTAAAAAAAACGTATACTGACTTTTTCCAATTTATATTTTATTCACTTCAATAATTAAAGTCGATTGTCTCGGTTATTATAGTTGCTTTACAACCAACGCGATATAGTCGACGGTATTTTACAAACGAAAAATTTCGGTCTAAATCGGCTCTAAAAAGGAAGAAGGTCTATTTATAAAAGTGGAAGATTAGTTATTCGCTAAACAGCTTATTCCTTTATAACGCTAAAGTATAACGTAATATTATAACGTTTATTAATCATTCGTTTATTATATGTAATATTCCCCCGAAAAGATAAAAAAAACCTTAATAGTATAATATAATCGAACTTACAATAGTAAGTCAAATAGGTGCCAAATGGGGTTTACTATTAAGTTACGGTGAAAGACTAAAAAAAGCTACCGTAGCCCACCGTGAAAGACCTATGGGTAAAGCCAGTGCCCAGCCTGTTACGTGCCCTCACATGTGCTGTACACGAACCGCGTCCAGTCTATGCCCGGACCGCGTCTAAACCAGGTACTGCCTATTTCATTACGTGCATAGTTACGTAACCTATAGACTCAATAGCCAATAGCCTGAGTCAATAACAGTTTTTACCACTTCAACGGTATAAAAAGGCGTGGTCGACTAATTAATAGTCCGTATTAGAAATCGCATCTTTAAACTACTCGATTTGCTTAGAGGTATCGTCGCAGTAAATGGAATTTTAAATTTTAAATTTTACGATTGAAATTAAGTAGTGTTATCCGGAGGTAGCAAGTTATAAATGAAATAAATTAATTGTTTATTATCATATTTGACAAGAAAGAGATGATTTGTCGAATAACTGGATTTATTACAGATCCAACATTTTTACCACTATTATAACTATAAGTTTCACGGTTACCAGGTCAATTTCAATATTACCCTTGATAACGCTAACATCATTATAGAATTTCATTGAAAGTTATTATATTAGGTTTTAAGCGTTAGAGGTGCTTATAACAGTCCTTATGGTTGACGTAGTAAAATATCACGCGTTCTTTTTTATTCATATCGCGAAAGTTAGCAGTTTAAAGGTATATATTTAACTAGTTTAGTATACGCTGTCTTACGGCTACTAATGAAAAGCCCAACTAGCTAAAAAAAAGCCTTCGCAAATAGTGTATGGGCGTTAAAAGACGTATTTAAATCCGTTAACGTCTGTAACGGCTACCCGTACATATTCGCGAAATATAACTTCGCCAAAATGAACATTACCCATTACGTACTAGTATAACATAAATTCATCAAGCATTCAACTTAACATATTCTTTAATATTGCCTTCCATTTATTCTTTATCATCATCGCAATTTACTCCGTAATAGCCCAATCTATATGGTATCATGTTAGGTGGATATCATATTCGAGTTTGATTTTTGACATTATTTTAAATTTAGCGAAAAATAAGAACTGGAGTTAGAAAAATTATGTCATAATCCTTAACTTACCCCATAAGAAATTCGGAAAATAATAAGTAAAACCCAAAAATGTAAACTTCTATTTACTTATAAATATTTGAAAAAAAGTATTATTTTTATATTGAAAAAGTCTTAAAACTTTCCATCATATCTTTCTATATTTTCAAAATTTTTACGAGTTTCGTAAAAATTTTATAATCAATTTTTCTTATTTTAATCAATTTTAGGGAAAGTTTACAGTAATCATCACAATGTTAATTAATATTTTCTTGAAATTTACGCCTTAAAACCTCCAAACCACAATATTAATGATAATTACCTGTTGTATAACTTGAGGAGTAAAGTCCTTTAATAAAAACTGTAGTAGGCTCGCGCGTATAGGAAAATATGTTGTGGAAATGTATTTAAAGGTTTTGTCAATTTTAATCAAAAGATGAGGGGATAATAAAGGCTTGCAGGTTTTAAAAGCCTTAATCATCTCATTTAACTCATTTCCAAAAGATATTAACGTTAATACCTTTTACCGCATTAGAAATGGCTCCTTCGCACGCTTTACCACCAGTGAAAGAGTATTCTGCGCTATTACATAAAGTTGTTAGGCTTCCGAACAGATTAACAGGCTTCTTATCATTAAAGTTTACAAGGCTTATAATAATTAAAAGCAGAAGGAAACTTCTTTGAAACATATATCAGTGAGTTAATGGATTTTAAAGCCTTTACTTGTTTTTTGGGAAGATATAAAGATTATGATTTTAACAGGTTTTATTTTTATTAAGTTCATTTAAAAAGAGTTTAGTTTAGTCTAAGTAGGTATTTTTCTGGAATTATTGGTAGGGCTTTAGATTGTTGCAACCTTTTCGATTCGATTGATCGAAGTAATAGTAGTATTACATTGGTCAAGTGGTGAATGTATTGTTTTTGGTTAAGAAAACCGCTAGCCGGTCTGCACAGTAATCTGTATTGCTAATTGCTTAGGTCGTTCCCTAAACTAAAGTGTAGCGTACTGTACTCGACTTACACCTAATAGGGTAAGTCTCCATAAAGCAATACAATTCCAGTACTGTCAACTTTACTTACAGTAAAGTTAACCTATTACACTAAAGGTAATACTATTCCAACACTAGCGGCTTTTTAATTGATGCATGCACGTTAGTATAGCTAACCAATCATTTCCAGTTACCACTAAATTGCCCTTTCGTCAACTGGCTAGACCCCTGTTAATTCCAATTGATTTAAATATTGAATTGCACCCAATTTCATGAAAATAACCCTATTCGACCGTAATTGCTCCGTCGCTCCAAGGTTCGAATTTATCAACTCCTACAAAAAGCCTCCCGATACAAACCTTCGCAGGCCTTTACTTGAATTGTGACATTTAAACAGGTCCATATAGTTAATTCTCTAGCAGTCTTCTAGTTTTCCAGGATATCCTTATGCGTTTTCACGTACAGGCTTTTCGAGTGGCCTATTAACGTAGCCCTCGATACAAATAATTAGCCTCTTGTTCTCCACACACCTTTCCATAGTTTTTTCGGTACTTCTTTCATTATAGCATTTGCGGGATTCTCTTTGTTATCAATCTATCGGAAATCCTTAATTTCTTTCCCTTTGAAAGATTTACGAAGTGCTATTACATCTATTGTCAGGCGTTTTTCGCTAGTAGTTCCGAGCTTTAAGCGGCATTTTAAAAGGCTTTTTAAGTCGATATAAATTACCATCAAAATAAGAGAAATCTTTAGATATTCGATAATAAAGTTAAAGGTTTCCCATAATACTATATTTACGTTAAAGCTTGCTGTTATATCGTAAACCCTTGAAGCCAAGACATTTTATGTAATCCTTTTGTATTTAACGGAAATCTAGTAAATTAAGTAACCGATCATAATAAATTAATTTTTCCGCCAGGTTTTGTTGACGAGGGTTATCAGGAAGCTTATTTTTAAAGATAAGTCGGTGGTATTTGTAAAATGCCCGTTCGTAAAGATTATTAACTTAGCCCTCGATAAGTCTATTAAAGTCATATTAATCCCGCGGTCCAAGTTTCGTATTTGTTATTTGAACTTTTGATTTTACTGGTGAAAGTCCTTATCCGTTGGTTTTTATGTTTACACCGCGATAAATAGGTCGTATAATGCCTTTAGTTAATATAGGTCGGAGATATAGCTGTTACGGGCACGTTATTGAAGGTACCGTTAGTCTTTCATTGTATTAAGTTTTTTGATTATAGTTAAAATAGTATCTTAACCCTTTTATCCAAAGCTAAAGCCGGCGTTAATACTAAATATATAGATCAAATTTTTATTGAAGTTAAGTTAATTGACTTCCGTTAACGTTATTACTAGTTGGTAATTTTAAAACTTGGAATTTGTAATCGCTTATTATTCCAATACTACAAAGCTAACCATTTCGACGAAAAGGGTATTATTAGGTTATATGCCTACCTCATCGAGGTTTTTCTCTTGCGTTGCTAGCAAATACGAGTCGTACGTTCAAGATTTTATTGTTAGTCTAGATTTAAAATACAATTAATACGTTAAAAACTAATTAATAACCATTTTAGCTAATTTGTATAATGGATTGATATATCGTATTACCGTCCCTAAAGAGTAAATAATACGTAATTTTTTTAGTAGTTTTAGTAGTACAATCCGTTATAGGTCTGTTGCCAATTACGTATAGGATTATGTTATATTACAGCTATTAATCGTAAATTTACCTTTAGTTGTAGTTATTAAACTTGTTATCCAAGCAACTACCAAGTGTTATTTGATTTCTTAAATCGTTAGCAATTTCATAAGGATCTAGTACTTACCTTTATCTTCATATTCTTAAACAATTAGATGTTACTTCTCGTACGACCGCCTTGTAATCTTATTTTTAATCTCGTAAATAATACTCGACTTAAAAATCGTAACGTTTAGGTTTTAAAGGTTGTAATTTGTTTTAGATACGAATTGTATAACCTTCAAAGTTAACAAGCTGTTAATCTCAACCTTATCGCTTTCCTTCAAAGATTTGTCGGAGTTTTTGATAATCCCTTACGTTTGGAACTTTAATAACAAGTTTTTATTATCCTTTTCTTTTTTACTTGCCCAAGTAGTATTGTAAATTCCTCCCGGTTTATATTCCTCATTTTTAACGTTTTTCTTTTTCAGAGGTCGTTTACGTCGGTGGCTCTTCATCGGCATATCGATAACGAGTAAAAGAGGGTCGTATTAGCTTAGTCGTTTATCTTAAGAGTCTTTATCGTTAATAGTCCTAGTATATGGTTTAACCTAAGTAATTCGAAAGAATACAGGATTGTTAATAGTTTTAATAATCACTTCCGAATTCGTGATACTTAATATTTTATATCAGCTCTCCCATTTACTCGGCTCCTATTATATAAGGACTTTACTTTGTAACGGCAAAATAAGCACATCGATTGTTATAAGGCCGTTTCTAATGTTAAGGGTATTATTAAGTTAGTGGCGTGCCGATTCTTTTTGAAACTCCTTTAAAACTTTGCTGTAAACCATTATACATTTTTAAGTACTTACTGAAGGCGGAGATTCATCCGTTAGGCGTAGGTACACTTTAAATACTAGTAACGTGAGAATTATTCCATTAGGGCCCTCGGTATTATTTAAGCCTTTTTCTACTATCTATAAACGTGTCTCTAGATCCGTAAAGCTTTTGATTTCCAGTGTAAGGATATTATACGTTCGGCGAAATAGGGCGTATGCCCTCTTAATCTTTCTAATACTTTAGTAAACTTTTGCGGGTACCTATTGTACTAAATACCCATTATCTTAATATTTGCTTAAAATTTCACTGTTGCAAAGTTGGTATCGTTATCTTAGACAACGACGTTAGGTGGACTTAGATACGTATTAATCCACAGTATCTTTAGAGTTTCCACGTATCTTTTACCGAAAGGTATTTTAGAAACTTAGCCTTGTAAAGAAAGGTTGTGAAGTAAAAGATGGAAAGAATAGGCTTATTATTTACGTATAATATATTAATAAAAACCTCGCAATTAAATTCTTTGTCATGTTTTAATGTAAACTTAAATCCTCGGGGAGCTTAGATATATATTTGGTAATGGTAACAAAGCTTTTCTATAGCTTTTAGAGCAAAGTATTTTACATTTTCATGCGTTAAGGACTTTAAGACTTTATGTAGCCTGTTAACGGCTGGGTAATCAAAACACCGATGTAGTTAACGTATTTCCGGCTCAGTAAAGTTTAACATTACTACCTCCGATCCCTAAAGATGAAATTATAAGTACCTCCACTTAAAGGCGAATGAAAACCTTTAACTGTTTTTAACCAATTCGTTTGCATTAACGTCGAAGTTAACATCGAAAGTCTTTATATCCTCTAAACAAAATAAAAAGGGAGTAAGAAACTTGAGGATATAGAAGGTAACTGCTTTTACAATAGTTTAAATTACCGTTATTTCTCGTGACTATAGTTGTTTGTTTTAGCTAAAGCTAACTTTGACTTTGTTAATATCGTAACGATTAATTTTAGTAACTATAGTGATTTCTATTTGTAATAATCAATATTACGAATAGCCTTTTATGAAGTACTTTATTACTCCTATATCTGGTATAATACCTTTAAACGTGTGGTTCGCGTAACGATCGCGAAATTTAGAGGTGTATAATGGGTTTGGGGCTTAGTTAGGGTAAAGTTAAGGGTTCTTACCATTTAAACGGTGTAAAAAAGCGTAGCCAACTAGTTATTAGGCTGTAAAGGAGTGATATCTCCATACTACTTAATTTATTTAAGGGTATTGGCGCCGTTAATTGGGTCGTCGTCCTCGAATTCTTCGATTTGATTTAAGTAGTCCTGTTCAAAAGTAATAGAGTATTAGGTATGTTATACTATACTCCTGTTGTTACGCTCAGCGAGGGGGTATCGAGTTGATTATCAGCCGAGTTTACCATAAATCCAATATCTTTTACCATTATTATGACGATATTGTTTATTGTTAATAAATCCGCCTAAACCTTAACCTTATTAACGTTAGCGTAGCTGTTACCTTTAGTTGGTAGCCGGTTGGCCAAATATTAGGCGTTATAGGCGCCTGTACTTACGATTGACGTAATTAATTACCGTAAGGTGTTTTTTATTTACGCTAAAGAAGTTGCTGGTTTAGGAGTATATGCCAAGTGAATTTGGTATACGTGTTATCACGATGGTAAGAGAGGAACGAAAATGGTTAAAAAGGCCTTTACAGGTGGTATTTAGGTGTTAAAGGGCGTATTTAAACTCGTTAACGCCCGTAATTGTTACTTGTACCTGTTCGCAAAGTGTAGCTTCGCCAACGTAGGATTTCCCTATTACTTTTTAACATAATTTTAACTTGTTTAACATTTAATTAAGGATATCTATTAGTGTTTCTTTTTCTTTCTTCTTCGTCATTATTGTAATTTATGGCGTTATGACTCAATTTATGTAATATTACGTGAGGTGGACGTTATGTTCAAAATAGCCCTTTATGCTATCGTAAATCTCGCGAAACATTGTGGCTTTAGTAAAAAAGGTTGGTTGGTAGTCCCTAGCGTACCCTGTAACAATTCTGGGGAATAGTAGGTGAAAACTTAAAGGAGAAACTTTTATTTACTTGCAAATATTTAAAATAGGTATTATCTTAGTGTTGAAAAGATTATAGGGCTTTCCGTTATACTTCTTTACATCGTTTTGCATCTTGGGAAAGTCAGTAAATAACTTGTAATCAATGTTAACTATCCTAACAGGTTCTAGGGGAAGGTCGTGATAATTATCCCAATTTAAAATGATGTTTCCTGAAATTTTAAGCCTTAAAGCTTTCGAGACATTGTATTAAGGGTAATTGCTAATCGCTTGGCCCGAAGGTTAAATTCTTGTGATGGGACCTATAGTGGGGTTTTGGGTATAGGTAAACCTTAATGCGAAAGGGGTCTTAGGAGTTTATCTATGAAATTGTTAAAGGGGTATAAATACGTAAGGGTTTTATAAAGCCTGACCATCCTGATTAATTGACAGGTTTAAAAAGACGACGTCAATACCTCTGGCTGCGTTAGCGGCCTTTGTTTTACGCGCTCTATCTCCGTTGAAGGCGTACTCTGTGCTGTTACGTAGAAGAACTAAGCTGCTGAACATGTTAATATGTTTCTTATCGATAACACGTGAAAAAGCTTAACTTAGCTGAAAGTAAATGGGAGGTCCGTTAGATTGCATGTAGGGGTGTTAAGATTTTTTAAAGCCCTTTCCTTTAGACCGTAGGGTTTAGTAGTATTTTTTAAAGTAAGCTGAGTTGTACAAAATATTTGTTAACTTTATAAAACTCTTTTCTAATCGGTGTTTAAGGTTTTCTTTTAATTTAGAGTTAATGACTTTCTGGATCTTTTTCTATATATTAATAATCGAGTCGTCGAAAAGTTTACGATACTTATAAAAGGCACGATTACCGCGGTTAAGGATTTCATCTCTATGTTATTTAAGGATATAATAGCCAACGAAATTGGTTAAGTACTTTTCAGTTAAGTTTTCTTTAACGTTTTCCCTTCAAATGTTACTATTATAATGTTTGGTAAAGATAGGTCCGAGTGCCCTAATGACCTTTTTCCTAGCAAGGTTAGTAATAGCGTTAAAGTGAGCGTTTACGGTAAATATCCTAAGGTTTTGTCTTGTATAGGGCTTGGTAAGGCGTGTAGGGCGAAGGACTTAGTGATTTTAGGTGTAGAGACTTAGTATTTTGGCGTGGAGTCGTGTGTGAATTTAGTGTTTTTGGCATAAAGTCGCGTGGGAACTCAGTGACTTGACGGCTTCGTGTAACGTCACGCGACGTGACTTATTTAGCATACCGTGGTGTTTTCGCTTAAGTAAACTAACTTAGCGATTAAAGTGACGTAGGTAGTGAAAAAAGTAAAGTAAGGCAAAATTCTAATGTAAAGGTTAAGGTCGGAGGTCGTTTTTTTTTGTTAAAGGGTGAAGGTTCAAGGTTAAAGTTTATTTAGCGTGGGGATTTAGTCGTTTTTCTTATAGTAATAGCACACGTAGTGGTACTAACTTAACCATTTGACAACTTGCCGAACTTTAAGACTTATGATAGTCAATCTCAACATCTTTAAGAAGGGTTAATAAATATTTCTTAGTATTTTTCAATAACAATAACGTCGCTTAATTTCAGATTGACGTTAAGGACTAACCTAACCCAAAAGTTTTCTATGTTTTTCTGCCGTTGGAGACTGTTGTAATACTAATAGACGCCCTTCGCAAGAATTTTTCCTCTACCCTAGCCGTCGTTATTAACATAAAGCGTAATCGGAAAGTAGTCTTTTATTCTACTTAGCCAATCTATGCTTAACCTAATAATCACTAATCAGTGTTGGTAGGTCTCTAGATCGTTACAACGTTGTCGATTCGAATCGCGGTCGAAGTAACAGTAGTATTGTATTGGTCAAGTGGTGGATGTATTGTTCTAGGTTTAGCAGATCACTAGCTATTCTGCACTGTAATTTGTATGGCCAATTGCTTGGCCCGTGCCCTGGAGTGAAGTGCAGTGTACTACAATCGACCTACAACTAATGGGATAAGTCACAACAAATCAATACAATTGTAGTACGGTCAACTTTACTTACAGTAAAGTTGACCTACTGCACTTCATGTAATACTTCCGACAACTAGTCCAATTCAAATCGTAAATACTAATAAAAGTATATTGAAAACTATAAAATATTTAATGAAGGCTTATAAATCGCTCTATGTAGACGTTTACATCGATAATATATATAACATAGAAAATAACGGCTTTATTTAAGAGATTGAGGATAAATGAAAAATAGCTTGGGTTGTTAAGCCGTTTTTAAAAGAGGTCGACCATATAGTAAACGGATATCTAGCTTCAAAATTAATTAAAACTGTGAAAAGTTTAAAAGGTTCTTTTTTACGATATCCCCATTAAATCATGCGTTTATAAACAGTATAATTACGGTACAAACGTTGAATAACAAGGTGTCACCTATATTTAAAATATGTTTTTGAAAATACATCGATAGTAGTATCACGACTTATGTAGCTGTAAATAAACAAGTGATATATGCCTTAAAATAACCACATAATACGTTATTTGTAAATAGAATCCTATAAAGATCGCGTAAACACAAAATGATTTATCATTCACCGCACATTCCAAAATAAACACTTAGGGTCGTTAGTCCCTATGATTGCGAATATTGACAGGAAAATTACAACAACTTATATTTATCATGTAAATTTCATAGGGATATACGTTATCCCGCGTAATGATAGTGTTCTACTACTTTTAATATCCTGATCTGTAAAATGTTAGCGGATTTCTATAATGAATTTACTGACAAAAGTGAAAAAGAAGTATATGTCAACTTTAAAGAAGCTAATTTACTAGTTATTTGGGGCGAATAAGCTGTAGATACTGGATTGAAAAAAGAAGGGTCGGGAAAACATTGAAAGATATCCTATTTTTTACGTGATAATAAGTCAAGTTGAGTATCATCCATTCTATTATTACAAATAAGTTTAAAAAACACTAGACAAATTGTTTTCACTATCATACTTATTTTTCAAAAATTCGTTTTGTTGTGAAAAAGTATTTCAAATTGTATTATCCACGAAAATAGGAAATATAGTGATCGTATTATGAGATTCCTCGTTTCAAGCTTTTATATAATTTATAATTTTCAAATGTTTTTTTGTCATTAATTCCTTAATTATATTAAGCAAACGATGAACGACGAAATCAGTATTTTATGCAACAAAATATTTTACACTCATCTTGTTGAAACAAACAATCCCCTAGTTTTTATCCGAACTAGTTAGCCTCCAAGAAGGTTCCTTTTGAAAGTACATCCAAACTAAGATAGTTTGCACGAAAAACCAAAGTTTAAATTGTTTGAATGCAATTTTTTCTTTCTGTCTCCAACGGAAAGATGCAAAGTTATTAACCAATCACATAAATGTGTAATTAAACCGCCGAATAACTTTTGACAAAATATCGATAAAATGGAACAAAATTTAAAATTATAGGAATTTTCATCACTAAGGAAAAAGCTATTTTCTCTTAAATAACTCGTAGTTTTTGCGGATTAATATATTCCTATACCTAGGTTATGAAAGTAAATCCAATAAATTGGGTTCTTAACAAGCTAAACTTGTATTAAAATATATTTAATATCAGATTTATTGTGTTTAAGAAGTTAAATATTTGTTCAATGTTTACATTCTAATCATCAAGTATACTATTAGAATCAATTGTTATATCATTGAAGTATAAGGGGAGAAATGTGTTTAGACGCGTGCGGAAGGACTTGTAAATATTTTTGAGAAGGTCATGAAGATTTTGGAAAGAATAAATGAGGTTACTAAATATTCAGAAAATCCGAGATAAATACGAAACTCGTCTTCTTACAGTCGAGTTTCTTAGCACTAGACTTACTAAAAATGACAAAAATGTCGTGATTAATAAATAATTTCAATTATGAAATACTAACAAGCATTTTACTCAGTCAGGGGAAAAGATATCAGTTGGTTGTCGTAATAATGTTACATCGTTAATAGTCAACGTAAAATAGTGAAGTATCCTTGGGTTTTTTGACGAAAAGTGTAGGCACATATATTTTTTATAAAAATTAGGCATAAATGCCTAATTTTTATAAAAAATTTAGGGCACCCCGTTGTACTTCCAGGCGCCGCAGGCGCCGCTCGGAAGAATTCGAATTATAACCGCTATTAGAGGAGTAGAATCTTTTACCAAGGACCAAATATGAAGAAGAATGACTAAAGCGATGTAAATTTTTTTCATACTTCCTGATTCTTTTACCTTCAACTTGGCCTTTTTAAAAAAGGGTTAAATTCCGTAATTAACATTTTTTCTAAATATTAAACTAAATTTTTCAATTTTTGTTTATCTTTTATATCTGTRGGAACCGCCATTGAAACTCTGGTGTAATCCCCTACTTTGTTATCCAAAAAGTCATTCTCACGAAAATTACCTTAATTTAATTGTATCTTTAGTGTGTTTCGTAAAATTGGGATTTATTTTTGTGATATATCCTATAAAAAGCTCCATGAAACATCCGCAAGCCGAGTTTAGTTAGTGTTTTTGAAATTTATTTTATTATTCACTTTTATACGGTAAAACCCAATTTATCTTTTGGGGTTTTCTTTAATGAAAGACTGGATTTCTTCGAAATATACATGATTTCATTTTTAACGGTAATGATCTGTTTTAAAACTAATGCTTTCGCAATATTGTCGAGTGATATGAATATAAGTTATGTAATAATGGTTTAGTTTTCAAGCGTTTTCTAGATGATTGTATGAAGTAACATAATTTTTACATATTTAGAGAATTTCTATTTGAGTGTAAACCTTCGTTCATATTTATAGTAATTACCTGCATATTCTATAAATATTATGTATTTGTTGGAATAGTACTACATGCAGTGCAGTAGGTCAACTTGACTTATAGTTAAGTTGACTGTACTACAAGTTGAGTGTATTGTTTGTGTGGACTTACCGCATTGTATATAAGTTGAGTGTAGTACGCTGCACTTCATACTAGGGCACGAGCCAAGCAATTGGCCATACAAATTACTGTGCAGACCGGCTAACTATCTGTCAAACCTTGAACAATACATCCACCACTTGACCAATATAATACTACTGTTACTTCGACCAATCGAATCGACAACTTTGCAACGATCTAAAGCCCTAACAATACTGATCAGTCCTTATTGGATTAAGCACAGATTAGTTAAGTAGAAGAAGAAGCTACTTTTCGATTGTTACGCTTTACGTTATCATTGGGGTAGAGGCAAGATTCTTACAAAAGGCCTTTACTACTATGTAGTCTCTACAGCAGTACGTAAAAAATACCTTTAGACTGTGTAGTCTTTATGAAAGACTATAGATAGCGATGGTATCGCTATTTAAAACATTAAGAAATCTTTATTTATATTTTTTCGAAAATGTTGAGATTGAGTGTTACAAGTTTTAATGTTCAGAAAGTTGGCAAACGGATAAGTTAGTACTACCTCGGATGCTACTATTGTAAAAACGACTAATTCCGTTGGCTAAATAACTATAACCAATAACCTTCGCCCTTTACCACCAATAACAATCTTTAACTTTACCCTTTATACTAAATCTTTACTCATACGTCACTCCTTTCACTTCTCTTACGCTAATTCAATCGTTAAGATCGTTACTTTGAGCAAAATCTCCAAGTAGCTCTAAGAAAGCCACGTCGCATAACCTCACATTAAGTCGTTAAGTTCACACGGAACTTTACGTCAAAACACCAAGTCTCTACGCCTAAAGATCACTAAATCTCTCGCTTTACGCGTCTTATGTAAATTAGTACATTCAGATATATATTGCAAGCGATCGATTTAAAGTCATTACCGGCCTTGCCAGTAAAGAAGAAATTAAGACCCTCGGACATTTCTTTATCAAGTATTACAATTACAACCTTTGGGGACAGGACGTTGATGAAGATTTAACCGAAAAACACCTTACCATCTTCGTTGGTTACTATATCGTTGAGTACTGTAATACTAACGACTTTATTAACGTTTTTATTAACTTTCGTAACATTTTTAACGACTAGATTATAAATATATGTACCTTAGTTTAAAAGGGGATTAAAATAAAGGTTAAGGTAAAACTTAAACAGTAAAGGATCTATTTCTCAACGTAAGGTCATGTAAAACTAGTATAAAAACTTCTCGACCTAGTATAACTTTTGGAATACCTTTTGGACCCATAACCTAAAGAAGAGGGTATTAAATAATCTTACCTCCTTTACATGCAATTTAGGGGACCTCCCTTTTATTCTTAACTAAGTTAAGTATCTTTAGGCGCCAGCAACGAGAAACTTATTAACTTGCTCTATAGTCTGACACTACTACGTAATAATACGGAGTACTCACTTAGCGGTGGCAAAGCGTGTTATGACCTAAGCACGTTGGCGGGTCAGGAAACAAGCCAGCATGCAGCTAAGCCACCGAGAACCTGAAGTCCAACACATCAGGCGGGGAACATCTCTTTGTCAGCACCAGACTAGGCAACCCTCCAGGGTTAGGGTTACCTAGATCACAAGTGCTCACTGAGCTTCAGTGAGCACCAGTGAGCCTCAGTGAGTACTAGTTAGCCTCAGTACTGAAGATGGTATGAAGGCCATAGGATATAAGGACACGATCAGCACCACATAGATATTATTTCCTTCCTAGCTCTTCAGTTGTCAATCTATGTATTCAGTCTCAGTATATTCTGAATAGCCTCACGGCTTTTGATCATTACTTGCACGGTTGCGATATTGTTCACTCAGCACCTCTGCTACCTTCTTGATAACATAAACCCTCTGACACCTTCTATATACTCACGGGGTATTTAGTGTCATCATTACAAAGAGCTTGAATTAAGGGCTACTAATGCGGTCATAGGTATTGATATTGGCGCTTTACACTAGTTAATTAAATAAGATCATCCGGCTTGCAAAAACGTTTAAGTACACATCTTCCATTAGTAATTCAATCGACAGGTCCCTTAAAAACCTTCCTATAACAGGTCTGTTTATACGCGAAAGCTCATTACAGGTCTTACTATAGGAATTGTCTCCTCAGACTAAACGACTGGCAATTACTCTTAATACCGTGCCTCGAAAGCTTTAAGGTGTTAATTACTAGGAAATAACAATTAAGATTGGGATAACTATCGCAACCTTCCCCCAAGACCTGTTAAAATGTTTAATATTAATTATAAATTGCTTACGAACCTCGCTGAGATCTAGAACAACGTAAAGAAGTATGTTGGGAAGCCTTATAACCTCCTCCACACTAAGATAATACTTTTTTAAAACATTTGTAAGTAGATAAAGGTTTCCTTTTTAGGTTTTTACTTACTATTTCCTGGAATCCTTATAGAGCATATCAAAGATTATTACCTAACCTTTCTCACTCGAGCCACTACGTTTTGCGAGATTTATGATGGTATGAAAAGCCACTTCGAGAATGATATTTACCTCGTTTAATATTATACAAGCTGGGTCACTACGTGGTGGATTACAATGATGGCGAAAGAGAAAGTGGAGAAAATACCAATAGATGTTTTTAATTAGATGTTTGACAAGCTGATGTCAAATTAGTAAGCAATGAGGATAGCCTATGTTGGCGAAGCCACACTTAGCAAACAGGTACAGGTAGAAGTTATAGAAGTTAACGAGTTTGAATACGCCCTATAATGCTCATATGCTACTTAAAAAGGCTTTTTTAGCTAGTTACGTTCCTCGTTTGCCATTATAATGATGCGTATACCAAACTCGTTTAACATATACCCCTCATATGACAATTTCTTTAATGTAGATGAAAAAGACCTTGCGGTAGTTAATTACGTTGACCGTAGATACGGCTACGAACACCTATAACGCCTAAGATTTGACCTATCGGCAATAGACTAGAGGTAGTAGTAGTAGCCACGTTGGCGTTAATAAAGCTAAGATTTAAGCGGACCTGTTAACCGTAAGTACTATCGTTGTAATAGTGGCAAGGGTTATTAGATCTGTAGCAAGTCTAGATGTTCGGTAACTCGACACTCCCCTACTGAACAAAACAACAGAAAGGTGATATACTATATATAACACCTTACCACTTTTAAGCAGGACTATTTGAATTAAATCGCAGACTTCAAGGGCAACGAGCCAATTAATGGCAATAATGCCCTTGAGTAAATTAAGTTGCATGAAGATACTGATTTTAACACAACCTAAGAACTAGCCAACCATGATTTTTATACCGTTTGGGTGGTAAAGACCTTTACCTTTGCCTTAACCAAGCCTCTGACCTCTTACATACCTTTAACCTTCGCGATCGTTACGCGGACTATACATTTCAAGGTATTACGACAGATATAGGAGTAATAAGGTAATTAAAAAAAGGCTATTCGTAATACGTGGGACTACAAAGAGAGAGTATTATAGCCATTAACATTAATCGTTACGATGATAATAAGTCTAAAGTTGGCTTTACAACAGATGAATAACTAATATTACTAGAGATAACATTAATTTAAATTATTGTAGAAGTAAATGCGTTTCATATCCTTAAGTACCCTACAATTTTTCTTCTTTACTTAAAGGATATAAAGATCTTCGGCGTCAATGTCGACGTTAATGCAGACGAACTGGTTAAGAACAGCAAAAGTTTTTTACTCGCCTTAAAGTGGAGGTACCTATGGTGTTATCTTTAACGCCCAAAAGCAGTGGTAATAAACTTAACGAAGCCGGAAATACGTAAATTACAACAAAGATTTAATTACCTAGTCATTAATAGGCTACACAAAGTATTCAAGTTTGTAAGATATAAGGATATAAAATATTTTACCCTAAAAGCTATTAAAGGACTTTGTGGCTAGTGTCTAAAGTATACATAAGCCTCCCGGAAATTTAAATTTACATTCAAAACAATAAAATTTTCAATTTCGACATATTTATTAACATGTTTGAATTAAATAATAAGCTCATTTTTTACGACATTAAATTTATAACCTGTTTTTATGAAGTTAAGTTTTTAAAATACTTTTTGGTAAAAGATACGTAGGAAACGTTAATATTGTTGTGAATTAATACGTACCTGTGTCAACTTAACATTATTGTTTGGGATGCTAATACTGACTTTACGGCGGCGGAATATTAAAAAGATACTAAGATAATGAATATCCAATGTAAGCAGGTACTGTGAAAGCCTATTAGAATATTGAGAAGTTTAAAAAGGCATACGACTTATTTCACCGAACATATAATATCTTTACGTTGGATTTTGGAAGCTTTACGGATTGGGAGGCACGACTATAGATGGCGGTGAAAGGTCTAAACAACATTATGAGTCCTAATAGTTTAATGCCAAAATTACTAATCTTTGGTGCGTACATACGCCTAACGGGTGAATCTCTACCATCTACAAATACTTAAAAACATGTTATGGCTTACGGTTAAGCTTTAAGGTAATTGCGAGGGAAATTGGCACACCGTCAGATTAATAATACCATTAATATCAGAAATGGCCCTATAACAATCGATGTGTTTATTTTGCCGGTGTAAAGAAAAGTCTTCGTATGGCGGGAGCGGGGTGAATGAGAGGACCCGTATTAAAAATTAAGTATTGCGAACTCTAAAGTAGGTGTTAAAACTGTGAACGGTCCTATATCTTTTCGAATTACTTACGTTAAGCATTATATTAGTGTTGGAACAATATTGACTTTTATTTTTAGCAAGTCAATTGCAGTACAGTCAGTCAACTTTACTTACAGTCAAGTTGACTATATTGACTGCAAGTCAGTTGATTGTGGAGTTCACGATTCAGTCTAGGGTATGGGCTAAGAAGTTGGCCATACAAATTATAGTGTAGACCGGCTAGCAGTCTGCCAAACCTATTATAATACATCCACCACTTGACTAATGTAATACTACTATTACTTCGATCACGATTCGAATAGACAACGTTGCAACGTCTAAAGCCCTACCAACTCTAATTAGTGTTTGTTGAGTTAAGTATAGATTATCTCAGTAAAAGAAAAAGCTACTTTCGATTTATGATTTACGGCTACAGCGGCGGTTAGAGTAAAGGAACGATTTTTGCGAAAGGCCTTTATTAGTACTGTATTAGTTTCACAACGGTAGTAAAATGGAGAGGACTTTTGGGTTATATTATTATTACAACGGCAATCTGGAAGTTAGCGACAGTATCGCTATTAGAAAATACTAAGAAATATTTATTAATCTTTTTTAAAGACGTTGAGATTAAATGTTAAAAGTCTTAAAGTTCGGCAAGTTAGAAAACGGCTTAGTTTATACTACTACGGGTGTTACTATTATAAAAACTATTAAGTCACTACAGTAAACAACTTTTAACCTTCGCCTTTTACTAATAATAAACGACCTTTGATCTTACCCTTTATGCCAAACATTTGCATTACTTCACTTTTTTTACTCATTACGATACTTTAATTATTAAGTTCTCTACTTTAAGAGAAAACATTAAAAATCGCCAATTTACGTTAAAAAAGCCACGCTATATGATCTGACGCTAGGTCGTCAAATTTTTACACGACTTTACGCCAAAACATCAAATCTCCACGCCTAAGATTACTAAGTCCTTCGTCTTACACATCCTATACAGTTTAAAGTCTTACGATATCTACCGCTAACTTTTGCTTCAAAGTTATCGTCGACCCCATTGGGAAAAAAATAATTAAAGCTTTTCACTACCTTTTTGTAAAACATTACAGTTACGACTTTTAAGGTAAAGATATTAACGAAACTTTTATTAAAAAGCATTTAAGTAATTACGTTGGTTATTATATATTCGATTCAGATATTAGTAAAAGGTTTGGTTACGGCGTTTACAATTTATATAATTTTCGATACTTTTTTTATGATTGGACTATTAATATGTGGAAAAAGATTAAAAAAGTTATTAAGTTTAAACTAAAAACACAAGTCGAATAACGAAAAATCTACGTATTAAATAATAGCTTAACTAATTTTTCGAATTTCAATTTTATCTTAGCTTAACCTAAGGATTTCACTTAAGGCTCTCGAGCTAAAGATCTTTTAAAATAATGACTTTTTTGATTTATAAAACGAAAACCCTTTTCGAATCGAAGACTTTTAAGTTCTTTAAGCCGGAAAACTTTAAGTTTTTCGAATTAAAGACCTTTAACAACCTTAAGTTAAAGACCTTTAAATCATTTAAATCTAAAACCTTTGAAAGTCTTAGGCGTTATAAGCCCACTAATACCTTTAAAATTCTTAAAACAAGGACCTTTTCGATCCTTATAAAGAAAACCCTCCTTGAGACTGAACTGAAGACCTTTAAGACCTTTAAGAGGCTTAGGCTCCACTGGCACAACAAGTTCATAAGGTTAATGAACAGGCCTAATAAGCCCTATAAGCCAAGCAGGCGTAAAAAGTTCAAGAAGCTGAGGCGCTACAGGCTGTTATAACCTAAGGATCAACTGCAGGTCATGGAATAGGCCAGCGGTCCACTGCGCTATCAGAAGCCTGATGTTCAACACACCAAGCCAGGGATCTCTCTTATGTAAGCACCCAGGGTTAGGGTTTGGACCGACAGGACCGCTCGCGGTCCAGTCGATAACATTGGAACCGAAGGAAGCGACATCGACTTCAGCGGTCTAGTACTGAAGATGGTATGAAGGCCATAGGATATAAGGATACGTTCATTACCACACAGATGGTATTTCCTTCATAGCTCTTCAGTTGTCAATCTAAGTATTCAGTCTACACATCGAAATAGCCTAACGGCTAGTGATCATTCTACAGCATAAACAAACATCTTCTTGATATTGCACTTTTGTTACCTCTGCTATCTTACTGCTAACATAAACCCCCTAACACCTTCTATTTACTCACAAGTATTTAGTGTGATCATTACACAGGCTCGGGAGGCCTAGCAAGTTCAAAAGGCTAAGGAATAGGCGTTACAATTACGGTAAGCCTAATAAGCTTAAGAGGCTGAGGTATAGTCGTAACCGGTATTACAGACCTAGTAAGCCAAGTAGGACTAGCAGGCCTAACAATCCTAGTAGGGCTAGCAAGCCTGGCAAGCCTAATAGGCCTGGAAATTTTAGCAAGCCTGATAAGCTTGGCAGGGCCAGCAGGCTTGGCAAGCCTAACAGGCCTAGCTAACCTAGCAAGCTTAATAAGCCTAACAGGCCCGGTAAGCTTGAAAAGTAAGTTAAATTCTAGATATATACTTTAAGGGCGTTGGTTAATCGAAATGTTATATTAAAAGATTACCTGGTAAGACTAATTAACGTGCTAATAAATAGGGGTATCCTGGGAAATTAGAAAACTATTAGGGTAGCGGTAGCGATAATAGTAGTTGAAACTATGAGCAAATTGTACGTAATTGGTGGAATACGGGATACGCGTAAGTTTACGGAAAAAGACTTGTATACGAAAGTTGAGGAATGAAAGACTCGGAATCGTAGGATAAAAAGAAGTAATTGGAGTTAATCTGGCTTCGAAATTGACAGGGGTTTGGCTGTTTAATGAGGTAATTTACTAGCTACCAGAAAATATTGGTAGACCATACTAACGTACGTAGGAATAAAATAAATAGCTGTTAATGTTAAAATAATATTAACTGTTATTTTAGCAGTTTAATTTCAGTACAGTTAGTTAACATTACTTATAGTAAAGTTATTTATACAAACTGTGAATTAATTGATTGTAGAGTACCCAATTCAATTTAGGGCACAGGCCACGCAATTGATCGTATGAATTACAGTGCACGCCAGCTAGCGGTTTTCCAAACCTAAAATAATTTATCCACTATTTAACCAATGTAATATTACTATTACTTCGACTAAGATTCGAATCGACAACTTTATAACGTTTAAAGCTTTATTAATACTAATTAGTGCTTATTGGCTTAAGTATAAATTCGATAAGGAAAAGAATGGCTATTTTCTGGTTACATTTTACGGTTATAACAGTGGTTGGAGTAAAGAAAAGATTTTTACAAAAGGCCTTCGTTAGTATTATATTAGTTTTATAATAGTAGGAAAATAAAGAAGACTTTTTTGTTATATTTGTCATATAACGGCAATCTAGAAGTTAGCGATTGTATCGTTACTGGAAAGTACTAAAATATTTTTTATTAATCTTTTTTAAAGACGTGAAAATTAATTGTTAAAAGTTTCAAAGTTTAGGAAGTAGGTAAATGACGAAGTAAGTATTACTGCGGTTGTTATTATTATAAAAACGACCAAGTCCTTACGTTAAATTACTTTTAACCTTCGCGCTTTATTAATGATTAACGACCTTTAGCCTTCCGTTTTATATTAAAGCTTTGCCTTTCTTTTTTTCTTTTTTAGATCAATTTAATCGTTAAGTTCGCTGCTTCAAAGAAAACATTAAAAATAGTTAAGTTAAATTAAAAGGTTACGTCGCGCGATCTAATGCCATGTTGCCCGGTTTTTACGCAAATTTACGCCAAAACATTCATTCCATACGCCCAACATTACTAAGTCCTTCACCTTATACGTTTTATATAGGCCAAACCCTCAAGATATTTACCGTTAAGGCTTACTTAAAAGCCATTGTCGACCTCGTTAAAAAAAAAAAATATATTTTAAATACTTTTCGCCAAACATTAGAATTACGATCTTTAGAGTAAAAATGTTAACGAAACCTTTATTAAAAAGTAATTAATTAATTACGTCGGCTATGGAATTTTCTATTCAGATATTAGTAAAAAGTTGAATTATAAAGTTTGGGATTTATAAAACTTTCGATACTTCTTTTACAATTGAATGATTTTTACATATTAAACATAAACTTAACTAATATTATAAAATTTCAACTTTAACTTAACTTAACCTAAGAATAACCCTTAAAACCCTCAACTTTAAAATTATAAAAATCAAGACCCTGTCTATTTTTAAAAAGAAAACCCTTTTCAAGTCGAAAACCTCTAAATCCTTTAAGTTGAAAACCTTTAAATCCTTTAAGTGGAAGACCTCTAAAAAGCTTAGGCGTTATAAGCTTAGCAAGACCTTTAAGATCCTTAAAACAAAGACCCTTAAGATCTTTAAAAGAAGACACCCCTTGAGACGAAGCCAAAGAACTTTATAGCTTTTTAAAGTCTTAGGCTCTACAGGCCCAACAAGTCTATAAGGTTGAAGAACAGGCTTAAGAGGTCCTATAGGCCCGGAAGACCCAGTAAGCCCAAGAAGTTGAGGCGCCATAGGCCCGGGATGCCTAATAAGTCCAAAAGTAAGAGGAATAGGCATTATAGTTACAGAAAGCCTAACAAGTTTACAAGGTCGAGGTACAGATATAACAGGAGTTAAAAGCCTAGCAAGCCCAACAGGCCTAGCATACTCAAAAGGGCTAGCAGGCCCAAAAAGCCCGTTAAAGTCGAGATGTACACTCTAAGAACGTTAGTTGATCGAAAAATTATGTGGAAAGGCCACCTGGTAAGGTCAAGTTACCTACCAATAAATAGGGGTACCTTGACAAACTGGAAAACTGTCAGGGTAGCGGTGGCGATACTAGTAGTTAAAACTATTGGAAAAGGATACGCAATTGATGGAATGCGTGATACGCATAAGTCTATGGCAAAAAACTTATCCACCAGAGTTAAAGAACGAAAGACTTGGACTTGTAAGGGAAAAGGAGGTAATTAAAGATAATTTCGTTACGAAATTTACAGGGGTTCTGCTAGTTGATGAGGATTCAATTAAGTGGCAACCGGAAAATATTGATCGACCATATTAACTACTATTTTTAGTAGGTTAATTGCCATACAGTCAGTCAATTTTTACTTACAGTAAAGTTGACTATACTGACTGCAAGTCAGTTAATTATTGAGTACCCGATTCAGTTTATGGTACAGGCCAAGCAGTTGGACATACAAATTACAGTGCAGACCGGCTAGCGGTCTACCAAACCTAGAACAATACATCTACCATTTGACCAATGCAATACTACTGTTACTTCGTGCACGATTTGAATAGACAACATTGCAACGACTAAAACCCTACCAACAATTAGGGTTATTAACAATAAATCCCCTTAAGTTAAGTGACCGAGTTAATACGAACCTCCTTCACCCATTATCGACAAGCTGATAAAATGCTATCGGTGCGGACGACCCTCGAAGAACAGAAAAGTTAAAGAGGAGGAATACATACAGAGCCGTATCTATAATACTATTTACGTAAGAAAGAAAAAGAAGGATAACGAAAACTTGACATTAAAGTTCTGAGTATAAAAGATTATTAAAACCTCCAACAAATCCTTTTCAAAAAGCGAAAAAAACGATTTTAATGGCCTATTGACTCGAAAAGTAATATGTTTTATGCAGAAAACCGATTTTAACCGTTAAAATCCAAACGTTACGATCTTTAAATAGAGAATTAATTACGAAGTTAAGGGTAAAACTACGAGCCAACCGTACAAAAAGTCACGTTTGATCGCTTCAATATACGGCAATAAAGGCAAGAACTGGATCTTTACATAGTCATTGACAATAAGGAAACTCAATTAGCATTTAATAGTTACTTTGGCAACAGGTTTATTTGCCAAAATTAAAGGTAAGTTTACGTTTACTAGGCATAATATAACGTAAGCTTATATGTAGTTATTATCGGATTTATAGTAGATCGTACTATTAAAACTGTTACAGTAATTACGTATTATTTACCCTTTAGGAACGGTAATACATTATATCAAGCTATTATATAAATTAGCTAAAGTAGTTGTTTATTAGTTTTTCACTTATTAGTCGTATTTTAAATTACGACTAACGATAAAGTCTTTAACATATGACCCGTACTTATTGGTAACCTAAAAGAGAGGCTTCAGAGTAATAGGAAAATAAACTAACGATACCCTTTTTGTTGAAACGGCTGGCTTTATAGTATTAGAAGAGTACGCGATTAATGACTTTAATTTTTAAAATTACAAGCCAATAACAAAGTTAACGAAAGGTAACTAATTTAACTTTAATGGATCGTCAATCCGTATACTTCGTGTTAATACCGGCCTTAACTTTCGTTACAAGGGCTTAAACATCTTTTTGGTTCTAATTAACAAAACTAGTATAGCTAAAGACCAACAATTCCTTAAACAACGTGCCCGTAGTATTTACATTGCCTCTTTATACTAACCGGAGGTATTATACGACCTATTTATCGCGGTTCAAATACAAAAGCTAATAGATAAAGACTTTTACCGACTAAAGAAAAGTCTTAAGTGATAAATGCGAAATATGGACCGCGGGATCTATACAGTTTTAATCTACCTGTCAAAAGCTAAATTGATAATTTTGACAAACGGATCTTTTACAAATAACACCGATTTGTTTTTATGAATCGGCTATTTAATAACACTCATTAAAGAAGATAGGCGGGAAAAACAGTTTAGCATTATCGGTAATCTAATTTACTAAACCTTAATTAAGTTTAAGAGGATTACACAAAACGTATTGGTTTCGAAGGTTTACAGTATAATAACGGGCTTTAACATAAGCATAATTTCGTGGAAAACTCTTAACCTTATTATTAGGCAGTTGAAGATTCCTCCTATCCTAGTGGTAATTTATATCGACTTAAGAAGCCTTTTCGAATATCTTTCGAAGCTTGGAACCATTAGTGAAAAACACTTCACAATCGACGTAATAGCACTTCGTACAGCCTATGAAGAAGGTTAATTAAGGAGTTCCGATGGATTAACGGCAAATATAATCCCGTTAATGCCATAACAAAAGCAATACCAAATAAGGCTCTGAAAATATTTTTTAATAACAATAGGATAACTATATACATCACTGGTTACATTAATAGGACGCCTGACATGTCTAAGTCATGTGTTGGCGACTATGGTTTGGGTTTTAGTTTAACCGATATTTGTTAAAACGGTTATACTTAGGAGAATATGTGGCGAAGGCTTTCAAGATCGCTCGCCTTTGTAAAGAACTTTTACATTAAGGACAAGAGTTTTCGCTACACTTTCTACATATAACTATTGCCGTTACAGTCGAACTTATACTTACCTACTACGCTGAGAGTTGGAATTTCGAATATAGAAAAGGGGCTTCGGGAAATAAATTAATATTCTATTCATTATTGCGGTCAAAACGATTACCTTATCTTATAACACTTTGCCCAACGCCGTCGCCTTTAAGGATCCTGAATTACCCTCCAGTAAAATCGTTTTTTGAATATTAACGCATTTGTTCAACTAACCGTTTAAATAACCTTAAAGTTGAATACCCCTTTATCCAACGTATTACGGAGTCGTTTAATACTTTATTACTGGAAGCCGCATTTCGAACCTCTATAGCTACGTTAGTCAATAGACGTCTGGTTTATTATATTGTCATTAAACTCCGGCGCTTTATACGGATCTGAATAAAGTCTACGATGTAACACGCTCCTGTTCATCTCGGGGAACCTTTTTAATTAAGTTGCCGGTTTAAGAAGTCCGTTAGGTTTGAACTACACTTCGTTTTGTACTAACGGAAAGTTTCTCATTTTTTCGCAACCAGTATTATCAACATTACAATTACTTTTCAAATCTATGAACTTTCTCACAAACGGATAATTAAAGAATTTTATTAATTTAACTTTTAAGTATTAATAATCTAACCTTAATTGAATCCTCTTTATAATTTTTATCGATGGGCATAAATATTCTTTCGATATGTAGTGTTACGTCGATTACGGTTACGTTGTTTTCTGTACCAAAAGCGTAATTATAAACGAGCCCAGTAACTTATACGTTACCGCATATATCGTTAATTCGGAGGCTATCGGCGTATTCCGGTGCTTCAATGCGATTGCACGTATTATATTAGACGAGGTAACGGTATATGTTAATGATATATTTGAAATTTGAAATTTCAAAGGCAACTCCATTTTCTTCACCTAATTCATTTTCCGGAGTTTAAACGTTATGATCAAATTTTATTAAAAATTTATTACGATGAAATAAAGCCCAAAGTACACCTGTATTAACTGAAAACAGGCTGCGAATAAACTCATAAATATTGGCGCCAAATTTTCCACCTGCTTTTATGATAATAATCAGCTATTTACTAATAACGTAAAATTCTTACTCTAATTTTGGTTAAAGTTTATTAAGGAAAAGTGGTGAATATAAAAATAGATTATGTTAGTGCCTTGGTATAAACGTTGGAGATGTATGTATGCGATTCGATTGAAATCCCAATTTTGTAACGTTTAAAATTTAGGTATTTCCAATCCTTTGGTTCAATTATCCAGACCTTTTTTTGATTTAATTGAAATAATAAAATACGAATATTAGGATTTTACGTTGTGTTATTAATGTTTTTGATCTTTAAAAACGAATAATCGTTACGCTTGGTGCAATAACGAGCGAAACTTTGTTTATTTGATATACTACCAGGTTTTTTTAAAATTCTAGAATCGTTGGCCGCACTCTGTTAGAAAACCCTCAAACGAACGGATACAAAAGATCAATATTGAAAGGAGTTGTTCGAATTTTCAAAATTTTGGGCTTTTGAACGCGTTACGAATTGTTTTCTTGAAAGAGGATGGAATTAATTATAACCTAATAAATATACTTTTTCGCTCGCTAGTAACGATAATGTTTTATTTTTTCCGGCCTTTATATATAACAGCCGACCGTAATATATATAACTACCATTTCTACCACATTATCAATAATAGATTGAAAAACTTATCTTTTTACTAACTATACTATAACCGTTATTAAAACTTCAATGGCCGCCGCCTGGTGTGTCCGTTTCTTTCGAGAAAAATTAATGGGTTCTGGGGAGGGACTCGGGGCGGCGGAGGGCATGGCATTGAAGAGGGTAGTAAAGGCGGCAATGGGGGTAGGAAGCGCGAGTCAATTAGAGATAGAACTCGTTTTCCCACCATTATTAACATCGTTATTATCGTCGCTTACGCTGGCTTAGCCCCTTCCAATAATAACGCCCCGCTTTATTAATAACGTCACAACCGCAACCTAAGCCGCGCCACTATTTACCGCCTTAATGACGGCGCGAAAGAAATATCGCAAAGTGGTCAAATGCCCAAAAGGCGTTTCCGCCGCGACGGCAACACTATAAGTATCTAATGGCTTAACGGCGTCAACGTGTAATGATCACACAAAATACCCGTGAGTATATAGAAGGTATCAGAGAGTTTATGTTATCAAGAAGGTAGCAGAGGTGCTGAGTAAACAATATCGAAACTGTGCAAGTAATGATCAAAAGCCGTGAGGCTATTCACAATATACTGAGACTGAATACTTATATTGACAACTGAAGAGCTATGAAGGAAATACTATCTATGTGGTGATGGCCGTGTCCTTATATCCTATGGCCTTCATACCATCTTCAGTGCTGAGGCTCACCGGTGCTCACTGAGGCTCATCGGTAGCTCAGCTGCATGCTGGCCTGTTTCCTGACCCGCCAACGTGCTTGGGTCATAACACAACGGCGATAAGAATAAATCCGCTTATACGTTTTAAAATAGTTATTTGTTAGCACTAAATTCCTTTTCGTATGAATGAAATCATTAGGGCCTGGATATATATAGCGGATGTAGTTAATAACAACATTTACATCAATATAAGTCTCATAGTTAATCATTATCAATACAAATTATATGTAACCCGTATAAAATTATAACTCATGAATAATAATAAGTTAAAAAGGGGTTGTTCAGGCGGTGAAAAACAAAAATGAAAATCAAAAGAAGATCGAAGGAGGGGGGGGAGAGCAAGCTGTTCAAGGCGCATTTATTTTATTTTGAGAGTAGTCGTTTTGGTATATATACCCATACACCCCGAGCCCTTATATTTATTACGCGTTCTTTATATAACGAGACTACTACACATATTAATATAAGTACCCTTATTAAAAAGTACATGTGTTATAAGAGTATATAATAATACTTATTATTTTTGATATGTTTT
Source organism: Anisogramma anomala (assembly GCA_038502455.1). Taxonomy (NCBI): domain Eukaryota; kingdom Fungi; phylum Ascomycota; class Sordariomycetes; order Diaporthales; family Gnomoniaceae; genus Anisogramma; species Anisogramma anomala. Next base: position 15,991,789 of record JASMMZ010000007.1, on the reverse strand, counting down.
ATTATTATATAAGGAATGGTTTCAAATTAGGGGTCGTATTAATAAGGAGTCCTTTGATTTATTTTAGGGACGTGACGCACAGGTTGTTAGACGTATAAATGGATCTCCTAATAATGACTATAATATACTTTGCGACCTATACGCGCCATTATACCCGCGTTTTATTTACGCTATTTATATAGGCTTTAAACTTGTATTTTTACTTCACAAGGTACTTCTTCTTTTGAAGGTCTTATACGATTATATCCCTAGCGCAATTAAGTTTCAGACGGGGACTAAGACGGCCGATTTTCACGGCCCGATTAAGGTCACAGTTTACACGCTTACAGGTATTTAAACTATAAGATACCTTAGAATCTTGATTTAAGGGATGGCGAGGCGCCTCAACGTTTCATATAAGCCCCGGCGGCCTCGCGTTACTATTTCTTCCGCCGGTATCTACAGGTTTATTTTGTAGCAGCTAGTGTAATGCTTTCACGTCGGTACATCCCCGTAATGATATAATAGGGAAAAAAACATTAGCTAGATTCGAATTATAATAATACAAATAAAACTTACTGTAAAATCTTATGGGTCGCTATTATAATCGTCACCGCTGCATATATAATAGCTTTTCATCAATATATTGGCTTATTCTCCGACTTATTGAAAGACGATTTGAAACAAACCCGATTTATATTGATAAAATTACTATATTCATAAAACATAAGATATACTGAAACTTTCCACATAAAAGACCGTAAATGAAATTCGCGAAACTTTTCCGGTTACATAAAAAAACTATGTTCATGCCGTTCATGTCTGAAGTGATGAAGTTAACTGTTAGATTTATGATTGAAGTCGGATCTATATAAATCATCGTCATTGTTGGGTAACGTATTATAACCTTTAATAAATAGCGAAGCGGCAATAAGATTATTTTTATTCTCAAAATCAGCATTTTATGTAAGCTATGCGTTAGCGGCTCCCTTCCGGGAAAAAAGAAAACACTTTAAAAGCAGTAAAATTCATGATTACTTATATAATAATCGTACTGATAATGACTTTTATTTACTGGGTTTTACTCGTCGGTTATGGTTTCAAAAGTTCGGTACATACTGTTCTCGTAAGTTCATTCCTTTAACATTATAGGATCTGGTAAGTATTACATAATAATTAAGGCTTTAATTTATCACCATAATTGATTTGGAGTCGCATACGTCATGGGTCAGTGATTTAATGTTTATACCATTTTACGGATATTTTCTTTGATACGGAGGAGGAGACGAGTAAGCCGGGGGTAATGTCGTAGGCTCGTGTTTTCCGCTTTAGCTAAGTCGTTTTGCCTACGCTATGTTATATACTATCTATCACATCATTTGATTAGTTAAATTATGAAGTTATTATATTATAGGCTTATCACCACATAGTAATCTCCTTTGATAGCTTAGTTGCTTAGATTTTCGTTTTCTTCTTAGTTGTGGAGTATAAATTGTTGAATATTTTCATTGGCGATTACTTGCATAGATCTATCCCTTAATATATATATTGATAGCTTATAAGTTATGCGATCTTTCATCGAATACTATGTATTCAAACAAACATGCTTCAAGCTTAAATTAAGGACGTTTTGGAAAATCCCTGATATATCAGCACCAAAATAAAAAGAGCCCAGTGAAAATCACCCAATGACAACTTCGATCAAATGAATCTTTCTATTTATAATAACTTCGGAAAGCTCGTTAATCAGCATCGTAAATTAACTGACTTTATTTTTGTTCAATTCATTTTTTGTCAAGAGCACACTTGAATTATTAAATTATAGTATCCTTTATTTATATTCCTGCCGTTTATTATCACTCATCTGTAATCTTGAACTATGAATGAAATTTTTATAAATTTGATTATGAATTTTACCTACCCGGCGATATGTTTAATTTAATTTAGTCAACCACTGAAAGAGGTTCAACAACCGTTTCAATTAACAACTAGTAAACTTCAACCAAATACCGTCAATTTCATATATTACTTAATAAATAAGCTTGGATAAATTTTACGTGGGTAGATTAGTTGGGTTAAGAAACACTTTTAACTTTAAATTTTTTTGGCTACCTGGATTCGTAGTTGAAAAACAGGTGATATGCCCAAAAGTTGTATCTTGTATTTCAATGAATACGGTGAGAAAATATCTTACTTATAATTAATACAGCCATACCAAATTCAAGTAAGATATATGCCCGGTATTTATGAGAACAAAATACGGGGCCTAATCAGTTTCTATAATGAAACTTTAGGGAAATTTGGAAGTTCTACGAAAAGAAAAAAAAACGAATGCACCAGGATTTTAATCTACATCCTTGGAAAAGCTTAGCTAGGTGTATAACCACTACACTACGCATCCTTGGTATCTATATAATGATTTCATCCATGTAACGCTTTTTATATACATCAAATTCCTGATTTTATAACGAAATTTATAATATTAACAAAACATGAAAGTTATAGCTTTGAGGAACGTTCGAAAACACAATATTTCATCAATAGAAATTTATTTTTCATCTTCAAAAAATGAGAAAAAAGAAGAAAATCCTATTCAAGCAGTGATGAGAGAAGTTTCATTACTTCAAAACATTCTTACCGAAATCTATAATAATAAGGTAAATTTAATGATTCAAATCCTAAAAGGCTTCAACATTTCCTAGTTTCATTTCATGTACCATGCGAACAAAAAGTAAAATAGTATTTGAAATCATAATAATTAATGCAACAAGAGAAATTGTAAATGTAATAATAATACAAAAGATATTTGAATTGAAATCTTTGATTTTCATTTGATAAAAAAATGTACGATCTGATTTTAATGACAAAATGTTTGTATTTTGAGTAAAACTCCAGTTTGTAGGGCTTTGGACGTTGCAATTTTTCGATGAGATTGGTTGAATCAACAGTAGTATTAAAGTAGTTAATTGGTAGATATATTGTTTTAGGTTTGGCCGACCGCTAGCCGGTCTGCGCATTAATTTGTATGGCCAATTTCTTTGCCCATGCCCTAGTGTAACTATGGATAATACTATATACCCTCATAGCTACTATATATAGGCCAAGTGGCAGTGCACTATATTGCAAGGCGCACTCCTTCAGAGTGCATGATAACGTGTCACGCTGCAGGCTGCACTCTTGCAAGGCGCAAAGTGCATCATGCGTGGAGCGGTCTGAAATGAGTATTTCAGAGCGTACGGAAAAAGAGCCACTGCCCGGATGAGAGGTTTATAATCTCCCATTCGTGGCGTACATTTTCTGGAATGCTTCTTCTGTATTATCCATTCTTTATTACAATACTAATCCAATGATTACTTATCTACTCTTTTACTTTACGTAAAATAGGCAAAAACGTTACCGATACTGGTCAATAGCCGATTAGGTCAACTATAGATAGCCAAAAAAAAAAATGAGATAGATCCTAAGTTCAATACCTATAACGGGATGTTATAGTGGTCCTGAGTATTTGTGCTTTACTATTACGCTTCCTGAAAACTAAAAAGAAGTGTGAAATTACGCGGAAACGCCGTAAAACAAAATGTGTAATAGGACTACAAGGTCCAAATGAACTTTAAAAAGAACTAAGTTTAATATAATATTATTAACCAACTAATATCCCATCTATTAAATAGCCACATTAAGGTAACCGTTAACCTATATTAGCGCTTTAAACTTATTCGGGCACTTTGTAAAAAGCGTATAATCACGTATTAGGCTACGTAAGTTAAAACAACTAAGTTTCAGAACGCTTTATTAGGACCCATCCGCCCTAAACTCGATATCCAAACCTTTCATGAAATATAAAAGCGGTTACAAGCGGAACAACCAAACAGTTCGCTCTAATAAAAACGGCTACAATACAATAATCTGGACCTCTTACCAAATAAAAACCAAAACCCATATATCGGATTATACAATATCCCTCCCTATACCTATATTTCCTTTCCTACATTTACTCTATCTGACTTCTCATGTTCGGTTTATATATTTTAAATTTTTTATCCAAGACGGTTCAATCTTAAATATTGAACTGGCATAAAGTTACTTAACGTTAATAAATCTAATTTGAAACGATTAACTAACCTTTTATCACACTTTGTTTACATATTAGGTTAAACTTTATTTATACTAATCAATTTCAATAACTTCATTTTCACCGCCTCATTTTTTTTATTTGCTTTATATTTACGGTTTTTAAAACGAATTATCCAAAATTTTGAAATCCGGACGAACCGAAATCAAACCATAGAGCGAAATCACTAATTTATGCCGTTTTAAGCATTATAGGTATATATAGATTACCTACCCTAAGTATACGATAGCTCCACGATTAACGAATCTGAGAAAGATTAACGAATATATGAAACAACTTTTTATATATACGTCTTTTCGCAGTAATATTTTAAAGCATTTAAACTTTAACCTAAAGAGTAGTAAAATAGAGGTATTAGGAAAAGAATTAATCCTTTATATGGTAAGTAAGTGTGTTATTAAGATAGTCTTCAACTAATATAACGGCGAAATTGAAGGACGCGATTTATTCGATAATTTTGAAAAGAATTTTGCGTATTGGGCGCCTGACATATGATATATAGTCGATAGTACGATTTTAAAAAAAAAACTAAGAAAATAATTAAGAATTAAAAGTATTAATACGACCAGTAGAAATAATAACTGTATTATAAAATCCCTATAAGAAACAGCCTAATTTATATAAATGCCAAAGTAGAAAAACGATAAATTAATAAAGGTAAAGTTTGTAAAAAGAAAATAACACTAGCTAAAGAAACGTTAGGAACGCCTGCTTAAAATGACGGACCGGAAACGAGAAAAGCCTTCGCATATAAAAATAAGGCGTTTGGAAAGGCTGAGCGCCCGCCACAAAACGGAAACAAAACTGGAGGAGTTAACAAAAAAAGAGAAACCACCGTAACTATTATCTATAACAAGGGTTAAATACGAACCCTTTCCGAAACAAAATTTTAAATAAAGGTTAAGACAAGCCTACGCTCCGAATACCGTTGATAACCAGCTTAACTACGAAAAAAACGGCCCGAATAACGAAAACGACCCGCTTCAAAAATTAACGAGCGATGCGAAACGCTAATACGTACCTTATAAACCAATCCCTATTAATCACGACCCCTATCATAATTTCCTACCGCACCGCTTTATCATTATTCAAAATGACTTTACCTAGATTACCAACTTCGCCAGATTTTAGGATGGGTACGAAAATTATAATAGTATGTTGTACGAAGTATTCGACCATAAAATACGTATTATACTCAACACATATAAAAGCCTAAATATCAAACCATTTTAATTTCACGTTATTTTACCCCACATATTATTTAGATAAGTTAAACATAGTATAAATAATACCTTACGTAAATATAAACGTTTGTATAATGTTATAACCGCTTACAACTACACTTCGATACAAAAATCAACTACGAAATTTACAATAAAAATTGGATTGGTATAACCTGAAAATCAGTGAAAATTCACCGAAAAAAAAGTTAATAAAAACCTATAAAAGATCCTTACCGCTTTACTAACTAAGTTTCGAAAGTGTTAAATAGACCTTAAACTAAAATATAGTGGTAATGAATTATTCATTTCAAAAATAACTTAAGAATACCGTCAAAACCTATACTTTAACCTTATACTGTTTAAACTGTAATAAAATTTGAAAGAGTTTTGTATCAATTTTCAAATATCGCTTAAAACCTTTATACGATGATAGGGGAGCTTTGGATTAGTATTTGTAATTGATAAAACGAAAGTCGAAGGCGTAATAACTAAAGTAAACCTCGCCGAAAAAAATTACCACGTCTTATATCGACAATTTAAAGTATATATAAAACAAATTAAAAGCCCTAAATATATCTATTAAACAAATATATTAAGAAGGTAGCCTTAAAAATAAAAGGCAAGGAAGTAGTAATTGAAAACTCCGCTACGTCGAGGGACGAAACATACCACGACTATAATAATATATACAGAAAAGCAAAGGGTGCTCTGTAGGTTTGTACAAGCGTTATATCATGTGCAGTAAGATAGGCCATTGGTTTACTAACCACCTTATTTACGAATAAATTCGGACTAAACGATAATTTTAGGTTAACCACGCACTCAAAGACCCGATAAAAGCCAATTTTGTAACTTACGTAACTGAATACGAAGGCGTAAATGATAAGCTTGTCGCTTATCCTTACGAATATATCACCGGAGAAAAAAACTTTGAAGATAATAGTGTTTATTTAATGACCTAGGACAATAAAACCGCTTAACGCATTTTTATAGGCCTATAAGATGTTTCATTTATGTATATTGTAAGACTAGACTACTTAAACGGAATATTTAACGCCTATACAACATACAATTTACGTTTTCAAACAAATAAGGCAATCTATTTTAGGGTATTATATTTAATAATAATGTAGCTGAAATTTCAACGGCTGGAAAATGACAAATCGATGCGCTTATAACGAAGTTTCCAGAGTTTCAAGTAAACTTAATAAAAAAGTACCGAAAGGTATTATTTAATAAAGGAAAAATATCGTTACTTAGAACGGTCCTTATAAACACACGATTCAGACCAGTTAAGCTTGATGTAATAAACTATTAAATAACATTTCTATTGTTATTATCTAATATGAATAAATCCGGAATTTGGGTCCGAAATACCACTAACTACCTTATCCGCGCTTTAAATAGCGTATCCGTACTACTTCAACTTAAGTTCGATTACTTGTGGTTTTTCCTGTAAACACGTATCATTAAGGTTATTTACTTAACATAACCGAAATTACGGATATTATAACGGCGATTTGGATATCCGGTTACAAAACGCCTTTTACGCTTACTTTACGTAGAAGGCTATCCTGATATAGGAAATAATGTACCTAAAGCTATTAAGAAGTTTTACCATAAGTGCTAGCTATACTTACAAGCCTTACGATAGTTTAAGTTCTGCTTTTACAACGATATTAAATTTAATCACGAGGTAATTACTAATTTTCTATATTTCAATAACGAATCTGTCATTTACGCCGTCGACGTGATAATATTATTCCAAGCCGCCAAATTTATATAAAGCGTTTTCGCTATAAACTATTAGAACTCTTTGGTTAATTGTTAGTTAAACGTTTACTTAAGGTCTTTGAACTAAATTACATACAACATTAATACGGCTTTCGACGTTACCAAATAGCTTACTAAAGTTCGGATAACTGGTAACGAATAAAAATAAATTTTAGTAAAGTCTTTGTAAGGTATTGGAAAATACGAGCGGTATTATTGACCGTTTGAAAAAGCGTATATAGTGTTTTTTAAGGAATTCAAGGGTATTAATTTTGAGGAATCTATTTTTTAAATAACGGTTTACGCCGTTAATAACACTTTTGGCTTAAGTAGGCTTATTCCTACAATACTTGTTTTCAATGCCTATCCAAGGATTTATACAGACTTTACACCATTAAAAACTATGATACAGAGGTCGAATGCTATAGAAAAGGCTATAATTGCATTACGTTCCTTATGGACTAATAACGACGTATTCAAAACGTTGGCCATAAGAAATAGCCTGCGTGAAACTGGCGTTTTGGACCTACTATTGCAATCTAAGGTCCTGGTTTGGAAAACTAAGGAGGGATAGATTAGCCCTTAGAAATTTAACTGGTTTAAAGGCCATAATGTATTTATTGATTGGTTAAATACTACGAGTTTGTTTCGCTAAATAATGGTACGAAAGTATAAAAGAAAAATGGATAAGAACGGCCTTAAACCGTAATCTGTATAAAACCGCCAACGAGATGCCCCTTAAACCGAAGAATCCAAACCGTTTCCAAGTTTAACTTACCCTTTAAATTACGTATTCGGCCCGCTTTTACCAAACTAAAATGGTCCCATTATACTAACCATACTTATACCTTACCACCGAAGCCTCCCTTTTAACTCTTAAATTAGAAAACACTCCGAAAACTTTATTAAAAACTCTTTTATCACTTAAAAAGAGACGGAAAACCGCGAGCTTAGCTTAAATCTACGCTACGAGAGCATGATGATTACCTTAGATACCCTGTTCGAACAATTTACCCAAAGAGAAATTTCTGCCTTAATTAATCAAGTTGTATTTCGCTTCTAATGGTTTGACCTAATGATCTAAGATGCTTATAGATTTTTTTCCACTTGCCTTGGTTATGAAATTAATGATAAAACCGGAAAGTCTTACGAAAAGACCCGTTTGTTTATAAAAGGTTGGAATAACAATGGTAAAAAAGATATTATAACCCAATCACATACCTTATGACAAGTTAGCCATCGTTTAATTCATACGCTTGCAACCTTCCTTCGTACACCGTATAACCTATATATCGAACTCCGTAATATAATATAGGTATACAACCAATTTTAAAAACGGCTTAAATGATGTATTTACGCCGATATACCTATAGATCTTAGGTAATACTACTATTTTAAAACTATTTTACGTATTATAAAGCCGTTTTACAGTTTGGCTAAAGCTAGTATTTACTAGTATAATACCTATTAAAGTTATTATAAAAAACGGTTCGGAATAACCAGTTCGACTTTCGACTCGTGTCTGTTAGTATTAACAGCCCGTTTTAAAGTCTTCACATTAACGGGTGTATAAACGGACGACATACTAGCGTTATGTAACGCTTCGTTTTCCCTATTTAAAAAGGGGAACTTTAAAAAGCCGGTTTAAAGGTAAAACACAAGACGTAACTAACGGAAAACCATATAATCGACTTGAATAGAGCGACCATCTCTCTCCTAAACAGCATTTTGGGCTTTAAATAAAAAGGAAATTTAAACAAGGTTACCCTTATCATTTTAAATAATGTAAAACGAGCCGATGAATACATATGTTAACGCGCATATAGAGTTTGAGTTGCTTTTGTAGAATAACCAAAAGCGGTATTTAACATTTATGTCGCTGCGTAATGCTAAACCGCCCCGTTAAACGATATATGTAACGCGTTAAATAAACGGCGTTTGTGGTAAATACATAATTTAAAACGCGGTTTATAATTTGTACCGCTAAACATACGTACTTCAAAGCTATTTATTTTTACTAACGGCTATTTAAATTATGATAAAGATTGTCATTCGTAAATGAACTTAGTTTTAGTCTTTGGCAACGAAATTATTGGCCCAAAACGGCTTTAAACTTCGTAAAAACAATTTTTATTAAAACTTTGACTTGTGTAAGCGGGTTATGAAAAACGTCCTAGTTACGATAATCTATAGCGTGGTTAAAGGTCTCGATTCGGGAATAACCATAATAATAACGGTTAGAATAATTATTTTAACCTTAGTTTACGCTCTATCCCTCTTGTTATATACACTAACTTTTTTTCAATGCGAATGAGTTCCGTAAGGTTATACTTAAGGCACCGAATGGCCTCCGCGGGTAAAGGGGTTTTAACCCACGAAGAAAAGGTAAATTTTATAACCTTTAAAGCCGCTAGTTCTTCTCCATAGTAATTTAAAGGGAAGGTGGAAAGGGATAGCGGAAAAGGAGGGGTGGCGGTGGGAAATGGAGTGGCGGCGGCGGCGGTGCGGCGACGCTTTCGCGTTAAACGACGCCTAGCTCTCCTATTTTTACGCGGAATCTATTTACATGAAGGGTTAGTATATGGGTATTGATTAAGTAACTTACCCATTCTATCTGTTGAATTGAATTAATTAAAATAAAGGTTAAGTTCAAGTGGGGATTTGTATTAGCTTAAACTATACGTCTTTAAAGGAGAAATAAAAAGAAGCTTTATTTAGACCGATAGCTATATATTTTTTTATATTAACCCAACATACGTAACAGCGTAATCACCTTTACTTTATCACTTTTATAGCGCTTACATAACTAAAACTCTTTGAAAAACAATGAAAAACGCTATTAACAACCATATTGTTGCCGATTTACTACACTAACTAAGCCTTTATTATAATCACCACCGCGGCCAAAAATCACAAGGTATACTCCTGCAAAGTGCACGATAACGTGTGACGCTGAAGGCTGCTCTCTTGCAAGGCGCAAATTGTATTATGTGTAGAGTGGTCTGGAATGAATATTTCAAAGCGCACAGCAAAAGGGTCACTGCCCGGATGAGAAGTTTATAACCTCCTATCCGTGGCAAGCACTCTCTGGAATACTTCTTCTAGAATATCTATCTTTAACTACAATACAAATCTAAAGATTACTCTTATACTCTTTTACTTCACATGAAATAGGCAGAGACCTTACCGACGGTAATGTAGGCATATATTGTACTTGACTTGCAGTTAATACAACATGCCTATACAATAATACACTCAACTTGCAATTTGTAAAGTTAACTTTACTATAAGTAAAATCGAGCTATTGTATTGCAATTACCACTATTCCAACATTGGCAGCTTTTTATTTTTGTATGCTTACGCTAGTGTAGTCGGCTAAACTTTTCCGGTTTCTACACAATTACATCATCGTCAAGTAGCTGGACACTTATTAATTCCAGTTATTTCCCCTACCTAAAATAATACCTTTTACACCCAAATTAACCCTATTTGCGTTTAATTTCACCACGGCTTCGAAGTCCGACTTTATCGATTCTTAGAAAAAGTTCTTCCCACAAAGGCTTATTTAAACTCCCAATTTATCCGTAGCAATCAAAGAGGTCGTTATTTTTAGTTCCTTAGTAGTCTTCCAGTTTGTCAGCTTATTCCTTTCTACCGACACGTAACTTTTCCTTACCAGTTGGCTTATTAACTTATCCCTCGATACTTATAATCAGTTCATTACTATCTAAAAACTTTTTAAAAGCCTTGGTCAGTGAAGCCTTTATTATATCGTTAGTCAAGTTGTTTTTCCTATCGATCTATCGAATCTTCTCGATCTTCCTGCCTTTATAAGCTTTGCAGAGTGTTATTATATCGATTATCAGGCGTTTTTTACTGGTGGTTCCGCACTTTAAGGGGTATTCGAATAAGCTTCTCGAGTCGGTATAAATTACTAACGGGATAGGAGGAATCTTGAGTTAACTAGTAATAATGTTAAAGGTTTCCTATAATGTCATACTTATATTAAAGTTAGCTCATATACTGTAAATCTTTTAAGTTCACACGCCTCGTATAATTTTTTTGTATTTTACAGACGTTTAATGTATTACGTTACTAATAATATTAAATTGATTCTTCGTCTTTTCTTCATTAACGATGGTTATGAAAAATCTGATTTGTAAAAACAAGTTTAAATTGCTAATAAAAAAAATATTTTTAAAGATTACTAACTTGGTGTTCGATAGGTTAATTGCTATTATATTAATCCTTCGGTTCGAGTTTCGCATCTGTTATCTAAGCTTTCGGTGTAACCGGTTAAGATTTTCATCAATGAAAACTTATATCTATACCATAATTAATAGGTTATTAAACTTTTTCGGTTGATATAAAATGGCGATATAAGTATTACGGGTAATTCATTTGAGGCACCGTTAAGCTTTGACTAAGTTTGTTTTATCGGTTATGGTTAAATTAGTGTGTTAGCTTTTTTAACGGAAATTAAAGCAAATATTTACACAATGTATACAGATGAACTATCCGTTAAATTCAAGTCAATTACCCTGAACAAACTTTATAACAGGCTTGTAATTCCAGAAACTAAAGTCTTTAATCGCTTGCTATTCTAGTGCTACAAAACTAACCGTTCTAACAAAAAGAGTATCGTCAATTTGTATACCCACAATTCCAAAGTCCTTCTCTTGTATCACCATCAAATACGAATCGTATGTTAAAGACGTTGTGTTTAATAATAATTTAGTGTGCGACTAATAGGTTCAAAATCAATAAACGCCGGTTTTAGCCAATCCGTATAGGTGTTTCATACATCGTATTACTATTTTTAAAAGATAAATAATACGTATTTCTTGTGGCGATTAGATTAAAACGATTCGTTATAAGTTATTTGTTAACTACGTATATATTTACGTTATATCTCGTCCATGAAGTGTAAATTTTCCTTTAGTCATAGCTAATAAACTTATTATCAAAGCATCCATCAAACGTCCATTAATTTTCTAAATTGTTTGAGATTATATGAGGATCCAGTCCTTGCCTTTTTGCCCGTATATTTAAGCTAGTAGGTATAATATTTTGTACGGCCGCCTCGTGGTCTTGCCTTCTACCTTTTGTATAATCCTAGACCTGAAAATCATAACATTTGGGTTTTAAACGTTGTAGTCGATTTTGGATATAAATTATACCATTCGTTGAATTAAAAGGACGTTAATCTCGACCTTATAGCTTTCCTCAAAGGGTTTGCCGAAGGTTTTGATAATACCTTATACTCTAAGCTTTGGTGCCAAGTCTTGGTCGTTTTTTTCTTTACTACTTACTTAAGAAATATCATAAATACGACTAATTATGTATTTATCCTCCTTAATATTCCTTTTTTTAAAAGGTCGTTCGCATCGATGGAGTTTTATTAGCTTATCGATGACAGGTGTAGGAGGATTATATTAGTTTGGTCGCTTAGTTTCAAAGTCTTTATCATTAGTTACCTTAATGTAAGGCTTAACCTAGGTTATATTAAACGTTAGAAAGCTGTTAGCAGTTATAACAACTACTTTAAATTTGGCGATACTTAAACTTTTATATAATCCCTTCTATTTATCCGGCTTCCTTGACACAAAGACTTTACTTTTCAACGGTAAAACAAGTACGTCGATTATCGTATGACCGTTCCTAGTGTTAAGGGTGTTGTTTACTTAACAGCGTGCCGATTCATTTCGTAGTTCCTTTAGTACTTTTCTTTAAGCCATAATTCGCTTTTAGGTACTTGTTAATATCAAAGATTTACTCGTTAGGTGTAGGTACGCTTTAAAAACCAATAGCGTTACTACTAAGTTGTTAAATCCCATAACATCGTTCAGGCCCTTTTCCGCTATCTAAAGGCGTGCATTTTAATCCGTAAAGCTTTTAATCTTTAGCGTAAGGATATTATATACTTGGCGGAGGACTACTTGCACCCTTCTAACCTTCACGATACTATAGTGGGGCTTCATAGGTACCTGTTTGTACTAAATCCTCATTATCTAGGCATTTGGTTAAAATTTTACCACCATAAAATTGGTATTAGTATCGTAAACGACAGCTTCAGGTATGCCTAAATACGTATTTATCCTGGACATTCTTGGAGTTTACCGTATATGCTATATTAATAAAAACTTCAAAAATTTGGCTTCGTGATAAAAGGTTTCGAAATTAATAATATAAAAAACAGACTTATTATTCAAACAAAATACATTAATAAAAACCTCGTAATTCTAATTTCTATCGTTTTTCAATGTAAAATTTAATATTTAGTAGCCTTAGATATACTTTTGTTAATGGTAACAAAGCTTTTCAATAGGTTTTAAAGCAAAATATTACATATTTTTCTACTCTGCGAACTTTAGGACTTTAAGTAACCTGTTAATAATTATATAGTTAAAGAGCCGGTGTCTTTAGCATATCTTCAACTTTGTTAGGTTTAATATCGTTAATATTGGGCTTTAAAAGTAAAATTTTAAGTGTTTTTATTTAAAGGTGAAGGGAAACCTTTGGCTGTTTTTAACCAGTTTATCAGTTTTAATATTAACAATGAAGTTAAGGGATCTTATATATTTGAAGTAAGAAAGGAAAGGGTAAGGTGTTTAAGAATTTGAGTCATAATTGGATTGATAATATTCTAAACTACCGTTATCCCTGATAACAATAGTTGTTCGTTTGGGCCGAAGCTAACTTTAGCTTTGTCCAAATTTTAACAATTGATTTAAGTGTCCTTAGTGTTTTCCCTTTACAATGACACATATTATGAATAAACTACTATTAAATAACTTACTATCCTTATATCTGACATAATATCTTAAAACGTAGTCCGCGTAACGATCGCAAAAGTTAAACGTGTATAAGGAGTCAAAAGCCTGATTAGGGTAAAGGTAAGGGTTTTTACGACTCAAGAGATATAAAAAAAAGTGGTTGGCTAATTATTAGGCCGTATTAAAAATAGTTTTCTTCATATTACATCATTTGCTCAAGGATATCATCGTTATTAATAAGCTTGTCACCTTCAAAGTTTACAATAAATTCCAGGTAATTTCATCCGGAAGTAGTAAAATACTAGATATAATATATTACCTGTTTATCATTGCGTTCGGCAAGAGGGTAATGAGTCAATCAATAGCTAGTTTTACCATAAATTCGATTTCTTTTTACTATTATCGCGACGATAGTTTTTACGGTTTCCAGGTCCGCTTAAATTTTGCCCTTGTTAACGTTAATATGATTGTAACCTTTAACTTAAAGGTGTTAGGCCAGATTTTGAACGTTAGAGACGCCTATAACCGTACTTGCGATCGAATTAATAAATCACCGCATGGTCTTTTTCATTTATATAGCGAAAGTTATCAGTTCAAGTGTATATACCTAACGAGTTTGGTATACGTATTATTACGGTTATAAGCTAAAATCTCAATGGTCTAAAAAAGCTTTCGTAGGTAGCATTTAAGCAATATAAAACATATTTAAACTCGCTAACGCCCGTAGCGGTTGCCTGTACCCATTCGCAAAATGTGATTTCGCCAGCGTAAGCCTTCGATATATCTTATTAATAAAACATAAGCTTGTTAAATATTTGGTTTAGCATATGTTTTAGTATTTCCCCCTCCTTTACGCTTTTACTATTATCGTATCTCACCTCGTAATAGCCCAATTCGTATGGTATTATGCAAAGTAAATATCATATTCGAAGTGGCTTTTTATACTATCATAAATTTCGCAAAAAGCCGTCACTTGTGTTAAAATAGTTAGGTAGCAGTTTTTAGCGTGTACTAAAAAGATTACGGGAAATAATAAGTATAAATTAGGAGGAGAAACCTTGATTTACTTACAAATATTTAAAAGAGGTACTATCTTCGTATCGAAAAGGTTGTAAAACATTCCGTTATAATTTTCTATATTATTTCAAATTTGAATGAAACCGTAAAAAGATTGTTGTTAATATTAATCATTTTAATGGGTTTCAAGGAAAGATTACGATAATTATCACAGTTTTCATCAATATTTTCTGGCAGTTGAAGCCTTAAAGCCTCCGACTTATAGTATTAAGGGTAATTACTCATCGCCTAATCCGATGGGTAAAATCCTATAATATAACTTGTAATAGGTTCGCGTATATGGGTATACCTACCGTTTCAAGGTTTTTAAAGTACTTAGCGATTTATGTTGAATGGTTAAAGGGCTATAAGGGTTTTGAGGCTTTAAGGAACTTAACAATCTTACTTAATGAACATGTAAAGGGCGCCGACGTCAATACTTCTCACCGCGTTAATAACTGCTATTTTATGTGTTTTGTCACCACTTAGTACGTACTTCGCGCTATTACGTAAAATTAATAGGCTACTGAATACATTAATAAGTTCCTTATCATTAACGTGTCATAAGGTTTAACTTAAATCAAAGTAAAGGGTGAGTCTCTTAAAGCGTATATACGGGCGTTATGGGTTTTTAATATCTTTGCTTTTCCCTCAAGCCTTTTTAAGATGATAATTTCAAAAGGGGGTTTTTCCTTAGGTTAATTTCAAAAAGGTTTCAACTAATTCTATAGGTTTTTTTTGGAGGAGGGGGATATCAATGCTCCGTAGGGTAACCTCCTATTGTAACTTAGCATTAACTATACGTTAAATTATCATGCATGTATAAAAAGAAAAAACTTACGGAAATTTAAAAAATGCGAGTGTTACGACCGTAATTGTTACCAAGGTCCGCGTCGAAAATATACTAACCAACGTAATTAGTCAGATAAATCTTAGTCGAAGTCTCTTTAACATTCGTAATTTCAAGTTTTTTGTTGTAATAGTCGGTGAAAACAATTCCGAAAGCTTTAATTGCCTTTATGTATTCTTAACTCGGTGCCATCTCAAAGTTTTAGCTTATATAAAACTTGGAAGATGCAAAGGAACTGAGGCCGGAGCTGTCGCTTAAGGTGGAAGGATTCTATCTATGAACCTAGATGAAAAAAAGAGGAGAAACCCCTGTTGGGGAGCTGTTATGGAGCTGTGAAAGACGGTACAACCCAGCTACGTAACGTGTAAGCACATACTCCCATATAGCTTCCGAAAAGCTCTAAACTGTTATGACAATTACTAGGGCTGGCTCCATTATAAACACAAGCCAGGCACCAACTTATAATATTACGCCTTGGTATACCCACTAAAAAAAAAAATCACCTAATAAAACTACACTTGCCTCCAATTTATTAAGGGTAACACTAGGAATCAAACTTAGGACCGCTACTACGGAAAGTAAGTGCTTTCACCATGGAAATATGAAACCGGTAAGTAAAGAAAAAACTAAGGTAATACCGGAGAACGAATAATACACTTTGAAAAAACCTCATAGCACAGCTGTATAAAAGGTATTAGCGAGCTAAAGGGGTCGGGGTGGCAGATAAGAAAAATCCGCTCCTAAACGGCTTAGAATGCCATAGTATCGCGTGAAAAGCTTTAGGCAATGTAAAGATTTAGTACCACGTAAAAAACGCTCCGGCGCCCTCCATTATATAAATAATTACGTAAACTCACCCTTTAAAAATGAAAACATTTTTTTATAATTACCTATTAGTAGTTTCATAGGAACTAAAATTAAGTCCTCATTAAGTAACTTTTGTTTTACCAGTTAACGTATTTTTGTTTTCTTTCATTATTATCATCTTCATCGCTTTTCGTTTGCAAAATAAATCCCTAATTAGTAATTAAAGTGGATAAGGTTATTAAAAACGTAAGTATACTCGTTTAAAAGCTGTTTATTCCTTAATAACGAAAGTGTAGTTCCTAGCCTTGCAAGTTATAAATATATATTTCAAAGGAACGTGTGAATAAGTATATGTTGAATACATGTACCGTATAGTATCTGAATTTTGTAAGTTTTGCTAAGAGATAAAGGTCAAGTTATGATCATATAACCGCAAGAAAGTTATGAATAAACGTTTGAATATCGATGCCCGATGTCATTTTTACTTTGTCAGTGCTATACGCCGTAATTCCCGTTTTCGAATTCGACTTTAGACTAAAACCCTAATATAAATAAAGCTATAGAGAAACTATTTAAAGTCTTATTAACGCTTGAAGTTTAAACCCGAGGTAAGTTAAAGTATTCGTAAGTCGCTTTTTAGGCGTTAACGAGCGGCAAAAAATCGTTTAAGCGTAAGCGAGGTGGGGCGGGTTTTATAACCACTACTCTTATTTGTTTCGGCAGTTCATAAGCTCTGTCAATTTTAAATAAGTAGCGTAGTTTCTCAGTAAGTGTGTGTGTTTGAAATAAACGTAGAATTCTCGGTTAATAAGCGAGTAATAAGTATAGTTAGTATCAATTAAATAACTTGTTAAAGTATTTAAGCATATTAATAGCAACCTAGGCCGTATTAATTTAAAATTTAGTAAGTTGATTAAAATTGGTAAAAGGCTGCTTGGTAAGAATGAAGACGGTAACTTTGAGGATATATTTAATAACTTGGTGTAATCCTAGTTATTTGTTCATATTATGTTACTTTAATACTCAGTACCCGTAAAGTGGCGGGTTTAGCGTCGTTTCGTAGTGTAAATATGAGAATTTAAGCCATTTTACAGGATTTGGGTAAAAAGCCGTCGTTATATTTAGCCGATTTATAACGTAGTTCCCAAACGTCGAGTACAGCATTATTAAAAAGCTTATAAATATCTTTTAAATTAGGTGTATGTAATCTATTTATTTAGTCAGACCCTATCGTTTCGATAAGTCGTTACGCTGGAGGCAACTAACCTAAGGTATATTTAGAACTCGCAAAATATTTTCAACGTAATATTCCAGCTTCGTGTCGCCGTTATCGCCTATAATATTAATTACTTGGGGTAAAATTTCGTGGAGTTATTAATTCGAAAACGGGTTTAAGGCGATTCAAATCAATTATTTACGTAAAAATGTAGGTATTTATATTTCGCGATATTAAGTTTCAAAACGTGGAAACTAACCATAAATATTATACAATACTTGAAGTAAAGCCAAGTTGAAATTCTTTAAAACTTATTCGACTTATAGTTTTTAAGGAGGAGTTAAACGTTGGTACTGATGCATAAACGTTCCGAACGGAAACAGCGTTTATTAACAACTTCCTTTATACCTTATTATGTAACCGATATTACGATTTATATAGATTTTGCAATATTACAGATACTTTAAACAAAATCTTTAGCCTTTACGCATAATTTTATGACTAGGAAGAAAAAACGTTATATAGGTTATATAGGGTCAAAACAATAGTTGCAAGTTATGAAAAATTGGCTAATACCGATAATCATTGTATTTTTATTATGTAACTATAATACATAGTCGGGTAACAATCGACTTTAGTCAAATTGAATATAAACGACAAAGAAACGTAGGTACGTTAGGACCTTTTGATTAGCGCATTCGGTCGCACCAACGGTTTCGGGGTTAAAAACTATATTTAAACGTTATTCTACCCCTATTCAGTCGTAAAGTTGTTTTTAAATCACATTGGCCCAATTTAACATTCTATTACTAATAATCGTAGGAGGAAATCCGCAAAATTGCAAATAACAATTCAAAAACCGCTCCATATATATTTTAACGTTAATTGTAATTTTAACCTAAATGGTAATAGTTTTACTTCAACGATCCGTAATAATCCTGAGGTAACATAAGTTGCCGGCACGTTCCTAAAATAGGTTAACTATAAAGTTAATTAAAAGCTCGTTTCAAAGCCGTTTGAAAACCTAAAGGAGCTTTAGAGAATCCATTCTGACGTTATTTCCAATAAGTAGTCCGCTTATAAATATCGTGATTTCGGTAAAATCGGCGGATTATACGGTGTAAACCGGGTTTAAATTACTTTTTAAGAAAGCTAAAATAATAACTTCACAGTCTATTCATCTATCAATGAGTAAGCTATAAGTGATTCAAATAAGGTAGTAGTAAGCAGCTCATGAACAAGTATTAAAATACAGTTACTAAATCGTGAGAACTTATCGTTATTTATTAAATATTTCGAAATGAAAATTTTGAATAACTGGTTATCTTTGGTATCAATATTAATATAAAAACTCCGCTTAGCTATACGTGGTACATAAATTAATCGGAGGTAAATTATATCGCGGGTAAAAACAGCATTTTGACTGTTTCAAAAGTTAATATTGTTAAAATTCTCGCAACCTTTTAAAATATATTCCCCAACGATGGTTAACTGCAAGATGTATATTGGCGAAATCTATTCCAAAGTGACTTATTCGGGGGGTAAAAGCTAAAATTACCGGCCTAACAGGCGAAGTTCCAAAAGCACTTCTGGTATATATTGGTTTTACCGGAATAATTTATTAAGTTGCATAAGATTTACCCTTTCATTATAAATTAATCGAAAAAAATTGAAAATATTGTTCTGATTGATAAATTCATCATTCAAAAAGCCGTAGTATATTTATAAAATATTTTAGGTCTTTATAATTCGCAAAAATCGTAAAAGGGCGTGTCTTACTCTAAAGCTCAGCGTTTTATTCCTTTAAATTACTTATAATACCGAGTAATTACTTATCGAAGATTGCGTCATTATAGTTACTGGGCAACAAACGATAAAATTAATACTTCACCGGATGTAAATTATAGCTATCGTTACGTTAAAGTACATAGTCGCCCAAAGTCTAATTAAAATAGTCGGCTTTTAAATAGGTGTTGCGGTCGGAATTCCACTGGTTAAATACGAGTTCGAAAAAGAAGTTAAACTTGAATCGCTTGAAAATGGCTTTCAACTTGGTCCTTTAACTGAAAGGGGTGCCTTTTCGAGTTAGCCGAATTCAAACCCTAATAATTTTAAAATAATCGCTAATAAAATACCGGCAATTGTTAAAAGACGTAAGAAAACCTCATACCCCTAATACTGACTTGGGAGCCACCTATTTATAGATAACGCGTAAGTTTTCTAAATTTATACATACGCCACTATTAGCTTAAATAACAAATCCTAGATATCTAATTTTCTAAACAACGAATTTGCATTTGGATATGTCGAGATGAAGGTCTATGGCATTCAAAATGTTTAAATCTTGTTCAACCTTAATTTTATGATCCTCAAAGATACCACTAAAATATATTGAAATATCCTAGAAGTATGTAAAGTAGAACATATTAAAAAATGGCCGTCAAGAAATTATTAATATACTGTTAAAAGGTAACCGGTATATTAAAAGGATTGAAAGGGGTAATAAGCTACTCGAAAAGTTTAAAATGTCTACGAAACGTGGTTTTTCACTCTTTTTCTTTTCTAACAAAAAGTGTATAAAATGTGGCTTTAATATCCAATTTAATCAAGTACTCAATTTAGCAAATATTTAAAAGCGTTTTTTTTATCAAGAAAAACGGATAACGATTTACCTTTTAAATAACGTCAAGTCGATGGTAGTCAACATGAAAACGTAAGCCACTCTCGATGTTTTAAATAAAAAGTACGAAGGCACCCTTTGAAAAGCTGTTTACTTGAATATAATCCTCATCGAGTAACTTAATTAACTTTTTTCACAATATAAAAATCTCCCTTCTTGATATACCGTACAAAGAGCCTTATGGGACGTTCAAAGGTTAGCCTGAGTTATCATTATAAAGAACGATTTCGTAATCGGCTTCGGAATGGTAAAGAGGCAGCGTTTTTCTGAGGGCGTTATAGAACAAGGGGGCGAACTCTTTAAAGGCGTTGGGAAGTTTATCATTAACGAAAACGAATAGTTTCGAGATGAGTACATTATTAATATCTTCGACAAAGATAGCAACAATCCGCATAATAAGAGCTCGGTACTCATAGGCCTTATGTAAAATGGCGTAAAACGTAACGTTATCAACCCCTTTAAACTTCCTTTTCATCGATGCAAACCCCCATTTCCATACACAATTATTACCCGCTCGTCTTGAAAAAAAACATAATTTGAAATAAAGGAAATTACTACTCAATATTTAATTTCGGCTTTAGTGGGAAAACCCATCTTATTATAAGTCAAGAATAATATATACCTATATCTGGTAATTGTATTTATTGAGATCGATATCTATAAAGTTTATGAAAATAAACCGTAAGGCGGAGACTAGAACGTAGTATATAACTTCGCCGAGTCTTCACAGCGGAATTAGTATATGCGATTACTTTAAGCGGTTAGAAAACTACTGATTCGCAACTTTATAATATTTATAAATTATATTTATGAAATCGTGCATGAAATAAATGAAATTGTAATGTAAATTTATAATAAACGAAAACTTATTGAAAAACGAAAACGGAGTTATCTGGTCAAATTAAAGTATTATTAACCGTTATACACAATTATATAGAAAGGTTACGCTTTTCTTTCCCAAAGGTTAATAAAGTTTTCGGCCAAAATAAGGTGAATTCTTATGATATATTTGATATTCAAACCGTTTACACATTACTTTAGGTTGAGTAAGTAAGTACGGAAACTATAGCCGCTCACGCCGTATCGTAAACATAGCCTAAAATACTTACAACAGGAAAATTCCAAATGATTCATTTAGGTAACACAACGTTTAAAAACAACTCAAAAAGAGTTTATACCAGTTATAATCCCGTTTTTTTTACTATTACGAGTAGGTTCGTTGTTACTATTATTCCTGTTACGTAAAACGTTCCTAATAGTAATGTTTATATTACCGTTACGAGTATAGAATTTTTAAAGGTACCTATTAATATGATAATCACAGATAACTGACCCATTATAATCCGCAGGTATATCGAGGAGAAATAATGTTTTAGCTAGCGTATTGTTAATAAATTCATTTCAAATGACGAATTGAACGGTGAATTCTTTGGTTATACGACTAACTTCTATAAATATGGCTTCCCGAACGATAAAAACCCATAAAGTCGCTTGTAAGTATTTTAATTTATATTTATAAGGTAAGTGATGACGCTTTTAAACGCGTTGAGATATAAGTAATAAATGTAAAGTATATTTATGAAGGTATTATAGTCGCTAGTACCGCTGTCGCCACCATAGGCATAATATAATTTTATGACGG
Organism: Anisogramma anomala; assembly: GCA_038502455.1. Classification (NCBI taxonomy): domain Eukaryota; kingdom Fungi; phylum Ascomycota; class Sordariomycetes; order Diaporthales; family Gnomoniaceae; genus Anisogramma; species Anisogramma anomala. The sequence continues at coordinate 15,969,655 of JASMMZ010000007.1, read as the reverse complement.
TTGTTGTAAAGCCTTTCAATTATTGAAAAATAACTTAAAATTAACTTTTCAATACCGATAAACCTCCCATTCTTACGTAACTTGCGTAATATTACAATATTTTATATTGACAATCATAATATAACTCTAGAAAATTTAACCGGTTAATTAAAAAGTTTACGTTTAAGTCGTTAAGTCTCATTAAATAGAATGCCGATATAGTATTCGAAGTTGAAAAAATACAAATTATTATCTTTAAAAAGTTAACGCGATCCACGGTAAAAATTATCGAAATAGTTATATTGTTCGTAAATTACGTAGAGATAACACCTTCAGGGAGATATCTTCACGAAAACGTAAATGTAACGATAGGTAAAACTATAGAATAATATTTGTTAACATATGAAATATATTTGAATTTCGTTATTTCAAATATAAAGTACACTTTGGAACATTTCAATCCTGTTAGACGAGTTTTATACGGAAAAAGTCGGAACAACATTCGTATTGAGCTACAAAATAATTGTATTAAGCTATTAAATGGGTTTGAAGTTATTTTAACGCGTACGTAAAGAAACTAGTTCAAAGCTTAGGAGTCCAAAATTCAAAATATTAAAGAAATATAATATAGTTTTAAGTTATAGCCATTAATAAGTAGTTGAATCACCGCTAAAAAAGACTCGAGGTTTATAAGTAAAAAGACTAAAATCGGTACTATCGTTTCAAATGGTTGGATTCTATCTAGAAACCTCGATGAAGAAGAGAGGAGATACCCCTATTAGAGAGTTGCTACAAAGCTGTGAAAAACGGTACAACCTGGTTATGTAATGTGTAAAAGTATGCTCTCGTGTAGCTTCCGAGCGACTTTAAAGCGCTGTGACAACTACCAGGGCTAGATCCCTGGTAAACACTAGTCAGGCACTAGCCTGTGACAGTAAACGAGGGACTTAAAGATCTAAGGCATGAAAACTTGGTGTTTGAGCGTAAAGTCGCGTGAAAACTTAGTAACTTGGCCTTAGGTCGCGCGACGTGGCTTTTTTGGCGCGACTTAGCGATTCTTGGTATTTTCGCCTATGAAGAAGATCTTCAAGATTCAATTGATATAAAGAAATAAATAAAATTAAAGTAAGGGCAAAGGTTTTCTGTAAAAGGCAAGTTCAAAAATCGTTTTTTATTATAGATAAAGGTCGAAGGTTATGTATTGTAATTGTTTAGCCGTGGAATTTAATCGTTTCTCTGTAGTAGTAATATCCACCATAATACTTACTTAGTTGTTTGCCAACTTGCAGAACTTTAAGAATTCTAATAGTTAATTTCAACGTTTTTAAAAAGGATCCTTGGTAAAAATTTCTTAGTGTTCTCAATAGAGATACCGTCACTACTTCTAAGCTACCGTAAAAACCGACGCAGCCTAAATTTTTTTTTTATTTACTGCCGTAAAAACCGACGCAATTCGTAGGGGCCTTTTATAAAAATCTTTCCTTTACCCTAACTGTTATGGTCCAACCTTCAATGGTAAGCCAAGTAGGTGCCAAATGGGGTTTACTATTGAGATACAGCGGAAAACTAAAATAGGCTACCGTAACCCATCGTATAGAACCTATAGGCATAGCCAGTGCCCAACCTGTTACGTACCGTTACACGTGCCGTATACTAACCGCATCCAGTCCACGCCCGAACTAGGTCCGAATGGAGTATTACATATCCCGTTACGTGTACAATCACGTAACCTATAGATTTAATAGTTATTAACCTGAGTTTATAATATGGCCCTCTTTTACTCGAACGTTGTAAAGGCTGCGGCGTTCTGCTAGTTAAATATAGAGCGTGGGTCTCGCCCTCCTAGTACGCGAACCGGGTGCGAATATGTAACATGACGTTTAACCTACCATATAACGTATCCGCCGGTCCAATCCCCGGTCACCGGCGCCGTACGATGCGCCCCTTTAACGTATCGTATAACATATCGACCGGTTTAACCTTAGGATACCGACTTCATATAATGCGCCCCTTTAACGTGCCATATAACGTATCGGCCGGTTTAACTATAGGATACTGACGTCGTATATCGCGCCACTTAAGGTACCGTATAACTTATCGACCGGTCAAACCCTAAGACGCTGTCGTCGTACATCGCTTACCTTAACGTGTCGTATAACGTATCTTTTTTATCGCTGGTAACATATAACGTAACTTTTTTAATACTTCGTATAATATATTGTTTTTATCGTCGGCGTCTTATAATGCGCTCGGTATAATACATAATCCCTGCCGAATCCGGTCCGTTAGTATTTATAAATAAAAACTTTAATATAGTCCCTAAAACTTTCCTTGTTTCCTTTTTATATCGCCGACCTTATTTCATTATTCCCTAACTTTTCATAACTTTTTGTAATCTCTTCATTTCCTCTTTTATATTTAAGTTACAATTATCCTTCGATATTTCGTAGCCCTATTAGATATTTTCGTCTTTATAGCTAACGTTAATAATAAACCCAACATAGGTTATGTCGTCCTTGGTGTTTTTGGTAAAAAAAAATTAACCGGTTTGTAAAGTACGTTACCCTATTATATATCAATACCCTGTCGCTAACTCTTTTTTATAGTTTTTTCTCGTTATAGGTTACTTGCTTGTTCTCGATAATAACGAAGATAAAAACGAGCTCCCCTCCTTATAAGCTAAGAACGGGTATATATCATATATTAACCGCCTTTTTAATTTCGAAGTTGTTTATGATTATATTCGAGTTTATTGTGCGTAAGGTTGTGGTTCATGACGAAAGGTTTATAATAAGGTATACATACAAATAAACTTTATAGGAAATCCAATTGTAATTTAATCCCTTTTCGTAGTATATTTAGAAAATAAGTTTTTTTACGGCTTCGCCCGGTTTACGCGCCCTTTTACACTAGTCGGTTGTAATTGTTAAAGACGAAAGCTATATTTTGGCTTTTACTCATAAGAGGTAAGGTGATGTTCCGAGCTACCGGCCCTTTTTCGCCCCCGTATTTTTCGAGTTAGTTAATTAGTTTACTCGGTTTTGAGATATCATTCGTGTATAAGGAGTCTTTACCGTTTCGGTAATATAGGTTATTACTTTTTTCGCTATACGTTTTCGTCGCCCTTTTCTTTTAGATTCTTCCTTTTTTGGGATTTTCCTATTACTATTTACGGTTTCACCTATTTATCGTAATAAAACTCCTTTCACTAATCGTAAGTTACCGCGTAATTTATTTACGCCAGCCCTCTCTAACGCACATTACATACCTTATCGTAAATTCCACCTATATCATCAAAAAAATAAAACTACGTAAGTTATATCCCTTATAATTAACATAGGTTACGGCCTATAAAGTATGGATAGTAATATTTAGGGCCGAATTATACGAATTCCGTCTTTAACTGTGTTCCATTCGTTAATTTTAACTAAAAGCGAGTTAATCGGACTAATCTCGAATAGGCGAAGGATTGTTTTCAGGTCGACCGCGTCATCCGGGTACAGACTAATATGTTATAGGTCTTGGTAATCCGTTTAAAGGGTCGTTTTCCTCGCCCCGCCCCTCGTTAGCTGTTATCATCGGCCTTTTTCAAAGCTTATCCTATTTAACGTTATCTGATATCTTCGGCATCGCTTCGCATTCGCCCCTCATTTTACTAGTCCATTTTGTCAGAGTTAATTAGATTTTATTACGCCCTTTTCTGTTGGCTCCTACTAGCATTTTTTAGTATTGGAAGTTAATTATAATAGGATACCTAACGTTAATAACTTTATTACTAGTTAAACCCAAATAAGGATAATAATAACGAGTGAGTAAATCTTTAATAAGGAGTGATAAAAATCGTCTCGCGATCGGATATTTATCTGAAAAAGCCGGATAATATATAACCGGCCCTGTTTGTCGTGTTGTATTATAATAGTAATGGATTCTCCTTTTTTTTTCATAAGTATTGTATTATTTTCTATGTAAAGGCGATTCGTGTTGCGTAAGTTTCTTAATATATATTCGATGTCGATATGGAAATACCGAGTTATAATAAATCCCAATATCGTTTTATTTCGTTTCGAATTTATTTAGGATTATAATATATTAGTAAATTTCTAATAATTCCTACTCCGGTTCATTATAACCTTTTTATCCAATTAATACAACATGAATAATGTTTCATCCTGTTTTTACTGCCAAAATTTCTTAAAATTTAAATTTTTTATATGTACCTTTTTTTACATCGTTAACAACGAAATATAATCCCGGGCGCGTGTTGAATAAAACTTGCAGAAGAAAAGGGAGTCTGTTGGAATAGTATTACATGCAGTGCAATAGGTCAACTTTACTGTAAGTAAAGTTGACTAAACTGAACTGCAAGTTGAGTGTATTGCATTATATAGACTTACAGTATTGAGTGTAAGTCGAGTGCATTATGCTGCACTTCACTCTAGGGCACGGGCCAAGCAATTGGCCATACAAATTACAGTGCAGATCGGCTAGTGGTCTGCCAAACCTAGAACAATACATCCACTATCTGACTATGCAATACTACTGTTACTTCCAAAACCAATTGAATCGACAACTTTGCAACGTTTAAGGCCTACCAATAGGGTCTATATTCATTTACTAGACTAAATTTACGTAAAACAAAAGATATTTATTGAAAATATTTAAAACAATATTTACTAGGTTTAGGATATCGACGACCCAGTACTAATTATAAAGTTAGTTGAGTTTTATACTAAGGGGATTAGTTTTAATAATACGAAGGTTACGTTGAATTTCGTCGTTTACTTTATATTATTTTTCCCGACGTCATCGACCATTCGCTCTCGTTTTTATCTATTATTGAACATATATTATTATCGCTTGGGCTAATTTCATACCCTTGCGTAAATATATTAAAAACGTAACGGTTCGCTTTACCAGATTGATGAACGACTTCATATTTCTATTTATCTTCAATATAAAAATATTTTATACCTGTTTATTGAACGATTGGATATAAAACTGGTAACCGTCAACTTTTGGTTATTCAATATAAATTAATTAATGAGTAAATATAATACATAATTATATCATGAAAAAGCGATGACGGTTCATACGTACTTTCAAATTTCCCGATTAAGGTGTTTAGTACTGTTATCTATCTACGAGTAATATATTGTAAACAAAAGGTATTTAACTTTCATTCAACAATATAGGGTCATTTAAAATACGTTTGGCCAATTCGAATCACATTTATCAATAATAAAAGAAGAAAATCCATAGAATTTCAACCACATAGTTTTGAACTAGATAAATTAAAAAAAAAGGTTTGTAATAATTAACAAATATCGAAGGCTCTTATAGATAATTGACAGATCGACTATAAAGTCAAGAAAAATATATACACAATACTGATTTAAAATGAAAAAGAGTTAAAAAAAACCTTGTCGTATAATACGACGAGATTTTGCACTATTATATTACGTATATATTCGATATAAGCTTCGAATATTAACTATTATCCTCTTTTGATAGAAATCCTGTTAATAAACTCTCAATAAAAAAAATACCCGAATAACTTATAAATAGCGAATTGTCGGTAGAGTCTAAAAGACCAGTTCACGTTAAACAAGGTAACTTAGAGGAGTAGTCAAGATGATTGGTAATTGTAGTATATAAGATGAAGATCAAGAAGAAGTATCTAGAGGTGTATGTTACAGGTAAGGACTTATAATCCCTCGCCCAGAACGTATGACTCTGGAATACTTCTTCTAGACCGCTGCACGCATTGCCGTCAGCCTGTAATAGCATTCCAGACCGATCTATGCATGGTATACTTTTGCGTCTTGCAAGAGTACAGACTGTAACATGAAACGTTATCGTGCATCCTATAGGAGTGTACCCTGTAATACAGTACACTGCTCTTTAGCCTATATATACTATCTGTAAGGGTATATAGTAATATCTACATAAGCAATCTTTTTTTTCCCTTATATACTTCGTACCTATAGCTTAATAGTGATAGTGTTGTTGTTGTATTAATCGCAAAAGATTTAAATTAGCAGTAGTAACAGTGTTGTTGTTAGCATATCAATCGTGAATGTTGCAAATTAGCAGTTCGGCTAGAATTAGTAAAGTCTGGCCGAGGTGGTAAATGTAAGTTGGCCCTGATTGGTATAGCTAAATGGAGGCGATATGGTTGATAATGGCGTCTTTCGTTATTTCTAATAGGGGTGGTTACGTAGTAGTGATTACGTAAAGGTGATGACGAAGGGTAATTACACAATTACGTACCAGGTTAATATAAAAAAATATATCACCATCGCTCCGAGCAAAACTTTTTTTCTTTTTTTCTTTTAAGGGGCGGAATTCCAGCTAATACAAGTCCCTATGTTAACTTAACTTTTTGTTTATCCTAATAAACCAGACCGCTTTAATATATATGTTACTTTACCTATATATATATCAACCTATTTCCCCGAATAAATACCGCGTAAAAACTGTATTACGAGGTGCTATTTGCCACGCGAACGGCAACGCGCTATTACCGCCGCCGCCACCACTACTACAGCTATTGTTACGTTTTCTACCACTACTACTAATAGCAAAAGTCCGCCCTTAAATCTCGTTCATCGCCGTTACGCCGTTAGCCGCCATATCTCTAAACCCCTTCGCCGCCACCTTTTCTGCTGCCGCCTCCTTCGCCATAGTGACCCCCTCCGCCGCTACACCTCCCTCCCCCTTCCCCAGCTTTCAAAGGGAGGAATAGGGTTCTTTTAAGGTTATAAACCTTACCCTTTCCCCACGGGTAAAAACCTCATTACCTGTAAGGATCCCTTTACACCGTAAGCGCAGCCTGGCGTAATTACGTTAGGGTACGTATATTATAATTCTTTTTTTGTAATTTTTTCACTACTCTTTTCGTAAATAAAAAACACGAGGCGAACCCTCTTCGTCGCCTAAATATTTATATTGCCAAGATACGTTGTAAGGTCTTTTTAACGAGTTAAACCTTAAAACAGCGTACCCAGATCCGTTGCTTTAGGCTGTTAATCAATACGCCTTACGTATCGTGTGTTACGTTCGCGGCCGCAAGTAATTTTATTAGCGATTACTACAAAAACGGGGTTCGTTCGACGCGTTACTATCGTTACAAGCGGATTGGTACCTCGTGTACCCCCGTTCCGGTAGTTTTAAGGCCATAAAACAAGGTCGTATTACGCGTCCGCCGGATTTTTAGTAAATTTTAACCAAATCCCAAAACATTTTTTAACAAAAATACTCGCTTAAAGCGAATCGGAAAAAAAAATCACCGTAAGAAACTAAAATAAACTGATACTAATATTAATAGGCGCTAACCGGCGGATTGGGGAGATGGTAACCGCTGTCGCTACTGGAAATGGAGCTTACGTATGTACTACGTAGGCGAATTCGACAGCGTTATTATACGTCGCCATAAAAAGGGTAATCCCTTCCCTATACCTTTGCCTAAGGGTATAACTAATAAGGTATAGAGCTATATCCTCGTTAACACTAATAATATCGTTTGCGGTGATAGTGGTGACTTTAGTATAAAGGGGGAAAGCGACGGAAAGGATGGTGGGGACGCGACGGCGTCGCCCTTTCCCTCCGGTAGTGGATAGATGCCCCTTTGGCCGCGTCGGCGTATCCAGCCATAGTATAATACGTTATACAATAATTTTATAGCACTCTACGAACAAATTTCAAAGTGATAAACGTAATATAAAATGAAAAACAAAGGAGGTAATATGTCAGAATCGGTGCGAATAGTCGTATTGAGCAGAGGCAGAATGTGGGTCGGGGTGAAATGACATCGATAAGCCGATCCAAATTGTCGTAAATCGGTGTAAGGGCTTATTAGGGTCGCAAAACCTTATTAACAACCCCAATAAACAACCTATTTATTGATATAATTGTTTTTAGGGCGTTCTTCGATATTGCCTTTATTATTACGTTTGTTGGATTTAACTTGCCATTAATTTATCTGGTCTCCTCGATTTTCCGGTGTTTTTATAACCCGCGTAACGCTATAATATTGATTATTAGTCGTTTTTCGTTCGTAGTACCTAGTTTAACCAGGCATTTATAAAGCGAAATAAAAATATAAATAACCAAAGGAATAGGGCGTAAACTAAGGTTGAAAATAATTATCCGGACTATTATCGTTATAATAATACCCGAATAGAATCCTCCAATTATATCATAGATCTCGGAAACGAGGACGCTCCTCGTAACACTTTTATATTTAGTAAAGTTCTAATGAATAATATTTTTACGAAGCATCAAGCTGTTTTAAGCTTGTGATTTGTTACCGAAGACGAGGATAAAGCCTATTTATAAGTAATAGTCGTTATTTTGGGCAAAAAAACCGTTAATAAAAACAAATAGCTTTATAGTACGTATATTTAATAGTATAAATTATAATCTTCGCTCTATATTGTATATTTATTACAAAAGGCGTTTGTTAAGTACCTTATGTATATCGTCTGTCGGATCAGTTTAGCATTACGCGGCAACTGCAAGGTCAAATACCGCCTTTGTTTGTGTCACAAACGTAACCTAAGTTCCGCGTACATGCTAGTATTTGTATTCGTTGACCCGTTTTACGTTATTCAAAACGATAAAAGCCACCTTATTTATCCATAATTTTTACATAAGTCCCAAAATACCATTTCGAAATATAATCGTAGCACTATTAAAATTGATTATATTATCCTTTAACAGATAGGTTTTAGGATTCGCTTTTAAGACAGCCTTTAAAAGTTTCCTCTCCTTAAACGTGGAAAACGAGGCGTTACATAAAATTAAAATATCGTCTGTTTACATTTCCGTAAATGTAAAGCCCTCTGAACGGATAATCGATACTAAAAGACACAGGTTAAAGATAAAGTTGGTTATCCTGAGTCGTTTCTTATAATGTTTCTGGTAAATATTATATAATTATATACCGGCTTTAGCTAAGCCGTAAAACGTCTTTAGGATATATAGGTTTATTTTAAGCGGGTGGTATTATTTAAGGTCTCCGGTATATCTACATAGATTCTCCTTTTCAACCGTTTTTCAAATTATATATAGGCTTATGTTATGTTCCAGAGTTCAACATATAAGTTATATGGTCCGTTAAACGAGGTTACGAATATAAAAATTAAGTGGTAGCTAGCTTGTTATAACGTAGGTAACTGTGTTATAATGTTTTTTTCGTCTTTTTCGTTATAATCTTTGATAACCAGACGAGTTTTTTCCTAAAGGTTTCTAATTTTGTCTTTTATTTCGTAAACGAAGCGGTTTAGATAAATACTATAGGTACCTTGAATAATAGTGTCAAATTATTTAAAGCTAAAGACGTTTTATTCGATTAAAGCTAAAATTTCTATTAGGGTAAATTGTTCGAAGAAGCTACTTAAGGTATTTATAATACTTTCATAACGAAGTTTTAAGTCAAGTTTACGGTTTGTTAATTACTTTTACGTGATAAAGGAGTCCGTAGTAAAGTTTTTAGGGTGTTTTCTCGTTTTTAAGCTGAGGGGTCGTTTTCAGCAGCTAGGTTTTAATAGGTTAACGTAGGGGTATCGTTTTTATTCAGTGTATTCGGAATAAAATCGTATTTTAGGGCCGAAGCTGGATACGGAATCGGGTTGAATTCGTCGTTACGGGGGGTGGTGTATAGGCGATTCTGGTTATTTCCGTCGTTTTAAAGGGTGGTTTATAAGCGGTTTTGGTCGTCCTAAAAATTTTAACCGATTTCTTCCACCTTTTTCTTATACTTATGTATTATTATTTATCGAAACGAATCCATACCATTTAGCAAATCAACTTATATATTATAACCCTTAAATCCGTTAATTTTCCAAGGATTAATCCATGTTTTTTTTTTTTTTAAACCAAAACTTTAGACTATAATAACAAATTCAAAACGCCGGTATTACGTAGGTTTTCTTTTTGGCTAACGGTTTGAATACGTTGTTTTTAACGCGAAATAATCGAAAAGTTGCTATAATTTATGTTACGATATTGACCTTTTATACAAAGGAAAGTAATAGTGTAAAGTCTATATAGATTTTCGGATACTTACCGAAAACGAAAAGCGTAGGGATTAGTCTACACGGGTTAAAAGTGTTATTAAGGGCGTTAACCGCTATTTAAAGGATAGACTCCTTAAAAATGCTACCTTTTAGATTTTACGACAATATTGTATACGCTTTTTTTTACTAGTCCGTAATACTGTTCGTATTTTCTAATACCTTATAAGGTTTTTACTAAGATTTATTTATACTTATTGCCGGCTATTTAGGCTTTAGTACACTATTAGGTAAAGTCTAAGGCCATGTTAGCGTCGTATATAATGTTGTTAAGAATCCCGAGGTAAATTCTTAACTAATAGTTAACCAAAGAATCCTAATAATTTGTAACGAAAGCGTTTTGTATAAACTTAGTGGTTTAAAAAGATATTACTATATCGACAACGTAAAGGATTAGTTATTTATTTAAATACATAATACTAACAATGACTTCGGAGTTAAAGTTTATATTGTTTTAAAAACCAAGGTTAACCAGTCGTGATATCTGTAAATATAGCTAACATTCATGTTAAAAATTTTCGATAACTTTAAATACGCCCTTTTTTTATATCCGTATAGCCTGCAATATTAAGTAGTTGTAAAAAGAGGTTTGTAGCCGGGTATCCGAATCGTCTGTATAATATATGTGATTCCGGTTATATTAAATAAACGGCCTCGATTATACGTATTCTTTTTAAAAAAAACCATTAGTAGCCGAATTTAAACCGGAGTGGTACGGATACGCTATTCAAGGCGCGGATAAGTTGACTGGTTGTATTACCGACTTCAATTCCGATTTTTTTTTTATATCAATTAGTAAAAAAAAAAACAGTGTTTTAAAATCTATTACGTAAAACTTAACCGGCTCGAAACGTATATTTATAACGACTATTCCAAACGAAGACGCCTTATCTTTACCAAACAAAACTTTTCGGTATTCTTTTGTACGCTTTAACCAACACTTCTGAAACTTTGTCGTAAACGCATCGAACTGGCGTTTTTCGGCCGTCAAAATTTCGGTTACTCTTATATTAGGTATAATTCCTTAAAAGCTGTCTCCGTACCTATTAAATAACGTAAATTGTAACGTTTTATAGATGTCGAGCACTTCTTTCACGTAATTCAATCTGGCGATATACCTAAATGAGGCCTCTTATAATCTAGTAAAGATACGGTAGGCGATTTCGTCATCTGAGGCTAATAAGTAGGTATTATCATTATTGCGATCGTCCTCTCCTGATATATTATCGTAAAGGTAGGTATTAAATCCGTTATCCGTACCTTTTTATTCGGCCTTCTATATTGTAAAATTAGCTTTTATCCAATTCTCGGGTACTTAATTAGCTTAAAGCTGTCGTTTAATCCGAATTTGCTCGTTGCCAGCATGATTTATAAATTAACAACCGATTTTACCGTATATTATATAAAGTTTTTACAAACTTATAAGGCGTTATATATTTTTTCGCAAGTATTATTTTAATCTTTATACGTTTTTCCATTTTCGAATGGTCCTCTTTGTGTCTTATTGCTGGGACTTCCTCCTCAGGACCTATACTTTAGGCTCTTGTTTTACCCCGAGTAAAATTTAAACTTCCGTTACAAAACATAATGAATTATTTTAGGAAAGGTTACTTTAGTAATTTAATATTCTTTTCCTATTTCATTAGCTGTAAATCCTAATTCGAAGCTTATTCACTTGCGTATAAAGGTTTCGAGCAATGTTTTAAAACTTATATAAAAGGCTCTTAAGTTTTTTTCTGATTTAAAAAGTATAAGGTTAAAATCCGGATTTTTATGGCAAGCTTTTATCACTATTTAAATAAATAGTTTATCGCTTTTGTATTTTGATCAGAAAGTTACGTAATAATTTCGGAATTTTACTAATAAGGTGGTAAAGATTTCCTATAGGTTTTGATTGGCATTTTCCTACTAGGTTTTTTTATTAATTCCCACGTTATACAAGTTTAGTCCTTATCGTATGACTCATAGTTAATTTCGGTGTTGAATTAGGATTCAAGGCGATTATAATACTCGATAAATATATTCACTTGTATGAAGTAGTGTATATACTACTCCTTTACTTACCTAAAAAGTATACCTAATAAGATAACGTGAAATTATAATAGCTTAATATCCAGTTATTTACGTATATTAAATATATAGCGTATCGTATTATCCGATACGTCGAACGGCTCACCACTATAATCTTTATTCATATCCTATAGCCTTGTAAAGTTAATTAGCTTCGTAAAGTCGCTTTTATCTGTAGAGAAGCTATGTAGTAGGAAGTCGTTATAAGGTTCATAATTAAAAGGCATTGATCCGTATGGTACGTATTAGCGTTTTAAGCCGCTTATTATATCCTGGATCGGGTTGTTTTCCGTATTTCAGCCGATTATTATTTTTTAGAGCGAGTTATTATCTATATTTCGGCCGATCTTATTACGGTTAAGCAGGCTATTTCCAACGTTCGGGGTATGTTTTTGTCTTTATATCTATTCAAATTTACCTTTCAAAAATGATTATTATTCGACCTTCTTTATAAATAATCGTTGTAATACCTCCTTTTCTTCTGCTAATTATTTTATTTCTTTTTTCGTCGGGGACCCAGTCTTGACGAACGCCATATCCCAGTCCATAGTGGTTTTTAAAATCTCCACTGTATCAAGTGTTCCTTTCGTTTTTACAGGTAGTATCCTTCTATAAAATCTCTTTTTATAATTTTTTGGTCCGTCCATTTAGGTATATATGTAAACTGGGTTGTTTTGGATAAGGCTTTTACAATACAACCATTACTTTTACCGGGTATATTTATACTTTACTTCGTAATTGTTTCTGTAAGACTTTTACAACTTATCTATCCACTATCTGCCACATATTTAACATACAATCCGCAAAGTTTTCTGTAAAGTTTCGAATAATTCGCGTCCTTGAATATCGTTATTACAGTATTAATAGATTATATTTGTCATATATATATTTATAGTATAGAGGCCTAAGTCTTTTACTACAGCCTCGATTTTGTTATTCTAAAAGTTAATTTTCAAATGTCGAAGGATGATACATCGAAACAACGTATATATGAAGAGGTAATATATACAGCCGTTAGCCTTTGCTAGATCAATTACTAATAGAGCTATTATATATATGTAAAGGGCAATTCGAAGTAGTTTGAAGTTCAAAGTAACGTAGTGAATGCAGAATCAAATAAGATAGTTAAAGCGTTTGAAATAAAGCTTATTAACACTTGTTAACGTAAATAAACTTTAAATAATACGTAAACGAAGCGTGACTACAAACTAGATAAACGTTTTAAATTAGTTTTGTTGATGTTTGTAAGATTATACTCACTAAGTAATTGATAAAACTTTAAATATTGTAGTTACTAAACTTAAAATATACAGGTCGAACGTAGGAAAACTTGAAACAAATAGAGCGGATATGGGAAATTAGGTAAGGTAAGAGAAATATCGAGTTATTATATGTTTCGGTATGCGGTAGTCTGTCTATATTGGTGTGCCGTAGCAGAAATTGGTAAAGGAATCGGTTGATTATTTAGTATACAACCGATATTATTAAAGCGATCGGTTTAATTATTTGTGCGTAACCGATATAAGCTAAGGCAAAAATCGGGTAGGTCTTAATAAGAGGTTTCGAAACTTGGTAGTTTTAGCTTACGTAACCTACTATCTGGTAGGTCCCACTAAAGGATTCTGAAAAACTTGGTGTTTTGGCTTACGTAGCCTGATACGTGATAAGACGCCTTTTAAAAGGAGGTTAATCGTTTCAAAGCACCAATACAAGTCGGCGGCTACCAGAACAGAGCTAATCTTTTAAATTTACTCCGAATCTTATAATTTTATAACGCTTCGGGTTTCTCAGCGCTCCCGCGTAATTTCACACTCCTGTATGGATTTTATAAGGCGTAGTATCAAAGCATAAATAGTTGGTACCGTTTCAACATCCTGCTATAAGTATTTGACGAATGTTTGTCTCTTCTTCTTAAGCTATCTATAGTTGACCGAGTCGACTACTAATTAGTATCGGTAAGGTTTAAAAAACTTAGTCACGTAAAATAAAGCAACTTAAAGAAATAATTAAGATAATTGGTAATTGTAGTATATAAGATAAAGATTAAAAAAAAGTATCCAGAGGTATACTTTACAAATGAGGACTTATAAGCCCTCGCCCAGAACGTATGACTCTGGAATAATTCTTCTAGACCACTCCACACATTACCTTCAGCCTGGAATAGCATTCCAGACCAATCTATACATGGTACATTTTTACGTCTTACAAGAGTGTAACCTGCAGAGTGACACGTTATCGTGCACCCTGTAGGAGTGCACCCTGTAATACAATAAACTGCCCTTTGGCCTATGTATACTATCTATAAGGGTATATAGTAATATCCACAGAATCTTGGGTTTATTATAAAATCATCGTCGTTAATAATTTCTAATTTGGTGTCTATAATTCCCTACGGTAACGTAATATACCCCGTAAGTTAGTCCTATAATTCTTGATATATATCGATTGTTTTATTTCAACTGGAAAACATTTGATACCTTCGGAAACCGTTAATAGGCGAACCCAGCATAACGGGTCGTTAATTACCCTTTGATACTACAATTTCGCGAGGGTACCTAACCCGAAGATGAGGTAATTATTCGATATTAACGAAATTAACGAGCTTAACATGGGTCGAGCTTGCAACGGTATTACTAGTACCGACGTTTTAAAATCCCTCGATTTTATCTCAAATAACGGCCCAGATGTAGGCCGGGCTCGAAACGATCCCGCCCGAAAATTCTCCGATGTTATCCCGGATAACGACCCAGATGTGGGCCGGGCTCATGGCGATTTCGCTCACGTCGACCCTTTAATAATCTCTGGTTCGCCCTTAGGATACATGTTATTGTGATCCAATGATCAAGCCTCTGTTGTAACATATTTATTTGTATCATACGCCGTAATATACGTTTTTACAATATATATGTTTATTATTATTAAGTTTTACATAATAATAAAAAGGAGTTAAAAGATTCGTGAACGACGATCCTTAACTTTGAGTTTATATTGTAATTCACGATTTAATGCATCCGGAGGGGAGCCCTATGTTGCGGGCCTATATAGTAAGTGGTATTGAAAAAGCAGAAGGTTTTCGGCTCATTTAGCTAACTGTTTCGAAATCAAACGTGGTAAAGAAAAATATTTTAATTTCGTATAATTCGTCAGCATTGTATACGGGGTACGGACGTTATGTAATTCCAAAGACCACTCTTCTAAACAGAACATTATTAAAAAAAGCTTTTTATCGTAAATAATATGATTACGTTTCACGTTTATTCATCATGCAAAATGGTAAACTATTAGCTTTAGGATGTTATCCTTATTTCGCTACAATAAACTTCCTCTTAACGTTGTTTTCGAATAGTCGGTTTTTACTAAAGTTGGCCGATTTAGGTCCTAATATGTCAAAATAGGGGCCGTAATAAAGGTATCCTTTAAGGTTTAAAATGCGTGTTTTTCCCGCTTTATCCAAACCTAACGAATTCTTTACTTCGTTGGTCGGATAAGATAATGAGCTAATTCGGCGAAATTACCGATGAAATTTCGATAAAAATTGATCAATTCAAAAAACTTAAAACTTTCCGAATAATACGTAATAACTCCGATTTGCGTACTACCCGGATTTTTCCGGGGTCAGCCCGAATACTAATATCAATCGTTATAATAAAATCTAGGTGCTTTATCTTTTTAACCACGAAATTACACTTTTCAAAATTTAAATTTAACCTCGTATCATAAAGACGTTTTAAAACCACGCGAACCTTCGCTATATAGATTTACTTAATACCAGGGAAAAATTAAAACGTTGTTTAGATAACTTATCATAAAATTATTCAAGATATTAGCTATTATATAATTAATATATCGTTAAAACATCGCCGGAATTTCCGTCAACTGAAAAAAGGGTAATTAATTACTTAAATAATCTAAACCGTATACGAAATGTTGTTAAATATTTTTGTTTGGGTATATTTCGAATATAATAAAAGGCCGTTCAAATATCCAACACCGTAAGTCACGACGACTTCGATAAAACGCATAAGGTTTCTTTGATTGAAGACAAATGAAAACAATTTTACTCGGTGGTTTTATTTAATACCCGGTAATTTATATAAAACCGTTATCCTCTATTTAGCTTCAGGATAAATAATACCAACGACGCGGCCTTTGAAAATTTTATCCGAACTTATTCCTCATCTATCAATTCCGTAACCTGACGTTTAAGTTTCAAAAGTTGATCTCGTAACATTAAATATAATAATTCCTAAAGTCGTTCCAGTAAAGATTTATTTTTATTCAGTTTAATATAAATGTAATCTTCGAGTTTTACCCTATATAAGGGTAGAATTATAACTTTATCATTATTGAACAGGTTGCGAAATTTTGCCAATTTTAATAAAAGACGAAACATATTTTTTCCCTTTCTAATGGTGATTGGCACTATCGCCTATAAATCCGCTTTATCTCGTGAATTCTTATAGTAAAAGTTAATTACGATTAATCACCCGTATGTTATATTATCCGATACGAACGGTTTAATAAACCGATAAAAAACAACCTTATAATGTTTTATATATCCCCTAACCTAAAGCGTACCGTTATTGCATCGACAATTGATCCTCCCACATTATGAACCACTAAATAACTACCTTTAAGGTTTAAAATTACTTATTAATATCGTATCCAAGATATTCCAAAAATGATATCGCTCGTTATTCTGGGAATAATATATATTAATATCAGGTGCGAGTATTAATCAATATTTATACAAAATTTATCTCTTTAGGTAATACGCGTATTTTGCAATAATCTTAATATCACGCTTCAATTTTGGAAATATAATAGCCGAATTTACTTTATCTTAACCCATTATACTAAAAGCTCGTTGATAATATAGTAATAATTATAACTAGAATCTATTTAAACATTAAAAAAATGGGTATCATGAAAAAGTATAAAGATAAGGAATTGATTCTCGTTTATACGTATTTTAATTTAAATAAACTCTTTTTTGTTCGATTTTACAATTACATCGTTAAGGTTACATAACGCCTAAACGAAACTGTATCCAGGAATTAAGCTTTTCCCGACGTCGTTAATAAAAATCCTTTATTTATCTTTTCGACTTGGACCGTATATATTTACGTTAAAGATAAAATCAGGCGGAGTCCGCAACTACATCAATAGTAATTCGTCGAATTATAACGTAGAAAACGCCCCGTAACAAGCCTAATTCGACGTTTTTTTTCGCTATTATCCACTTCGCCCTACGTTTTTAGCCTTAGATACGTATCGAACGGATTTGTTAAGATAACTAGCCGCGATTACCATAACCCTTTAACGAGAATAACTAAAAGTTATAAACTTTCGTTATAACTATATTTTTATCCGCTAGTTATTTTTATACGGTTTCCGTTAATTATCGATTGAAACTTGGTTTTAAATTTAAAAACTTTAATTTGTCTGTGGGCTTGCGGTATTTCACCAAGGTTACGATATAATTTACGCGGCTTACGCCTACCATAATAGATTTGTTACGATTATGTGAGGATACGAGAAAACGTAAGTAGTGAAATTTTACGGCTAAGGCCCAATTTAATTCGCCCGTTTAAACTAGTAATATCTCAAATTTATTAAAAAATAATACCTATAGGTTTTTATCGCTTATAAGAATTCCCTGTAATTCGAACAAAGCTTTATTTACGCGATAAAGGTCGTTAAAAACAACTTTAATACAATTGAAAAATTTGCCTGTATCGTATATACTTTTGTATCTGCCGGTTTCGTAATACGCCCTAATAATTTATTTTATCGCGACCGTAAAACAACTTAATATTTAAAGAAACGTATACCGAGTTTTAATAATTTATATTTTATTCGCTTTTAATATAAATTGGATGGTTTAACGCGTCGTCGCCTATGTAAAAGCAAATCCATTGAATTAAGGTTAGTAATATCGTTTTCGCTTACCCTAAACCGGTGAAAATTCAACACGAGTTATTATTAAGTCGGTTTTAAATTGATTAATCTTAATTATGACTTAAGTAAAGTTGGATATGAAATCGATGATCAAAGTCGAATAATTCGATTATTAAAGTTAATTTATAGCTAATACGATAAAGTTTATAGTATTTTACAAACGATGATTATCGGTTTTAATCATCCCCGAGAGGGTAGGATGTATATTAGTAAAGATAAAGGATTTGATCTTCGTTCACGGCATATTGTCCTTGATAATATTTGAGTGTAACGTAAAATTATTAATATTCATGATTGATTGATTTATTATAAGTGTTTTTTTTGTAAAAACATAAAAAACGACTTTAATAATATATTATAATTCGACTTATAATTGTAAGCCAAGTAAGTTCCAACTAAGATTTACTATTAAGTTATAGCGAAAGATTAGAAAAGGCTACTATAGCTTATCATACAGGACCTATACGTATAGCCAATGCTCAGCCTATTACATGCTCTTACGTATGCCGTACACGGACCGCGCCTGGTCCGTGCCTGGACCGGGCCATGACCGTGTACTACATATTCCATTACGTGCACAATCACGTAACCTATAGACTCAATGGCCAATGGTTTGAGTCCATAACACTAACCATTGTTTAACGCAAAGTGTAACCGGAAAATAGCTTCTTTTTCTATTTAGTTTATTTGTGTTTAACCCAATAAACACTGATCAGTATTGGTAGGGCTGTAGACATTGTAACGTTGTCGATTCAATTAGTCAAAGTAACATTAGTATTACAATGGTTAAGTGATAGATGTTGTTGGTAGTGTTTTAGACGTTGTAACGTTGTCGATTCGATTGGTTGAAGCAACAGTAGTATTGCGTGGTCAGATAGTGGATGTATTGTTCTAGGTTTGGGAGACTTCTATCCAGTCTGCACTGTAATTTGTATGACCAATTGCTTGGCTCATTCCCTAAAGTGAAGTGTATCGTATTGCGCTCGACTTACACCCAATGCGATAAGTCTCTATAAAGTAATTCACTTAACTTGCAATTCAGTATAATCAACTTTACTGTAAGTAAAGTTGACCTATTACATTGCATGTAATACTATTCAAACACTGGCGGCTTTTTAGTTTGTACGCGTACGTTAGTATAGCTAACCAATCTTTTTCGGTTACCGATAAATTGCTTCCTCGTCAACTAGCCTAACCACTGTCAATTTCAGTTGACTTTTATACTAAATTGCATCCATTTACACGTAAATTAAACCCATTCGAACTCAATTGCTCTATGACTCTGAGGTCCGAATTCATCAACTGCTTTAAAAAGTTTTTTCGCTATAGGCATTTTACAAGGCTCCACTTTAACTGTGCAACTTAAACAAATTACTATTATTAATACCCTGGTAATCTTCTAGTTTTTCAGCATATTCTTATCTTTTGTCTTGTAATTTTACCTTTTTGGGCGACTTATTAACGTATCTCTCGATACGTATAGTCAGCCTGTTATTATTTACAAACCTTTTCAAGGCCTTATTTACCACTGCCTTCGTCATACCATTTCCAGGATTGTCTTTGCCGTCGATTTATCGGAACCCCTTAATCTCCCTCATTTTATAGGCTTTATAGAGTATCATTACATCGATTATTAGACGTTTTTCGCTAGTGGTTCCAAGCTTCGAAAGCCATTCGGAAAGGCTTCTCAAGTCGGTACAAATTAATACCAGAATAGGAGGAATTTTTAACTGTTTTGTAATAATATTAGGGGTTTCTAACTTTGTTATACCTACGTTTCAACCCTCCATTATATCATAGACCTCCGAGGCTAATACACTCCATATAATCCTATTATATTGAATAGAGTTTTAGTGGATTAGATTACTGATAATATCAAACTAGTTTTCCCACCTATCATTGTTAACGAAAGTTATTAGGAAGCTCATCTATAAAGATAAGTCGGTATTATTTACAAAATACATGTTCGTAAAAATTATTAACTTGACCTTTAAAAAGTCGATTATGACTATATCAATTCCGCGGAATAGGTTTCGCATTTACCACTCGAGTTTCTTATTTAGCCGATTAAATTCCTTATTCATTAATTCTTATGTTTACGCCGCGATGGAGAAGTCGTAAAAGGCTTTCGGTTAGCATTAGGTAGTAATATAACTGCCTCTAACATGCTTTTTCAAGTACCATGAATCTCTGGCCTCGTTAGTTCTGTCAATTATAATCAAAACAGCGCCCTAGACTTTTTAGCAAAAGCTAAGGCCGGCATCAATATTAAATATACGGATTAACGATTGATTGAAGTTAAACTAACTGCTTTTCGTTAACGTTATTACTGGTTTGTAATTGCAGAACTTTGAGTTTTTAATCGCCTACTTTTCTAGTATTACAAAGCCAACTGTTTCGACCAAAAGGGTATCGTCAATTTATATGCCTAGCACGTCAAAGTCCTTCTTTTACGTTATTAATAAATACTGGCCGTACGTTGAATATTTATCGTTAACCTAGATTAAAAATACAACTAATGGGTTAAAAACTAATAGACGCCTACTTTAGGTAATTCATACAGTGGCTTAACATATCGCATTACCCTATTTAAATAGTAAATAATACGAAGTTATTATAGTAATTCTAGCAATACAATCTGCTATAGATTCGTTACTAATTACCTATAGGTTTACATTATATTACGGCTATTAAGCGTAAATATTCCTTTAATTTTAGCTAGTAAACTTACTACTCAAACAACACTAAGTGCTAACTAATCTTTTAAATCTTTAACAATTATGTAAAAATCCAGTCTTTACCTTTATTACTATATACTTAAACAATTAAACATAATTTTTCATACGGCCGCTCCGTATTTTTGCCTTTAACCTCGTAAATAATCCTCGATTTAAAAATTTTAAAGTTTAGGTTTTGCAAGATAAAATTGGTTTTCGATACGAATTATATAACCTCTTGAATCAATAAAACGTTAATCTCGACCTTATTACTTCCTTTAAAAGGTTTAACGAAGGTTTTCATAATCTCTTGTATTCGAAACTTTAATACTAAGTCTTCGTTATCCTTCTCTTTTCTATTTATCCAAGTAGTATTGTAAATACGACCTGGTGTATATTCCTCCTCTTTAAATATATTTTTATTCGAAGGTTGTCTGCGCCGGCGGCGTTTCATCGGTTTGTTGATTAATTGAGTAAATTGTTTGTATTTATTCGGTCGCTTAGCTTAAGGGTCTTTATCGTTAGAAACCTTGATATAAAGCTTAACTTAAGTAATTTCAAAAGATACAAAACCGTTAACAATTTTAACAACTACTTCGAAATTCGCGATACTTAATATCTTATACAGGCCCTTCTATTTTCCCGACTCCCTCTATACAAAAACTTTAATTTACAACAGCAAAACAAGTACATCGATTATTATAGGACCATTTCTAGTGTTAAAAGTCTTATTAATCTGGCGACGTGCCGATTTTCTTTGCAACTCTCTTAAAGCTTTGCTATAGACCACAGTACATTTTTTAGTACTTGCTAAGAACGGAGATTCGCTCGTTAGGCTTAAATAGTCTCCAAAAACCAATAACTTTAACATTAATCCGTTAGAGCCCACAGTGTTGTTTAGGCTTTTTACTACCATCTGTAAGCGTGCCTACTGATTTATAAAGCTTTCAATTTCTAACGTAAGGATATTATACGCTCGGTGAAGTAATGCGTATTCTTTTTTAATCTTTACAATACTTTAGTAAGCTTTTATAGGCATCTATTTACACTAAATTTCCATTATCTTAGAATTTTCCTAAAACTCTGTTACCGTAAAGTTGGTGCCGGCATCGTAAATAACGACTTTAAGTGGGCCTAGGTACGTGTTAATCTACAATATCCTTAGCATTTTATTCGTATTTTTTACGGAAAAGGACTTTAAAAACTTGGCTTCGTAAAAAGATTTTCCGAAGTTAACAACATAAAAATCAGCTTTATTATTTAATTAAAATATATTAATAAAGATCTCATGATTAAAGTCTTTATCATCATTTAATATAAACTTAAATTTCCGAAGGGCTTAAGTATACGGTTGACAATGATAACAAGGTCTTTGAATAGCTTTTAGGGTAAAATATTCCATATTTTTATATCTTTTGAATTTCAGGACTTTATGTAGTCTATGAACGACTGGGTTTTTAAAATGCCGGTATAATCGAAGTATCTTTAGGTCCGTCAATTTTAATACCATTGGTTCTGGTTCTTGAAGATAAAACTATAAGTGCCCCTACCTAAAGGCGAGTAAAAACCTTTAGCTGTTTTTAACCAGTTCGTTTACGTTAACGTCGACGTTAACGCTAAGGATCTTGAAATCTTCTAAGTAAAGTAGGAATGTGGTAATAGAATTAAGGATATGAAACGTAATTACGCATACAATAGTTTAAACTACTGTTATCCCTAAAAACGATTGTTATTCGCCTATGCCAAAGCCAACTTTAGTATTAATAACATCGTAACGATTAATCTCAATAGCTATAATGCTTTCCATTCATAATTTCATATACTACGAATAGCCTTCTATTAAGTGCCTTACTACTCTTATATTTTGTATAATACCTTAACATGTATAGTTCGTATAACGACCGTGAAAGTTAATGGTATATAAGGGGTTAATGACTTAATTAACGCAAAGATAAAGTTCTTTACCACCTAATCTGAATAGGAAGGTGTAGTTGACTAGTTATTGGGCCGAACGAGGAACAGTATCTTCGTGCTACTTAATCCACTTGTAAACCTTAAGGTCGTTAATTAGATCATCACCTTTAAAGTTTTAAATTTAATACAAGTAATATTATTTAAAAGTAGTAAGGTATTAGGCCTAATGAACTGCTTTTCTGTTGTTACGCTCGACAGGGCGAGGGGTGGGCTGAGTTAACCAATAGGCAAGTTTAATATAAATCTAATATCTTTTACTACTATCACGACAATAGTGTTTACTGTTATCAAATCCGCCTAAATATTAGCCTTGTTAGCACCAGTGTAGCTATTACCTCCAGCCTGTAGCCTATAAGCCTGGCCTTAGGCGTTGAAGGCGCCTGTACTTACGGTTGATATAATTAATTACGATAAGGTATTTTTTATTTACGTTAAGAAAGGTACCGGATTAGGAGTACATATGAAGCGAATTTTATATATATGTTATTACGATGACAAACGAAAATTGAAACTGGCTAAAAAGGCCTTCGTAGGTAGTATTTAGGCGTTATAAAGCGTATTCGAATTCGGTAACGCTCGTAACTACTCCCCGTACCTGCTTGCGAAGTGTAGCTTCGCCAATGTAAGCTTTTCCCATTACTTTCTAGCATAACATCAGCTTGTCAAACATCTGATTAAGGACATCTATTAACGTTTCCTCCTCTTTCTTTTTTACCATTCTCGTAATCCACCGCGTAATAACCCAGTTTGTATAGTATTACGCGAGGTAAATGTTATATTCAATGTAGCCCTTTATGCTATCGTGAATCTCGCGAAATGTGGTAACTCCAATACCAAAAATTAGGTAATAGTCACTAGCGTGCCCTATAAGGATTCCAGGAAACAATAAGTAAAAAAACTCAAGGTAAAACCTCCTTTTATTTGCAAATATCTAAAAAGGGTATTATCTTGGAGTCGAAAAGGTTATAAGGCTTCCCATAATACTTCTCTACGTCGTTCCAGATCTTAGTAAAGTTTGTAAAGAGTTTATAATTAATATTAACCATTTTGACAAGTCTTGGAGGAAGGTCGCGATAATTATCCCAGCCTTAAGTGATATTTTCTAGTAATTTGAGCCTTAAAACTTCGAAACCAAGGTATCAAGGGTAATTAGCAATCGCTTGATCCGAGGGGTAAAGTCCTATGATAGATACTTAAAGGTTTTAGAAGGCGAAACAATATTTCTTAATTAATTGGTATAAAACTTTAACGTCAATACCTCTAACCGCATTAGCAACCGCTGCTTTACGTGACTTACCGCCGCTAAGAGCATACTACACGTTGTCATCTAGGGGTACTAAACTGCTAAACAAGTCAACAGATTTCTTATCGCTAACGCGTAAAAAGGCTTAAATTAATTAAGGGTGAATTAAGGGTCCCCCAAATCGCGTATAAGAGCGTTAAAGTTCCTTAACAGCCCTTCCCTTTTGTCGTAAACATTAAAGACGTTCTTTAAGTTAGGCTAAGTCGAAGAGTTTTTATACTATTTTTGTATTTCCTTGAATTGATAAGTAAACCTTTTAACGTTTAAACTCTACTTTTCACTTTTATCTTAAACCCTTTTAAACTAAAGTCTACATATTGGTGGTTTAGTCGTTAAAAAAGCACGAAAGTTAATAAAAGTATCGTTAAGGTCGTTAGCATTATAGTATTTAATAATATAATAACTGACGAAGTTGATAAGGTGCTTTTCGGTAAAGTTTTTATTAACGTTTTGTCCCCAACGGCTGTAATTATAATGCTTGGTAAAAAAGTATCCGAAAGCCTTAATTACTTCTTTACTAACAAGGTCGGTAATGGTTTTAAGGCGTTTGTTTACGATAGCTATCTTAATGTATTAGCTTGTATAAGGCGAGGAGCTTGATAATCTTAAGCTTGGGAACTTAATATTATAATATAGAATCGCGTAGGAACTTGGCGATTAGGCGACTTAGTAACTTTACATAAGGTCGCACGACATGGCTTTCGTAACGCGACTTAACGATTCTTATTATTTTCGCTTAAAACAGTGAACTTAACGATTAAATTAATATAAAGGATGTAAAAAAAGTAAAGTATGGGTAAAGGTTTGGTATCGAAGGTAATGTCAAAAGTCGTTTATTGTTATGTGTTATTTAGCGCAGGAACTTAGTTGTTCTTCTTACAGTAATAACACTCGCAATAGTATTAACTTAGCTGTTTGCTAACTTGCTAAACTTTAAGACTTCTAACAGTTAATCTCAATGTTTTTCTTTAAAATAGATCAATAAAGATTTCTTAGTATTTTCAATAACAATATCGTCACTACCCATAATTTGCTGTAAAGAGTACATAAGCTAAAGGTCTTCTTTGCTTACTTCCGTAAAAACTGCATAGTAATAAATATCCTTCGTAAAAATCTTTCCTCTACCCTAACAATAACGTAAAACGTAACAATTAGAAATTAACTTCTTCTTTTACTTAGCCAATCTATACTTAACCCAATAAACACTAATCAGTATTGGTAGGGCTTTCAACGTTGTAACGTTATCGATTCGATTAGTCGAAGTACCAGTAGTATTACGTGGTCAGATGGTGGATGTATTGTTTTAGATTTGGCAGACCGCTAGCCGGTCTGCACTGTAATTTATATGGCCAACTGCTTGGCCCGTGCCCTAGAGTGAAGTGCAGCGTACTGCACTCGACTTACACACAATGCGGTAAGTCTCCACAAAGCAATACACTCAACTTGCAATTCAGTATAGTCAACTTTACTGTAAGTAAAGTTGACCTACTGCACTGCATGTAATACTATTCCAACAGATGTATTGTTTTAGGATTGGCAGACCGCTAGCAGGTCTGCGCAGTAATTTGTATGGCCAATTGCATGGCTCGTGCCCTAGTGTGAAGTAGGTGCATACTGTACTTGACTTGCAGCTAATACAGTAGACCCACACAACAATACACTCAACTTGCAGTCAGTATAGTCAACTTTACTGGAAGTAAAGTTCACCTACTGCACTGCAATTACTACGATTCCAACAACTCCTATTTTTAAATAAAACGTCGGTAGGAAATATGTATTCCATAATTGCGAATTACAGTCCAAATAGAAAAAAGAAAACCACTCCAAAATATATCAAAATAGAATTAATTTTACGTTAAAATAACCTCGGAAATACATGACGTTAAAACAAAATATTTATATCTTAACATATAAATTCCGACATACGTATTTGAATACAATAGGATCTTCAACTTGTTTTATTCTTACTAATGTACGAAATTGCATTGTTGTTTTTTATTTCGAGTAACGGTTCAAATAGAGGTCTTATATATAATTCAAAATTTCTCTTGGAACAGTAGTAATTACAGTGCAGTCAGTCAACTTTACTGTAAGTAAGTTGACTGTTCTGACTGCAAGTTGAGTGTATTGTTTTATGGGTCTACTGTCAAGTCAGGTACAGTATGCGCCCACTTCACACTAGGGCACGGGCCAAGCAATCGGGCATACAAATTAGTGTGCAGACCGGCTAGCGGTCAGCCAAACCTAGAATAATACATCCACCACTTGACCACGTAATACTACTGTTACTTCGACCACGATTCGAATCGACTACGTTGCAACGATGAAGTCCTACCAACAATTTCATTCCTTTCAATTTCTGATCAAACGAAAAACAACTAGTCATTTCAATAGAAATTTGGGAGTAAAACCCTCATGACGGATTGTATACAGTATATGTATATATGCATTGCAGTCAAATAAAGTACTTTAGTTAACCAAGAAGGCATATGCTTAGTTCATTAATAAGGCCAAGCTCAGTTGACAAGAATAACCTTTTGGTATTGTCAGTTGAGAGGCCTACATAGTTTGCCCACTTGCTTTGTAGTGTTGATTGGGTTGCTGGGATACCGGGTGACATTTGCTGCTTGCCGCTTGACGACCACTGGGTGGTCTGGCTGTGGCATGAATGTTGTGGTGGAGTGTTGATTAGTGTCTTGGTGGACTTTGCCAGTGGGTGCAGTATATCTCCGCCAGTGTTTGAGTATGGACGATGGCGGTCACAGAGCAGTGAGGGTCCTCTGTGTGAGTGTGGCCCCATGGGAATGCACTGAGTCTGCTTCCGATCGTGCAGATGATGATATGTGCTTGTCGCCGGGGTGGCACATCCGATCTCGCATGTGTTCGTCTCGTACCGTGTGCCCGTGCGGCTGTGTGGGTAAATACCCCACGGTAACCTGTGTACGCATTGCTACGGGTGATGTTGAAATCAGGTCTACGTCTGTACGTGGCATGCTTGAGCAACGTCGGTGGCGTACAATTCGCCAGACAGCCGCCTCCAGACACAGCAGCAAGCAAGGCAAGGCTTGCCTCATGCGTCATCCAAGCACCATAGAGCAAGAATCCAAACCACGTGCCGACCCCCTCGCTACACAGACTGCTCGCTCGCCGCAAGCCCGGCCTTCTTCGCCTCATTGAGCGCCTTGAGCTTGGCCGTGCCAAAGCCGGCAACACCCTCCTGCTGGTCGTCCCCGAGCCAGGGCTTCTTGGAGTCGCCCAGGATGCTGCCCGTCAGGAAATAGATCATGAGGCCCATGAGAATCAAGACAAACGCGGCGGGATACAGCGGCGCGACGGTATAGCCAAAGATGTGGATCCCAATCATGACGCCCCAAAAGTTGCCCGTCAACAAGCTGATGTCGAAGAAGGCGGCCGAGCCTAAGCGCAGCAGGAAGGGCGCCAGGCTGTAGAACAGGAACAGGCACAGCGTGTAGCCGACGATGTAGCCGACCACGGGGCCGTCCCACACGGCCTGCTGGAAGGTGTGGCGGTCGAAGAGGCCGGCGGTGGCGCCGCCGACGACGACGCCGACGAGGCCCATGCAGGCCAGCACCTCGAAGACGGGCCGGCGCGAGACGAACCACTCCTCGAGGACGTTGCTGAGCCCGTAGCAGGTCGCGCCGGCCAGCCCGAAGAGGTCGCCGCGCAGCTTCGCGGGCGCGGCGCCGGCGTCGGCGCCGGCGCGCGCGTAGTCGCTGGCCAGCAGCATGCCCATGCCGCCGCAGGCGACCAGGATGCCGAGCAGCTGGCAGGGCCGGTAGCGCACGCGCAGCAGCGCGAAGGACGCGGCCACGACGCACACGATGGCCCAGAAGTTGAGTAGCTGCGCGCTCAGCAGGTTCGTGGAGCGGTATGCCAGCACGGTGAAGTAGTTGCCCTCGACGTCGAGGGCGCCGAGGACGGCGTACTTCCAGCCGTCGGCGGCGCACAGGCGCGCGACGCGGCGCCAGCCGTAGCGGTACAGCATGTAAGGCGCGTAGACGGCGCTGAGCAGCACGTAGTTGAAGAGGCTCTGGAAGGCCGGGATGGAGGTGCCGCGCGCGACGAGGAAGGTGGTGAAGGTGCTGGTGGCGGTGTTGGCGAGGCAGAGAAGCTGGCCGAGCGCGAGCAGGAGCCAGAAGTCGGCCGTGGCCAGGTAGCTGTACCAGCGCACCGGCTTGGCTTCGAGGTGGGAGAGCCCCGCGGCGACGGCGACGGCGACGGCGACGGGGTCGGGGTCGGATTCGGGAGGGCTGCCGGCTGGAATCGGGGTTTGGACGGGGCTGGCGCCGTCGGGACCGAAGTCGTCGTGGGCTTTGCTGGGGATGGCGGTGGGGGTTGCCATGGTCTTTCTATGGTCGGCCACAGCAGGCGCAAAGACTCCAAGTCGCCTGCTTTGAATGTGTCGTTTCGGTATATCGAGGCGCACATGAACTGGTGCGCCTCAGCATCAGGAGATGGGATCTTGAGAGGAAGCAAGGTGTGCCGGTGCAGGAGGAGACGGTGTGTCGAACACAGAAGCTGGTCGGAAAAGACCTGGCGAAAATTTTATCTTTTTTCCTTTTCCTGTCCAACCTCTCCGAGGAGGAGGTGAGCGTGGCTACGCCATGATCCTTGCGCTGTGTGCGTGTAAGCCTGCCAATCGTGGTCGGTCACTCACGTGGGTCCGGCGTCCCTAATAATAGTATAGACGTGATTAGCCTGCCTTCAGCCCCGCTCCGGCTCCGGCACATACCCCCCGCCGAAAACTTTGACATCTGCTAAGTTCGTCGAAAGGTTTCTTCGTAGGTACAAGCTTTTTACGAAAACAACGCTACATATTAATAAAACATTAAGCAATTGAAATAGACTCTGTTTAAATTATAATATAAATAGCTCAATAACAAAAGTTTGGATATAAATCTATTGCGAGTCATATAAACTTGATATACATAAAATATTCAAAGTTTAGATACGTAATTTTAATAAAATGATATTGAATTCATAATCGCATTTTTTTATTTAAAGAACCTTTAGCTCTTTTTCAAAAGTATTATTTAATACCTAAGGAAATCTCTATACTTTTACTTGAAGAATTGAAACGCGTTATCATCAAATCCAAAACTAAATAATTTGAAGCTTCAAAAATCACTATAATTGAAAAGTTTATAAAAAGTTGAGAAATACATATATTAAATAACGTTACTTGATTCATTCAATGCTTAACTCCTCTGAAACAACTATATATGTTCTTAAACCAATTATTACTTAACAAGCCCTTGATGAAATCAATACGGAATGAACAATAAAAGTTAACTACTAACATCGCTATTACAAGCGTTATAAAATTTCAACTTTCTTTACAAATACTTCAAAACTATTGATACTCATAGGATTGCTTCTACAAATTTATTCAAAACCAAAAATCAAAACAATTCCATTAAACTAGAACTCAAATAACGTGAATATAATTCAATACCTTGTAACTCTTTAAGATTTTATTCACTCTATCAATTCATGTAAATGTTATTTGATATAGAAATATAATTCGTAAATATTATAATACAGAATATGAAACACGTCTTCATAAAAGTAAAAGTATTTGTACTGCTAATACGTTTTTGTAATAGCTGTTATATAGATTTTTCGGTAATTGTCGGTAAGGTCTAAAACCTATTCTCGTGAAATAAGGTATTCAGAAGAGTAATCGTTAGATTGGTAAAGTTGTAGTAAAGATGATGATACGAAAGAGTATCTAGAAATACATGCCACAGATAAGGGTTTATAAGTACTCACCTAGAGCGTATTATTTTAAGTTGCTCCACATATTACCGTTTGGTTTAGTATACCTATTTCAAACCGATCTATGTATTTCCGTTCGGTTTGGAATAGCTATTCTAAACCGATTTATACATAAAACACTTTACGTCTTGTAAGAGTACAGCTTATAACGTAACACGTTATCGTATACTTTGCAGGAATGTACCCTATAATACAATACACTGTTACTTAACTTATATATACTATTTATAAGGGTATAAAGTAATATTCATACAGGTAATCTTTTTTTCTTCCTTATATATATTCCATACCTATTGCCTATTAGCGATAGTGTATTTATTGTTACGAAGGTTTAAAGTCATAGGTTTTATAGTAATAGTGTTATTACCGCATCAATCGTAAAAGATTTAAATTAGCAAGTTTTTATAACAATAATGCTGTTGCCATATTAATTGTCAAAGGTTTAAATCAGCAAATTCGGTTGGAACTAGCAAAGTTTAGCCGAAGTGGTGTTAATAATTCGGGTTTGGTTGGTACAGTTAAGTAGGGACGATATGGTTGGTAATAACGCTTTTCGTAATTACGTGATGGATTAGTATAAAACGATATATCGTTATCGGCATAAGCAAAACCTTTTTTCTTTCTCTTTTAAAGGCGTGTAGTTTAAGGAAATACAAGTTCCTATTTTAATTTACTCTTTATCTCTATTAAACAAACTAAGCCGTATCTTAATTTTACTTGTATTTTTTAATTGAAATAAGCCATTTCTATAAATAGATTACTTAACCAATACCTATTATTAATCTTTTTCCTTCAAATAGATAATACGTAAAATCGAAGCGCAAGGCATCGTTTAACGCGTAAGCGGCGGCACGCCGCCACCGCCGCTATCGCTACCGCCATTTCCGCTTATAACACCACTACCACTAACAGCAATAGTCCGCCCTTTTTGGGCATTATCTCTTTTATCGCCGCTACGCTACCCGCTCCCGCCACCCCGTTCGCCGTTACGCCGTTAAGTCTCGTTGTTACCACCGCCACGTCGCTCAGCCTGTAATCATCACACTAAATACCCATGAGTAAATAGAAGGTGTCAGAGGGTTTATGTTAGCAGTAAGGTAGCAGAGGTAATAAAGGTGCAATATCAAGAAGATGTTTGTTCGTGCTGTAGAATGATTACTAGCCGTTAGGCTATTTAGGTGTGTAGACTGAATACTTAGATTGACAACTGAAGAGCTATGAAGGAAATACTATCTGTGTAGTGATGACCATGTCCTTATATCCTATAACCTTTATACCATCTTCAGTACTGAACCGCTGAGGTCGCTAGTCGCTTCCTGCGGTCCGATGTAGTATCGACTGGACCGCTCTTCGGTTCTTGCGGTCCCAACCCTAACCCTGGTTCCTTACATAAGAGATATCCCCGCTTGATGTGTTGGATATCAAGCTTCTGGCTGCTGGTCTGTTCCATGGTCTGCAGTTGGTCCTTGGGTTATAACATAGCCCCGTTGCTGTTACACTGTTTAGCCCCGCCATCGCCTCCACCTTAACCCTCCCCTTTCTTTTCGTCCCCCTTTCCTAGCTTTTAGAAAAAGTAGCGGGGGGCTTTTAAGGTTATAAACCTTATTATTTCCCTATAAGTAAAAACCCTATTACCCGCGGAGCCCCTTTCACGCCGTAAATATAACCTAGCATAATTGTACCAGAGTTCGTATTTCCTAAATTTATCCGATCGTATACTTTTAATTTTTTTTTACTCTTTAAATAAGAAGTATAAGACGGACCTATTTTACCGCTTCGAGTTCCGTATCGTTAGAGTGCGTCGCGAGGTCTCTTTAACACATAAGGCGTTAAAGTGACGTACCCGGGTCCGTAGCTCCGGGTCGTTGATAGATACACCTTACGTATCATGTATCGCATTCGGGGCTGCGGGCAAGTCCGTTAGCGATTGCCACGAAAGTGGGGGTTGTTCGACCCGTTACCACCGTTACAAACAAACTGGTAATTCGTACGCCCCCGTTCCGGTAGTTTTAGGGCCGTAGACCAAGGCTGTGTTACGCGTTCGCCGGCTTTTTGGTAAGTTTTAGCTGAACCTGAAAATTTCCTTTAACTAAAATGTACCATTTGGGGTGATCCGAAAAACAATCGTTTCCGAAAGTAATCAAAATAAGCCGACATTAATTAATAATAGGTGTTAACCAGCGGATCAGAGAGACGGCAGCCGCCATCGCCGCCTGGAAACGAGGCCTGCGTATATACTACCTAGGTAAGTTTAACGGCGTTATTATACGTCGTTATAAGGAGAGTGATTCTTCCCTTACGCCTTTGTTTAAAGGTATAACTAATAAGGCGTAAGGCTATATCCTTACTAGCGTTAATAACGTCGATAACGGTAATGGCAGTGGCGTTAGTATAGAGGGGGAGAGCGATGAGGAGGATGATAGGGATGCGACGGCGTCGCCTTTTCCTTTTAGTAGTAAATAAATTCCCCCTTCAGCGGAGCCGGTGTACCCGTCCATAGTATTGTATGTTATATAGTAATATTATATCTTATTATAAAATAAACGTTTAAAGTAATAATCGTAATTTAAAGTACATAATAAAGTTAGCGTAAATAATAGGTTTAAATAAAAAACAAAGTTCGGGGTCATCGTAAATAATTGGGTTAAATAAAGGCAAAGTCGGATATCAATATAAATAATATAATACGGGCCGGTCCAAATTAACGAAAAGTGATATACTAATCTATTAGGGTCATAAAACCTTTTTAATAACCCTAACAAACAGTTTATTTATCGATATAAGTGTTTTAAACGCTTCGTTCGGTGTAGCTTTAGTTATTACATTCGTTGAGTAAGAGTTTTCGTCGATTTACTTTGTTTCCTCGATTTCACGGTGTTTATATAATTCATGTGGTATTATAATATCGATTATCAACCGCTTTTAATTCATACTACCTAATTTAACCAGGTACTTATAAAACGAAAAAGAATTAGTATAAATAATAAGAGGAAAAAAGTTTAAACCAAGGTTGGAAATAATTATTCGAACCGTTATCGTTAAAGTAATACCTAAGTTAAAGCTTCCAATTATATTATAGATTTCGAAATCCAGGACGTTCCTCATAACCCTTTTGTATTTGGTAAAGCTTTAATGGATAATATTTCCTCAGAACGTAAAGCCGTTTCGGGCCAGTGTTTTGTTACCGAGGATTGGAACGAAGCTTATTTGTAAATTATAATCGTTATTATTAATGAAGGAGACGGTAGTAAAAATAAATAACTTTTTAATACGTATATCCAGCAGTATAAGCTGTAAGCCTCGTTTTAAATTATGTATTTACCACGAAAGACGTTTATTCAACACCTTTTATATATCGTACGTCGAGTCAGTTTAGCATTATTCGGCAACCGAAAGGTTAAATACCACATTTTTTATGCTATAAAAGTAACCTAAGAGCCGCGTACACGTTAGTATCTGTATTCGTCGGCTCATTTTGCGCTATTTAAAACGATAAGGACAACTTTATTTAACTACCCTTTTTATATAAGGCTCAAAGTGACGTTTTAAAAGGTAATGGTAGCGCTATTGAAATCGATTACGTGGTTTTTCGTTAGGTACATCTTAGGTTTCGTTTTTAAACCGGCTTTTAAAAGTTTCTTTTCTTTAAAAGCGGAAAACGAGTTGTTATACAATGTTAGTATGTTGTTCTTCTGCATGCCTATTAGTATAAATTCTTTCGAACGGGTTATCGACATTAATAGGTACGAGTCGAAGATAGAGCTGTTCATTTCGAGCCGTTCCTTACAGTGCCTTACAGTGCCTTACAGTGCCTTTGATAGGTGTTATATTATTAGATACTGGCTTCGGCAAAGCTGTAGAGTGATTTTAAAATACGTAAAATCGGTGTAGGCAGGTGCTTTTACTTAAGGTCTTCATGTATATCGACGTAAATCCGTCGTTTAAGTCGATTTTCAAATTGGGTATATATTTTACTACATCTCGAAACTAGATATAAAAGTTATATAATACGTTAAGGAAAGCCGTAAACGTAAAAATCAGAAGATAGCTAACCTATTATAACGAGGGTAATTAGGTTATAATATCTTTTTTACCTTGATCATTATATTCTTTAACGACTAAGTGGGTCTTTTCATAAGGTTTTCTGGTTTTATTTTTGATTGCGTAGATGAATAAGATTAAGACAATTCAGTAAGTATCACAAATAACTAAGTCGAAAGGTTTAAAACTAAATACGCTTTAGTTAATTAAGGCTAAGATTTTCATTTGGGTAAATTATACGAATAAGGAAATTAGGGTGGTAATAATATCCTTACAGCGGAGCTTCAAACTAAGCTCGCGGTTTATTATTTCCTTTTACGTGATAAAGGAATTCGTGATAAAATTTCTAAGGCGTTTTTAACTTTTCAAGCTGAAGGGGCGCATTTAGCGGTAAGGTTTTAACGGGATCAATACAAATAAGTTGCTTTTGTTTAGCGTGGTTGGGTTAAACTCGCGTTTTAGGGGTAATATTTAATCTAGGTTCGGTTTAAATTCGCTGTTTTAGGTAATATCTTATAGGCAATTTTATTGGTTTTATAGTTTCGGGTTGGTTTTTTTTTACCTTTTTTTTATATTCGCCTACTATTATCCAGCGAAACGAATTCGTGTTATTTAGTAAGTTAACGAGTAAAGTATAACCTTTAAACCAGTTAATCTTCCAAAATTTAATCCACTCATTTTTCGTTTTTTAAACCAAAACTTCAAATTATAATAGTAAATCCAAAACGCTAATTTCACGTAGGCCATTCCTTATAGCTAACGTTTTAAACATATTATTCTTTATTCGTAAGGAAAGTAGTATCGCTATAACTTTCTCTATAGCATTGGCTTTTTATATTATAGATGGTAATGGTGCAGAGTCTGTATAGATCTTCGGGTAGGTATTAAAAACAAGGAGCGTAAAAATAAGCCTACTTAGGCTAAAAGTGTTATTAACGGCGCTAACCGCTATCTAAATGATAGATTTATTAAAACTGACATTTTTCAATTCCTTTCATAACACTATATACTTTTTTTCCATAGTCCGTAATATCGCTTACACTTTTCAATATCCTATGAGGCTTTTACTAGGATTTATTTACATTCGTTTCCGGCTATTCAAGCCTTTAAACTTTACTAGGTAAAATTGAAAGCCATACCAACATCTTATATAATCCAATTTAAAGACCTGAGGTAAACGTTCGACTAGTAGTTAATTAAAATATCTTAATAGTTTATAATAAAAGCGCTGTACGTGAATTGAGTGACCTGAAATAATATTGCTATATCGATGGCGAAAAGGATCGGTTAATTTTTCAAATACATCATATTAATAATCACCTCATAATTAGAGTGTACATCGTTTTAAAAACGGAATTTAAAACGTCGTAAGTCCTATAAGTATAGTTAGCACTTATAGTTAAATTTCTTGATAATTTTAAGTACGTCTTTTCCTACATCTATATAGCCTGCGACGTCAAGCAAACGTAAAAGACGTTTTGTTAGTAGGTATTCGAATTGTCGGTGCAAAGTCTTTAATTTCGATTAAGTTAAATAAGCAGCCTTAATTGTATGTCTTTTGGAGGAAAACTATACATAGTCGAATTTAAATCGGAACGGTACGAATACGTTATCTAAAATGCAGATAAGTTGGTTATTCGTATTCCGAACCTTAATTATGAACTTATTTCTATTAACTCATAAAAGCAGATATAATATTTTAAAATCTATCACAAAAAACTTAATCGATACAACACGTGTATTTACAACTACCGTTTCGAACGATAACGCTTTACCTTTATTAAATAGGACCTTTCGATATTTTCCTATTCGATTCAACTAAAACTTCGAAAACTTCGCTGTAAGTACGTTGAATTATCGTTTTCCGATTATTGAGAATTTGGTTACGTTAGTGTCCGGCATAATACCCTAAAACCTATTTCCGTATTTGTTAAAAAACGTGAATTACGACGTCATATAGGCGTTAAACATTTGGTTAACGCAGTCCAGGCCTATAATATATATAAAGGAGGTGTTTTACAAGCCGTTGAAAATTCGTTAAATGGTTTTATCTTTGTAGGGTAACAGGTAAACATTATTATATTTAGGATTGTTTTTTCCAAATGTCTTTTCGTAGGGGTAAACGTTAAGGTCGGTATCTGTGTTTTCGCACTTTATTACGTATATTACAAATTTAGATTTAGTCTGATTCTCAAAATTATACTCGCCCTAAAATTATTGTTTAATTCGAATTTATTCGTAAACGAGGTGATTTGTAAACTAATAACCGACTTTACCGTATGAGATATATCGCTTTTACAAACCCATAAGGTTTCATATACCTTTTCGTTAGTATTACTAGGGTTTCGATACGTTTCTTTTATTTCCGAACGATTGTTTCTATACTTTATTTTCAAAATTATCTCCTTGATATCCATATTTTAGACGTTATTTTTAACGAAGGTAAACCTTAAATATTCGATTTATAACGTATTAAATTATCTCAGCGAAGTCTGCTTTAATAATTTGACCTTTGATTTTAGCTTTATCAGCTACCAATGTTTATTTAAAGCGCGTCTATAGTCGTATCGAGGTTTTAAATAATGTTTTAAGGCTTATATAAAAGGCTTTTAGGTTCTTTTCTGGTTTAAAAAGTGCAAAATCGAAATTTGAGTTTTTGCGGCAGGCTTTTGTCACTACTTTGATCAACATTTAATCTCTTTTATATTTCGCTATAAGGGCTACCTGTCACTTCCAGAATTTAGCTAACAAGGCGGTGAGGATTTTCTATAGGTTCTTATCGGTGTTTTTCTATTGGGTTTTTACGGATTTTCTGGTTGTATTGCTCTAGTTCCTATTGTAAATTTCGAAGTTAATATTTATATCGAAGTAGAATTTCAGGAAGTTGTGATATTCCACGAATATATCTACTTATATAAAGTGGTATATATCCTACTCTTTAGCTTATCTGGAAAGTATACCGAATAAAATAATATGAAATTAGGATGGTTTAATATCTAATTTTTTATACGTATTAAGTATAATGCGTATTTTATTATTAAGTACATCGTACGGCTTACTGTTATAGTTGTTATCTCTATCTTATAGCCTGGTAAAGTTAGTTAGCTTTGTAAAGTCGCTCCTATCCGTAGGGAAGCGGTGTAGTGGAAGGTTGTGGTAAGAGTCGTAGTTTACGGTCATTGGTCCGTAAGGAACGTATTAGCGTTTTAAACCGCTCGTTGATTCTTGGATCGGGTTGTTCTTTGTTTTTTGGCCAATCTTTACGAAGTACATCGGGTTGTTTTCTGTATTCCGGCCGTTTCCGTAATAGCTGAACGGGTTATTTCCAGTATCCAAAAAGTAGTTTCGTATTCTATTTTGTTTTACAATATATACCGGCATAGGGGTGTATTATAATTACGTGATAAATAAGGATTGTAGTTTTTTTTTTTCCAGGATCTTCATTCCTGGCTTGAAATATAGGTACAAGACTAGGTCATTTTACGCTTAGTTTTCATTGTTTTAACAATAGTCTTTTTTATTTCGTAAAGTAACGCCCTTTTACAAATTCCGTTAGGTACAAATCTTTATCCTCCTAATCTGGTACGTCGACGAGTTATATTATTTCGAATAAGGCTTTTGTAAGGCAGCCATTTCTTCCCTTTGGGGTGTTAATACCTTTAATTCGTATTTCGATCTGGAAAGCTTTGGAAATGGTAAGATTTACTATTTATTACATATCCAACGTCTAATTCGAAAAGTTTTTATAAAGGTTATTCAACAAGTTAGATCCTTAGGCTTGTTATTCTTAGTAGCGGAATATAACGGTTAAAATGTATATATTTGCTATGTATTGGTCGAGTTCCTTAGCCGGCGAATCGATGGTGTTATCCTATTGGTACAGATCGATTTCATATATTTTAGCCTTTTCGATTTTCATATTTTAGACCAGGAAGTCGAATTTAGCATTGGATTCCTCCAGTGATATTGGTTTTGGGGATATTACCATAAGCGTTTTGGGGCGATTAGTTTTTATACGTACTTGGTATGCTAAAATGGTTTAAGTTGGTAATTTTATATCGTAGCGACATTTCAGATACATTCGGATTTCAATATTTAGAGTAATACGTTTCATAAATAATCAATTCAAAATAAATTAATTAAATATAGTAATTGAAATAGGGCTTACTAACGCTTGCTCATATAATTGAATTTTAAACGAGAAATAAAACGTGACTATAAGTTAGTTAGATGTTTTAAATTAGTTTCATTAACGTTTGGTAGAGTTACGTTAACCAATCGATTAAGTACACTTAAACATCATAAAAAATAAATTTAAAACACGTAAGGAGAATGCGGAAGGGCGAATAGGGTAAGGGAAATATAAGGCGAACAAGGCAAAGGGAGGTGTAATTTTGGGAAGGTGTATTGTATAATCCGGTATTTGATAATTGGTCTAGATTGGTATGTTGTAACCAAACTTTGGTAAAGTAATCGGTTTGGTTACTTTATACGTAACCGCTTTTACTAAAGCGATCGGATTCGATGGGTATTTCGTAACCACTTTTAAATTGAAAAAGCGGTTTGAATATCGAAAATCGGATATGTCCCAATTAAGGTTTTTAAACTTGGTGGTTTTGGTTTACGTGGCTGAGTACGTGATAAAAAGTTTTTCAAAAAGTATCCGGGTACGTTAAAGCGCCAAATATGGGTTGATAATAACGTAACGGAGCTTTTAGTAAATAAAGCGCCAAATAAGGGTTAATAATATCGTATTAAAGTTATTCTTTTTAAAGTCACTTAGTCTTTACAGTCTTTGTACACGTTGGAATGTAATTCTTGTAAAAACGAAGTATTGGAGTACAAATAGTTGGAACAGCTACAACATCCCGCTCAAGGTATTTAACTTGTATCTGTTTCTTTTTTACTAGGCTATCTGTAGTGAACCGAGTCGACTAATAATCAGTGTTGGTAAAGTCTAAAACCTATTCACGTGAAATAAGGTATTCAGAAGAGTAATCGTTGGATTGGTAAATTTGTAGTAAAAATGATAATACAAAGGAGTATCTAGAAGTACACGCTATAGGTAAGGGTTTATAAGTCCTTACACATAATTTTTTCCTCGCAGGGAGCGTAGTGCCGCCATGACTTTCATAATAGCATTGGCTCTATACACTGTGGACAGTGATAGGGCAAAGTGTATGTGGATCCTCGGGTAGGCACCAAACATATAGAGCCTAGAGATAAGCTCACTTAGGCCATAAATGTTGTTAACGGCACTAACTGCAACTTAAAGGATTGATTCCTTAGAACTAACACCCTCTAGTTCCTTCAATAATATTATATACTCGTTTTTTAGTAATCCGTAATATCGCTTACACTTTTTAATACCCTATGGAGCTTTTATTAAAATTTATTTACATTCGTTACCGGTTATTCGAGCCTACGTACGCCACTAAGTAAAATTATAAGCCGTATCGTGGTTATATATAATTTAGTTTAAAACCCGTATATAAACATTCGACTAGTAGTTAATTGAAGTATTTAAATAGTTTATAACGAAAACGTTTCGTGAAAATTTAACGATTTGAAACAATATTGACATATCAATGGTATAAAGGACCAGTTAATTATCTAAATATATAATATTAATAATTACCGTGTAATTAAAGTTTATATTATCTTAAAGACGAAATTTAAAGCGTCGTAAAGCCTATAAATAAAATTAATATGTGAAGCGAAATTTCTAGATAACTTTAAATACGTTCTTTCCTTCATTTATATTGCTTACGATGTAAAATAAACGTAAAAATCGTTTTGTAATTAGGTATTCGAATCGTCGGTGTAAAGTCTGTAATTTCGGTTAAATTAAGCAAATAACCTTAATTATAAGTTTTTCGGGG
Source organism: Anisogramma anomala (assembly GCA_038502455.1). Lineage (NCBI taxonomy): Eukaryota > Fungi > Ascomycota > Sordariomycetes > Diaporthales > Gnomoniaceae > Anisogramma > Anisogramma anomala. Next base: position 15,929,853 of record JASMMZ010000007.1, on the reverse strand, counting down.
AAAAACTACAAATAGCCGAATTTAAACTAAAGCGATACGGATACGTTATTCAAAGCGCGAATAAATTAGTTAGTCGTATTTCCAACTTGAATTCTAAACTTATTTACATTAGCTAAGAGAAACAAAAATAGTATTTTAGAGTTTATTACGTAAAACTTAATCGATCCGAAACGAATATTTATAACGACCGTTTCGAGAGACGAAGTTTTACCTTTATTAAAAAAACTTTTCGATATTTTTCTATTTGATTTAATTAAAATTTCGGAAATTTCGTGGTAAATACGTTGAATTATTGCCTTCCGGCCGTTGAAATTTCAACTACATTAATATCAGGTATAATAACTCAAAACCTATTTCCGTATCTATTGAAAAGCGTAAATTATGATTATATATAGGCGTTAAATACTTCGTTTACGTAGTCTAAACCTATAATTTATATAAAGGAGATATCCTATAAGCCGGCGAAAATTCGTTAGTTGGTTTTATCATTGTAGGTAAATAAGTAGGTATTATTATACTTAGTGTCGTTTTTTTTCAATGTATTTTTGTAAGGGTAAATTTTGGGGCCGTTATTTATACTTTTATACTTTATTGCGTATATTGTAAAACTGGTTTAAATTCGATTTCGAAAATTACACTGGTTTAAGATTATTATTCAATCCGAGTTCACTTGTAAGAAGGGTGATTTGTAAACTAATAACCGACTTTATAGTATACGATATATCATTTTTACAAGCCTATAGGATTTTGTATATCTTTTCGTAAGTACTGTTACAGTTTCGATACGTTTCTTTTATTTTCGAACGATCGTTTGTATTCCTTATTCACAAAGTTTCCTCTTTAATATTTGTATTTTAAATCTTCATTTCATTTCAAATAATCCTTTAATATTTGATTTAAAACGTGATAAATTGTTTTGACAAGGTTTACTATAGTGATTTGGCCCTTGCTTTTAGCTTTATCAGCTATAAATGTTGATTCTCGACTGTTCATAGTCGACCGAGTCAGCTACTAATTAGTGTTGTCAAGGTTTAAAACCTATTTACGTGAAATAAGGTATTCAGAAGATTAATCGTTAAATTGGTAAAGTTGTAGTAAATATAATAATGCGAAGGAGCATCTAGAGGTACACGTCACAGGTGAGGGTTTATAAGTCCTTATACATTATTCTTTGCTCGCAGGGAGCGTAGTACTGCTATGGATTTCGCCACAGCATTAGCTCTTTTCACTAAGAACGGTAATTAGGTAGAGTTTGTATGGATCCTCGGGTAGGCACCCAATATAAGGAAAGTAGAAATAAGTCTATTTTGGCTAAAAGTGTTATTAACAGTGTTAACCGTTATTTTAAGGATATATTTTTTTAAATTAACACCTTTTAGTTTCTTTTCAAATACTATGTCCTTTTTCTAGTAATCTGTAGTATCGGTTACACTTGTTAAAACCTTATAAGGCTTTTACTAAGATTTATTTATACTCGTTATTAGCTATTCGAGCCTTCTTACGTTATTATATGACGTTAAAAGCCGTATTAGCATCGTATATAATTTTATTTAAAGACTTGAAGTAAACGTTAAACTAATAATTAATTAAAGTTTATACCGTTTTAGAGAGGAAATTTAAAACGTCGTAAGGCCTATAAGTATAATTAATATTTATAGCAAATTTTTTCGATAACTTTCAATAAGTTTTTTCCTATATTTATATAGCCTAAAGCGTAAACTAAACGTAAAAAATCTTTTAGAACTAGGTATCCAAATCGTCGATATAAAGTCCGTAATTCAAGTTAAATTAAATAAGTAACTTTAATTATACTTTTTCGGGGGAGAATTATAAATAGCCGAACTTAAACCGAAGCAATATAGATACGTTATTTACGGCATAAACAAATTAATTAGTTGTATTCCAAACCTTAATTCCGAGCTTATTCATATTAATTAATAAAAGTAAAAATAATACATTAAAGTTTATTACGTAAAACTTAATCGATTTGAAACGTGTATTCATAATAACCGTTCTGAGCGATAACGCTTTACTTATACCAAATAGGACCTTTCAGTATTTTTTTAATTCGGTTTAATTACAAATTCGGAAATTTTATCGTAAATACTCTAAATTATCGCTTTCCTTCCGTTAAAATTTCGGCAACATTACTATTAGGTATAATAACCTAAAACCTATTTTCGTATTTGTTGAAAAACGTAAACTATAAGGTTATATAGTTGTTAAGCACTTCGTTTACGTAGTTCAAGCTTATAATATATATAAAAAAGTGGTTTATAGGTTGGTAGAGATTCGTTAGACGGTTTCATTGTCGTAAGTTAATAAGTAAGTATCATTATATTTAGGGTTATTTCCTTTAGATATATCTTCGTAGGGGTAGCGTCAAGGCCATTATTTATATCTTCGAATTTTTTCACGTATATTGTAAAATTATATTTAATCCGATCGTTAAAATTTTACCTGGTTGAAAATTGTCGTTTAATTAGAATTTACTCGTAAACAGAGTGATTTATAAACTAATAACCGACTTCGTCGTATACGATATATCGCTTTTACAAATCTATAGGGTTTCGTATACTTTTTCGCAAGTATTATTACGGTTTCGATGCGTTTCTTCCATTTCCGAATGATCGTCTCTATCCCTTATTACCAAAATTTCCTCCTTAATATTTATATTTTAAGCATTCGTTTTGTCTTAGATAAACCTTGAATCTTTGATCCAAAACGTGATGAATTGTCTCAGCAAGGTCTGCTTTGGTAATTTGGCCTTCACTTCTGACCTTATCAGCTACAAATGTTGATCCTAGGCTGTTTATAGTCGACTTAGTCGACTACTGATCAATATCGGTAAGGTCTAAAACCTATTCACGTGAAATAAAGTATTCAGAATAGTAATCGTTAGATTGGTAAAGTTGTATCAAAGATGATAATATGAAGGAGTATCTAGAGGTGTATGTCACATGTGAGGGTTTATAAGTCCTCACCCAGAGCGTACTACTCTAGACCGCTTCACGTATTGCCATTCGGTCTAGTATAGCCATTCCAGACCGATCCATGTATTGTTGTTAGGTCTGGAATAGTTATTCCAGACCGATCCATGCATGAAGCACTTTGCGTCTTGCAAGAGTGCAGCCTGCAGCATGACACGTTATCGTACACACTGCAGGAATGCACCCTACAATACAGTACACTGCTACTTTCCCTATGTATACTATATATGAGGGGATATAGTAATATCCATAGTAATTTACATTATAATGGTGTTAATTAGATGAATTTAATAAAGATTTATTATGGTATACTAAAGCTGTCTACAATCTGTATATAAACCTTACTTTATTATCATATAGTTTTTAATCAAATGAATCAGATTAAAATTCCGTACTTAACTTTTATGACAATTATGCGTATTAGCAATAAAATAAGAGGTCGGGTGAAAATATCCCGGTAGTAACTTGGATTAAATATGCCTTTCCACTTGTAATAGCTTTCAAAGGCTTTTTATTCGCCGTATTGAGTACCTATTTCGTTTGCGTTGAATTAGCTTCAGTTAGAGAGTGGGTAGATATTATTAGATTACATTGCCCCTTCTATTCTATTTATTCGCCTAATGTGGCTTTTTTTAACGCCTTGCTATATAATATATTAGTGTATATATACTGTTTCGTACTCGTTGTACCTACTCTACTTAATAAGTTCTCGCAATGAACTTGATTTGAAAGGTTAGTAACACGTTTCAACTACTCAAAATTTCACTTTCAAGAAACTATTCCAACTAGTTAGGTTTCATTGGTAAGTGAAGAACCTCATGTCGTGAAAAAAGTTTCTTATTCATATCTTATTCTTTAATCTCAACAGAAGGATAGCACCCTCCATATGACCAATACAGCAACACAAAAACAATAACATGATTAATAGGGACGGTGATTCTGATGATTAGAATACCGGGATTATCCAGTTCCATTTGCAAAACTCGGGGGATATATAGAAGTCTTGTAAGAAAGGAAGTAGGTAAGAGTTGTAGGATTTGAATTTATAACCCTAGAAAGCTTTGGACAGATGTGTAATCATTAAAACATTCACCCTAGTGTAATACAAGGGTAAATGTAATGTGATGATTGATTCCTTTTAACTGTAGCAGTTGAATAGCGATCTCTTATATATGAATCCGTGAAATAGAATCGACACGTACCCTATACATAAAAACAGTTGGCTGTTTTCTTGCTTCCTTAAATTTCCATTGAAATATTTGGTGGAAAACTACAACTGGTTATTTGAATTCATATTAACAAGTCTCATTATATTCTACTTTAATTGGTTAATAGAGTAAATAAAGTTGACTTCATTCATCGCATTGTTTAAATAATATAGTTAAAACACTCGGAACTTTTCATTGTTTCGGATGTGTTATTGTTGAGAATAAGAAGCCAATGAAATAACTGATTAAACCATTGATATATATATATACAGAATGCATAGTTCAAATAAAACAAATTAATTGTTATAATTGATGTATCACTATACCTATACATCAACGCGATATAGCAGTTTCAAAATGTAGAATGCAAATCTACAACTTGTTAATATATAGCCTATGAGATAAATACGTAAGTCGTTTTTGTATATCTTATAAGATAACCCATAAATATAAAAATCACTCTCTTTGAAGCCAATCTATCATATGTATGGTTATGGGGTAATAGGTTTGTATTACCGGTTATAAATTCATATATTCTTCAAAAAAAACTGTTTTATTAATTTATTTGTTTTATTATTAGATGTATCAGTTATGTGGTCTGTTTATGGTTCCTTTTATCTGGTTCATGTTTTCATCCGGATTATCAATTTTCATTCCTCAAGGTATTTCAAATGATTCTTTTGTCGTAAGGCTTTCCATTATCGTTTAAAGGGTATATAGTATAATGCTTTATTGTAGCATTCTTGTTTTCGTATGGAAATGGTTTATTTTTTGATTTCTAACGATCTTTAGAGGAATTTCAAGTTGACTTGAAGTACGATTATTAACATACCTAGGTCTTTTCGTTGTTGAAAGTTTCCGGAGAATGATATTATTGTTATGGGTCCTTTAATATGAAGTTTATTATGTTATTTACCCTGGAATCATTTTCGATAATAGACTTGAAGTTAATTTTACGTTGCCACCAAGGTTCTTTTGTTGTTGTCCAATGCTAGTTGATCTTATCGTATCTTTGATCGATGTATCACGTCGCCTGAATAAGATGTTCCTCATCTTTCTCTTATTCAAAGGAGTAGTTATATAGGGCGTAGCTATAAGGAAATACGTTTATCATTAGCATTGCCACTGTGGCACGCGAAAACTTGAACTGACTAAAGAATCTAGCATAAATTTTTTTTTTTTTTTTGGATATTATACGGTATATTTAAATACTTTACCTATGTTATGGCCTCATGAACTTATTGTAAAATGTAGCTCTATTATGGTGGATTTTTTATCATAGTCTCTTGGTAAAGTAATAATTAGTTTACTATATTGTTAATAATATTTATCGGTGTATGTGTTTCGGGTTTGATGGTTATTATAGTTGTAAACCTCGTTGTAGCTCAGATTTTTCTGTCATTAGTTAGGTGTACTTTGTGTTCAAATTGAGCCTTTACGGCGCTTTATACGTTTCAAAAGGTTTAAATCGTTATTTTGTAGGTAATTAAGTACTTTTGGGTTTACCAAGTACGCATAGTGAAGAATAACCAATAGAATTCAGAAATTCTTACCTTTATTTAGTACTAGATCATAAAAGCTTATATTTTTTTGATGTTACAAAGAATGTTACATTTTATATTGTTCTCTTAATTTGTGTTTTCAAATTTGGGTCAGTTTGTAATATATTTCAAGTTCTAAATACGTTTTTTGTATATATTAGGAATAGTTTATGATATTTGTTGAATGTTTTTTTATTTTATTGGTTTCATCAATTGTATATATTAAGGATATGTTTTTGTGGGTCCATTGGATAGAACAAGTTTTATTATTGGATTGAATATTATTTTATTAGTTTATGGATATTTCTTAGAATTGATAATTGTAGGCCATTATAACTATTGTGGTCGCTGGTGTATATAGCAATGATTGAAGCGTTTGTTGATAAATCTCATTTATAGTTCATATATATATATATATTATATATTTGTTTCAATTGTTGTTCAATACACCTTCATTCTACTAACTGGTGATTTAGCCTTATGAGTTTTTACATATTTTTACGACTTTTTGCGCTCTGATTTTACGGGTACGGATGCTGTTGATAAAATAGTTTATATTTTATCAGTGAAGGTCATCTCATATGTTTTGGTTTTGCGGGGCGGTGGTTTACCGTGTAAACAGTATTTATAAATATTGTTTTCTGTTCCATAAAATGTTTTTACACCTGTTTTTTTTTTAGTTTCAATATTACTTTATAGTTATATAAGTAAAGAGTATTTTGATCAGATAATTGTTTTTGTTAAGACATATTTTTCGATTAGTTAGTCAATATTTTAAGTTTAATTATTCGATGTGGCTTTTCAGTGTAGGTTCTCTATATTCTATAACAATTGGTGAATAGTGATAAATGGTAATTTTCGTATTTCGTAGGTTTTATTTTGACAATAAATTATGAAATGAAATTTGTTAGGTTTATGGTATCCGATTTTTCCGTTCTCGTCTTGTTTTATAATAAGTTTGTATTTTTTTTGTATGAAGGGTTGTTTGAATTTGCGAAGGGCGTTTAGGTTTATCATTTAGCTGGTATAGTTAGATATTTCAACGATATGGTATTGGGGGGGGGGGATATAGAGGAGTTAAGTAGCATGTGTATATTTATGTATATTGTTTATAATAATTTGAACGCTTTGAGAACGTTTGTTTGTAACTGGGCCCTTCAGGATGTATTCGTAGAGATTGTTGTAGTGTATGTGTATGTATTTGTCTATAGAGTAGAAAGGGGGAAAGTTCAAATTGTTGGTAGAGTATAGTTTATTAGTATGGAAATTAGGGTAAAGGTTGGATATAGCCTTTATGCAGTATAGTTTGCATATTATTTTGTAGTTTAACTTAGGTACGTGATATTATTTCGCCATCAAAACACGTTTTATTCAGAAACACATAAAAAAGTTCCTGTTGGTAGATCTTGCCTATCAATAGGCCTTTAAATATTGCAACGTTGTCGATTAGATTGGTCGGAGTAACAGTAGTATTACGTAGTCAAGTGGTATATGTATTTTTTATAGGTTTGGCAGACCGCTAGCCGGTCTGCACAGTAATTTATATGATCAATTGCTTGGTCCTTACCCTAGTGTGAAGTGAGAATATACTATACTTGCCTTAAAGCCAATACAACAGGCTCGCATAAAACAATACACTATACTTGCAGTTAGTTTAGTATACTTTACTATAAGTAAAGTTGATCTACTACACTAAAAATACTACTATTCCAACACTGGCGGCTTTTCAGTTGATACATACGCGTTTGTGTAGTTGAATATTCTTTTCTGGTAAGTAATAAACTGCGACCTTGTTAACTGGTCAGACCCCTATCAATTTCAATCGACTTTCGTATCTAATTAGACCCAATTACAAACAAATTAACCCTAATTACTATTAATTTCCCCAATGTTCCGAATTCTGCCATTATATACTCCTTTAAAAAGTTTTATCACTACAAATACGTATAATCTCCTATTTCATCTAAATCAATTAAACAAGTAAATATCGTTTATTCCCTAACAGTCTTCTAATTTACCAATATATCTTTACCCTTTGTTATGTAATCATTGCTTTCCGGGTGGCTTATTAATGTAACCTTTGATACGTATAGTTAACTTGTTATTATTTACAAACCTTTTGAAGAACTTATTTGGCAATACCTTTGTTATAACATTACCAGGATTATTTCTGTCATCGATCTATTGAAACTATATAATTCTTCCATTTTTGTAAGCGTCGAGGAATTCCAACACGTCGATCATCAGGTGTTTTTCGCTAATAGTTCCGAGTTTCGAAAGGCATTTAAACAGGCTTCTCAAGTTGTAATAAATTACTACTGGGATAAAAAATCTTGAACTACCTGGTAACGATATTACGTGTTTCATATAATGTTATACCTACATTAAAGCTTTCCATTATAACCTATACCTTTAAAGCTAACACTCTTTGTATATCTTTCTATATTTAATAAAAGTCAAGTAAATTAGGTTAAGAATAATTTTAAATTCATCTTCCAGTCTATCTTTATTAATTAAGTTTATTGAAAAGCCGATTAATAAAGGAAATTCGGTATTATTTATGAAGAAAACATTAAAAAAATCATGAACTTAGCCCTTAACTGGTCGATTAGAACTATATCAATTCTTTCATCTAAATTTCACATTTACTATTCAATTCTTTTATTAAGCCGGTCAAAGGATTACTTATTGGATCTCATACTTACGCCTCGATAGAATGGTCGTAAAAGGCCTCTATTTGGTACAAGGTGGTAATATAACTGCTACGGAAACATTATTTCAGGTAATGTTAGGCCTTGGCTACGTTGGTTTTGTTGATTATAGACAAATTAATGTCTCAAAGCTTTTAAAGAAAACTAATGCTAACATTAACACCAAGTATATGGATTAAGCATCAATTAAAATCAAGTAAATTACCTTTCGCCAATATCGTCACCAGATTACAATTCCAGAATTTAAAATCGTTAATTTCCTATTATTACGATGACAAAAATCCAGTTGTTCCGACGAAAAGATTATGGTTAGTTTACATACCTACTAAGCTGAAGTCCTTCTCTTACAGTACTAGGAAATATGAATCGTTTATTGAAAACTTTAAACCTAATCGAAATTTTAAGTACAATGAATATGTTCAAAACCAGTAGACGCTAACTTTAATCAATTAATACAAAACCTTAATATATTGTATTACCGTTCCTATAAGGTAAAAAAGCCGTAATTATCATAGTGATTCCAGCAATACGATCCGCTATAAATCCGTTACTTACTACATATAAACTTACGTTACATTTCGATTATTGAGCATAAACTTTCATTTTTTTAAAAAATAGTAAGCTTACTGCTAAAGTTACTACCAAACGCTAATCAATGTTCTAAATTGTTGACGACTATATTAGGATCTAGTCTTTATATTTATCGTCGTATAATTAAGTGATTAAACGTGATTTTCGTACAGCTGCCCCGTAATCTTACCTTTAACCTCGTAAGTAATTTTCGACTTAAAAATCGTATCGTTTGGGTCTTAAACGTCCAAATTGGCCTCCGATAAGAATTATACATATCCTTAAATTAACCAACCTTTAATATTGATTCTATTGGTTTCCTTAAAATGCTTGCTGGAATTCTCATTAATACTTCATACTCGAAACTTTAATACTAATTCTTTGTTATCCTTTTCTTTCCCATGTTACCAAGTAGTATTGTAGTTGCAACCCGGTATATATTCCTCCTCTTTAACATTACTTTTCTTCGGAGGTCATCCGCACTGGTAAAATTCCAACAGTTTATAGATAACATGTAAAAAAGTTCATATTAACTCAGTTGTTTGACTTAAGGATCCTTATTATTAGTAGAATTGATATAAGGTTTAACTTGGGTAATTTGAATAGATCCAAAGTTATTAGCATTTTTAATAATTATTTTAAAATAATAACGATACTTATTATTTCATATAGGCCCTCTTATTCACGAAGCTACCACCATGACATATTAAACTAGTTTGGTATACATATCATTACAGTTACAAACGAGGAATGTAACTAATTCAAAAAGCCTTCTCAAGTAGCATTTAGGTATTATAGGGCGTATTTCAACTTACTAACGCCTGTAACTACTACTCGTACCCTCTCGCAAAGTATGACTTCGCTAGTATAGGCTTTCCACATTACATACTGATACAATATCCACTTATTAAGCATCTGGTTGAGTATATGTATTAGTATTTCCTCCTATTTCTTCTTCGATATTATCGTGATACATCATGTAATAGCTCAATTTATATCATATTAGGCAAAGTAAACGTCGTATTCGAAATAACTCTTCATACTATTGTAAACTTCGCGAATTGTAGTTACTCGAGTTAAAAAGGTTAGGTAATCATACCTGGCGTACCCTATAAGTATTTCGGGGAAAGAATAGGTAAAAATTAAAAAGGTAAATTTATATTTCCTTAAAAATATTGAAAAAAAGGCATTATCTTTGTATTGAAAACGTTATAAGGCTTTTAGTTATACTTTTCCACATTGTTACAAATCATAGCGAAGTCTTTCAAAAGTTTATAATTAATATTAACCATCTTAACAAGTCTTAGATGTAATTCGTTATAGTCATCCCAATCTTTATTAGTATTTCCAAGCAATTCAAACCTTAAAGCCTCCGAAACACAGTGTTAATTGTGATTGCTAGTCGCTTAGCCGGAAGGATATAGTCCTATAGTAAGACCTATGGTAAGATTTCACGTATAGGCAAATTTGCTGTGGGAAAGACTTCGGAAGATTTAACGATTAAAGGGCTAAGAGTCAATAAGAACTTAAAGATTCTAAGGAATTTAACAATCGTACTCAATTAATTAATATAAAGCTTTGAATTCAATTCTTCTGACAACGTTAACAGCCACTACTTCATAAGTCCTGCCGCCGACAAAGGCGTACTCTACGCTATTGCGTGGAGGTGCTAAACTGCCGAGAAAATTAACTAGTTCCCCATCGCCAACGCGTAAAGAAGCTTAACTTAGCTAAGGATATAAGAGTGGTCCCCTAAGTTGCATATAAAGGCGTTAAGGTTCCTTAATAGCCTTTTTTTTAAACTATAGGTCTTAAGGGCATTCTTTAAGCTATACTAACTTGAAAAAAGTTTTTGTAAACATGGTTAAGCTTTTATTTAAAACTTAAATCCCTCAGCGCTAAAGTTGAACCTTTAATTTAGACTTAACGTTCTTTTATGTTGCCTTATACATTATAATTTTCAAATCTTTGAATAACTTAAGATACCTACGGAAAATGCGGTCAAAATCTTCTCCATCGTTATTTTTAAGGATATAAAAGCCGACGAAGTCAAGGAAATAATCTTCGGTCAAATCTTTATTAGCGTTGTATCCACATTAATCGAAGTTATAATGCTTAGTGAAAAGGTATCCGAGGGCCTTAATTACTTTTTTGCTAACGGGGTCGGTAATAGTTTGAAAGTAAATACTAACGTTAGCTATTTTAACGTTTTGGCTTTTCTAAAACGTATAGAGCGCGTAGGGCAAAGGACTTGGTGATAATTAAGTGTAAAGACTTGGTGTTTTAGCGTAAAGTCGCGTGTGAACTTGGCGATATGGCGTTGGATCGCGCGACGTGACTTTCTTAACGTAACTTGGCGATTCTTAGCGTTTTCGTTGAAAGCAACGAACTTAACGATTGAATTGAGATAGAGAAATTAAAAAAAGTAAATTAAAGACAAATATTTGGTATAAAGGGTAATATCAAAGGTCTTTTCTTATTATAAGTCATTTAACGTAAAGATTTAGCCTTTTTCTACGGTAGTAACATCCGCAGTAATACTAACTTAGCCGATTGCCTACTTGCCAAACTTTAAGACTTCAAACAGTGAATCTCAACTTCTTTAAAAAAAATCCGTAAATATTTCTTAATATTGTCGATATAGATACCGTTGCTACCTCTAGACTTCCGTAAAAACCGCCGCAACCTCAAAATCTTCTCTACTCACTGCTGTATAAACCGCCCCAATTTGTAAGAGCTTTTCGCAAAAATCTTTCCTCCACCCTAACCTTCGTTTAACGTAAAGAATAACTGGAAAGTAGCTTTTTCTTCTACTTAGCTTAACTATGCTTAACTTAATAAGTACTAATCTGTATTAGTAGGCCTTGCTTATTAATGGGCCTTTAGACATTGCAACTTTGTCGATTCGATTGGTCGAAGTAATAGTAGTATTATGTAGTCAAGTAGTGGATGCATTGTTCTAGGTTTGGCAGACCGCTAGCCGGTCTACACAGTAATTTATATAGTCAATAGCTTGGTCCGTACCCTAGTGTGAAGTGGGCGCATACTGTACTTACCCTGCAGCCAATACAGTAGGCTCACACAAAACAATACACTATTCTTGCAGTCAATATAGTCAAGTTTACTTTAAGTAAAGTTGACCTACTGCACGGCAAATACTACTATTCCAACAGTTCCAAAAAAATCATCAATTTCCCTTGTAAACTTCTTCATAAAGAGTAATAGTTTGAAACCGTATTACTTTCATAAATCTTTTCATATCGAGATATTTTTGTAGTTGGAATATCTTCCTTCATTTTAAGCGTTATAATGGTAGTATAAAGATTAAAATTGTAACGTTATAGGGTTTACTTGATCGGGTATCGTGTAACTCAATTCGTGCCAGTTTAGTATATAGATTGAGTTTGTATAGTTTAATATAGACCTTTTATTGAGGGCTACCAGACGCTATAGGAATTTTTATGTTGGTTGAGTTATTTTTGGGTTATAAGGGTATTCCTTTTGAAATCTTCGGTGTGAATTTGTAACGGCTTAAATGAAGTAAACATACCTGGTTTATATAGGTTAATTATATATGATTAATCTAGAGTATTAATGTAAACAATACAATTAGATTTTAATTGTTTAAAAGAAATATAGTATCTCTTTTTGATTACGTATTAAACACTGTTTTGGTTTTGAATATTTATTAAGAATGAAATTCATAGCATTTTACCTTTTTTAATATATTATCGTTGTATTTCTTAATTCGGCACCGTAGATTTTATATTATAATGTTATCATATGATTATCGACCGGATTTTAGTCGGGTGTAGGGTTACTGTTGAGGGAAAACAAATATTGAAAATTATGAGGAGTTAAGCCATAGCTATCTTCTAAGGTAGTCGGATACTATCCATAATTCTCAATAAAGAAGGAGGAGAACTGCTGTAGAAATAGTGATAATGTATAGCCTAGTAATATAGCTGGTTATGTAACGTAGACATGCTTAGGAGAAACGTGGAATCATTGTGAAAGTAAAACAATAGTTAAGGATAAATCTATGGCAACCACTAACTCATGCATCGACCTAAAACATTAGATACATCCCACCGACGTTCCTTCCTACAAATTTGGGATATTCCGGAAAATTTGGAAACGGTGGGTAACCTTCTAACTATTAAAGTGAAATTCCCTAATATATTGTAAAAGGTATATTTTTTCTATTGAATTTGAAACGCCTTAGCATATTATGAAAAACACCAACGTTGGTTTCATTGATGCACCCCCCCCCCCCTTTATAAATAATCCACTTCTTTAATGCCAACGACTATTGCAAATTCACTTATAAGTATTACACCTACCTTTGTTTACTTGAACCAGCTGTTAACTATACTAACAAATTTGTATTTCTCCTGCTCTTTCTTTCGTTAACAAAATAAAAATACGTATCGTCATCGTCGTAAATAAAGCTATCTTCGACTTAAATCATTCGCTGCAATCTTATTCAACCCCCGTTAACAAGTAATTAATTTTTTAATATGAAAAGGATCAATATTTATCCCCATAATATTGCAAAGAAGTGTTATTTCAAATATATTTTCTGTGGGAATAGTAGTATTTGATGTGTAGTAGGTTAACTTTACTTACAGTAAAGTTGACTATACTAACTGAAAGTATAGTGTATTGTTTTCTGCGGGCCTACTGTATTAACTGCAAAACAAATATAGTACGCGCCCACTTCACACTAAGGATCGAGCGAATCAATTGGCTATACAAATTACTGCGCAGACCGGCTAGCAGTCTGTCAAACCTAGAATAATATATCCAACACCTGACTACTTCAATACTACTGTTACTTCGACTAATAGAATGGACAACTTTGTAACGTTTAAAGCCTTACTAATACTGATTAGTGCTCGTTAAGTTAAGCAAAAATTAGCTAAATAAAATAAGAAGCTATTTTCCGGTTACGCTTCACGTCAAACGACGGTAAGGGTAGAGGAAAGATTTTTGCGAAAGGTCATTACTAACTGCGGCAGTTTTTACGGCAGCTTAAAGTTAGCAATAGTATCTTTATCAAAAAAAAAAAAAATTTACAAATACTTTTTAAAAAGCTTTTAGATTAACCCCAAAAAGTTTCAAACGATAAGTTGGCAAATGGCTAAGTTAGTAATACTACCGGTACAACTACTGTAATAAAAACGACTAAGTCCCTATGCCAAATAACATATGATAATAAACGACCTTAGACCTTACCCTTTACTCCAAACTTTTTCCCCTTCTTTACTTTTTTCATTTTCCCTTACGTTAATTTAATCGTTAAGTTTGTGATTTTGAACGAGAAACATCAAGAATCGCAAAGTAGCGTTAAGAAGGCCACGCTGCGCGACCCAATGTCAAGTTGCTAAGTTCCCACCAGACTTTACGCCAAATAACCAATTCTTCACGCCTAAAGATTACCAAGTTCCTCGCCTTACACACCCTACAAGCCCTATGCTATCCGAAATCTCAAAATGACACCTTTCTAAAACCTACTAAAGGCGATCGAAGTTCTCGGATCTGTCTTTTCCAGGTAATATAATAAAGACCTTTAGGATTAAGATGTCGACTAATACTTAACCGAAACGTAATTGGTTAAATTTATCAAATTCTACAGCGTTGAAACAATGGAGGCAGAAACTTGACCGCGGCGACCGTGCCTTCTGAAACTTTCGCTCTGTCTTTGTCAACTACACGATTAATATGTGTAAAAAGGTTTAAAAATTATTAAGTTAAAGTTAAAGGCGGAAATTAAAGGACGAGGTATTTACGTGTTAGAAAAGAGCTTTATCAAGTTAAGAAGAACTCGTTTTAAACTAACTCAACTTAAGGAATGCCTTTAAGACCTACACCATAAGGGAAAAGGTATTATAAAACCTTAACGCCGATATACGCGATACAGGGAAGATACCCTTTACCCTTAGTTAAATTAAGCCTTTTTAAGCGCTAAAGATAAGGAATCTGTTAACTTACTTGGCAATATAATACCTTTACACGGAAGTGTGGAATATGTTTTTAGCGGCGGCAAGGAACGTAAAGTAATGGCTGCCCACGCGGCTAGAGGGATTGACGTTAGCGTCCTACACCAATCAATTAAACAAGATTGTTAAGTCCCTGAACACCTTCAGTTTCTTCTTACTCCTTATTACTTTAATCAAAACCGCCAAGTTCCCCAAAAGCTTTTTTACAGAATATTTTCCTATGTACGAAAGCCTACTATAGGTCGTACTATATGACTTTACTCCTCGGGTTAGGCGACTATTAATTACCCTTAATACCTTAATTCGGAGGCTTTAAGGCTTATCCTGCCAGGAAACGCTAATGAAGAGTAGGATAACTATTGCAATCTATCCCCAAAACCTATTAAGAAAATTAATATCAATTATAAACTTTTCATGGACTTCACCAAGATCTGAATCGACGTAGAAAAGTATAACGGGAAGCCTTCCCCCCGTAAATTTAAGTTTATACCAATAGACAATGAGAACTTTAACTAAGATGTTTTTTTAACACATTTTATTTAAATAATAAGCCTAATTTTTACGTCGTTAACTCTGTAACCTCTCTTTACAAAGCAAGTTTTTTGAAATCCATTTCTGTAAATAATACGTGGAAAACGATAAAAATACTATAGATTAACACGTTTCTAGGCCTATCTAAAGTCGTCGTCCACAATACCGACACTAGCTTTACAGTGGCAAAGTTTTGAAAATATGCTACAATAATAAGTATTTAATATAAATAGGTACCTGTAAAGGTCTATTGAAATATTAAAAAGGTTATAAAGGCATACCCATTACTTCGCTGAACGTATAAAATCCTTACGCTAAATATTAAAAGCTTTACGAATCTGTAAGAATGCTTTTAAATAGCGGTAAAGAGCTTAAATGATACTTTGAGTTTTAACGGTCTAATACTAATGCTAATGTTCTTTGGAGTGTACCTGCGACTAACGAGTAAATCTTCACTATTAATAAGGAACTTAAAGAGAGTTATCGCTTACGGTGAAGCTTTTAAAAAACTACGAAAGGAATCGGCATGCCGTCAGGTTAACGATACCCTTAACACTAGGAATAGCCCTTTAATAATCGACGTATTTACTTTACTGTAATAAAGTAAATTCTATATGTGGCGGGAGCTGGGAAAATAGGAAGGCTTATATAAAATCTTTAGTATAGGTAACTTTAAAGTACTTATGAGAATTATTTTCGGTATTGTGTGTTTTTCGTATTACACAGCTTAAGCTATATATTAGAGTTACTAACAATAAAGTAAAAAGGGAATAAAGCCAGAGCTGTCTCTCAAGGTTATTAGATTATGTCTATAAATGTCAATGAGAAGGCAAAAAGAGAAGTCCCTGCTAAGGAACTGTTATTGAGCTAAGATGGTGCAATCCGGTTACGTAACGGGTGGAAACGTATCCCTATGCGGCTTCCTCTCTACTTTAAAGCATCGTAAAAGCGTTTAAAACTACTAGGGTTGGATCTCTGGTAATACTAGCTAGTTACTAGCCTGTAACATTACCTCTAAAGACACCCCCCTCCATTTTTTTTTAATACGCGGTATAAAAGGAGTAAAGGAAGGTAAGCGCGATGTTTAGAACATCGTGGTGTTGTGTAGAAAGTACCAGACCGAAACATTACGTAAAAGGTTTCCCAGCACCCTCCTTATAAAAAATCCATAAACTCCTTTTCCAAAAACAAGTTTTCTTTTCACCTATAACCTTTTAATACTACTAGTAGTATAGTACCAGGTATTGTGGTTTATAACGTTATCAATATTGTAATATGAGTTTAATTTAACTAGTTTTTAAATTACCTTGTCTTATGGTTTTATATAATAAATCCTTAATTAGCCGTGGAGGTCGATAAAGCTATTAGGGACGTAGGTTGGCTTCTTCGAAAGCCACTTAGTCCCTAAAAACGAATATAAAGTTTTTCGCCCTACAGAATATTAGGATATTTTCAAAGAAACTCGTAAATAAACATATTTTAAATACGTTGACAAGATATCATATGATCCGCGAAAGTTTTATTAGGAAACCGAAGGTAAGTAATTTGAATAGTCGTAAAAAAGCTATTAATAAGCGGTTAAATACTGGTATTCGATGTCGTTTTTATTTCGTCGGAGCCCTAAGACGTAACTCTGGTTATTCCTATAAACTTTTAAATCTAAATCAAGATATAAATAAGGTTATAGAGAAGTTTTCTGAGGCATATTTAGCGTTCGAAATTTTAAAACCGGGGTAAGTCGAGGTTTATATAAGCCGTTTCACAAGTATTAACTAATAGATAGAAAACGTATAAACCTAGGTGGTCGTTATGAAAAAGGCTATGAAAATTCGATGTGTCACATAGCGGAAGGTAAACCACTGAGGCGAGGTAGGCTTTATCCCTACTATTCTTATACTTTCCAGTCGCCTATGGATTATATAGCTAATAAATAAAAAATTAGTATTTAAGTAAGCTTTTCGTAATCGGGTAAAAACGTGGAAAACGTGGTTAACGAGCGGCTAAAAAGCGTAGTTAAAAGCGACCTAAAATCTCGTTAAGATTTTGGAGCATATTAACGCGAAGTTGGGTCGTATAAAAATAAAGTTAGGTAAGCTGATTGAAATAGGCAAAATTCTTTTAGGTAGGTATTTAGATTAGGAATTCGAGGATATGTTCGAATAAATTTCGTCGTCGTTCGTTCATTTCATTAATATTCATATGCTTACTTGTTACCTGCTTATTTGCGGCTTATACGCCGTTTGATTTCGTAAAGTAAAGGGTATAAAGTATTAATCCTGTTTGCGGGCTAAGCGTTTAATCTCGTCTTTGTATTCGCTTAATCTAAAACGAAATTCGAAAATGTCGAGTGCCATGGTATTAAAAAAGCTTCAAATTAACTTTTACTTTAAGTGTATATAGCCTATTCATTCAATTGAAACCAGTCGTTCCGGTGGGTTATAGAACAAAATACGTTTGACTTGTGGTTTGTTACGGGCTCGTAATATATTTTCGACGTGGTATTTCGGTTTTATCTCATTGTCATCGCCGATAATATCTACGGTTTGCGGTTGAAAGTCGCGAGTTTACTTATTTGGAAGCGTATTTGAAACGGCTCGTACGAGTTGATCTATATAAAATCGAGAATATTTTCAGTCCGTTACGTGGATTTCAATAATATAAAAGTCGATTATACGAATTATACAGTACTTATCATAAAGTTAACTTAATTTTTTGAAAAATTGGTTTAGTTTATGGTTTTTTAGAAAACGTTATACATTGTCGCCAACCCGAAAACGTTTTAAAAGAAAGCGTTGTTTGTTCAAGAATTCCTTGATAAGTTATTGAATAACCGTTATCATGGCTTATACGAATTTTATTACTTCGTGGATACGTTAAATAAATATTTCGACCTTCGTGAGTAATATTATAATTAGGATAGAAAAATGTTATACTGGTTATAATAGGTCGATGTAATAGCTGTAAGTAATAAAAAAAGGGTTAATACTAATAGTAATCGTATACTTATTATTTAGAGTTAATTAATATCAAAGTTATAAACAGCTTTCATCGAATTAAGTATAAACGACGAAGGAACTTAAATACGTTAAGATTTTTCAATTCGCGCGTTTGATTACGCCGCTGGTTTTAGGGTAAAAATCAGTGTTTAGACGTTAATTTATCCTAGTTAGGTTGTAAAATCGGTTTTAAAATTGACTGGTCTAATTTGAACCCCGGTTGTTCATAGACGTATGGGGAAACCAATAAAACCGCTAATAATAGCTTAAAAACCTCTCCATATAAGCTTTGACATTTATAGTGGTAATAACCTTAAGGGTGACAGCTTGATTCAAACGATTTGTAATATTTATACGGTAACGTGGGTTACTAATATATTTATAGGGTAAGGTAACTATAAAGTAGATAAAAAGTTTGTTTTGAAATCTATCGGTGTAATAATCACACTAAATACCCATGAGTATATAGAAGGTGTCAGAGGGTCCATGTTATGAAGAAGGTAGCAGAAGTGCTGAGTGAACAATATCGCAACTGTATAAGTAATGATCAAAAGCCGTGAGGCTATTCAGAATATACTGAGACTGAATACTTAGATTGACAACTGAAGAGCTATGAAGGAAATACTATCTATATGGTGATGGCCGTGTCCTTATATCCTATGGCTTTCATACCATCTTCAGTGCTGAGGCCCACCGGTACTCACTGAGGCTCACCGGTAATCACTGAGGCTCACCGGTACTCAGTGAGGCTCACCGGTGCTCATTGAGGCTCACTGAGAGATTTTCCCCGCTTGATGTGTTGGATTTCAGGCTCTCGGTAGCTCATCTGCATGCTGGTCTGTTTCCTAACCCGCCAACGTGCTTGGGTCATAACATTCGAAAACCGGGAGGGGTTTAAAAAAACTTTTTTGACGGTATCTATAATATTTTATACGCCCGGGAACGTTGTAGTTGCGGTAAAAACGGCGGACCACGCAATATAAGCCAGGCTCAAAGTTCGTTTTGAAAAGAATAATGATAGTAATTTCGCAATCCGAGTAGCCGGTAAAAAGTAAATTATAAATAATTTAAATTAACGTGGTAATAAACGGCTCATAAATAAATACCTCAATACGGTTACCAAACCGTGAAACCTTATTGTTGTTTACCGAATATTTCGAAATTTAAACCTTCAATGTTTATTTATCGTTAATACAAATATCTGGTAGACAATATCAGTGGTTTATACATATTATATGTACTAGTCAGGGATAGATAATATCGCGTGAAATAGCGGCGTTTGAAAATTTTTGAAAGTCGGCATTGGTAAAACATTTACGACCTTTCGGATTAGATTAGTTGGCGACGATTAACTTGGAGATATTTATACGCGGGAGCAGCTTGGGAGCGGACAATTAGGAGCATAATAATTGGAGTTTTCAACCTAAAAAACGTAAATCTGAAAGGTCTTGAAAATGTTTTAGTTTCGCTTTAACAACGTATCAGACCGAGTATAATATCCCGCTCTATTATAAACTAACGGGGAAAAAATTGCGAAAGGCAATTAAATTAGAAACTTTATTGTTTCGAAAGCTATCATGTAGTTATAAAATATTTTAGGTTTTTTTAGTTTATTGAAATCATAAACGGGTATGATGTGCTTCGAAGCTCTACGTTCCATGTTTTTAAGTAACTTATAATCCTGAATTACTCCTTATCATAGATTTCATAGTTATATTGGGCGGGAGATAAGCGACGACAGTAATATATTATTATGCATAGTGTACCGTGGTTGTCACGTTAAAAAATACAGCCTTTTAGGGTTTAATCGGAATACTCGAGTTTTAAAAAGGTATCGCGGTTGAGGTTTTAGTAAACGAGTATTATTTCCGAAAAAAACCAAATTTAAGCTGTTTGAAAAAAACTTTTTCCTTGGGCCCTTAACTAAGAGGGGTGTTTTTACATGTTAGCAGAATCAATTGTTTAATAATCGTCTAATAGTCGCGAATAAAATGCTGGTAAAAGTTTGGGAGTTGCCTATTTCCGAATAACGTGTAATTGTTTTAAGTTTATATGTACGCCGACACCAACCTCGATAATGAATCCTAAATACTTGGTTTTTTAAACATTGAATTCGTATTTAGCAATATAGAAGTTAAGTTTCGCAACGTTTAAGGCGTTAAGGATTTATTTAACTATAACGAAATAATTGTCAAAAGTATTGTGTAAATAAACAAGAATATCATCGAGGTAAAAAAAGCAAAAGATATCGAGAAAAAGGCCTAACAAATTGTTGATATACTATTGAAAGGTGGCGAGGGCGCTAAAAATGCCAAGAAAAGTAATGAGCCATTCGAAAATTCAGAAACATATACGAAATATAGTCTTTTATTCGTTTTTTTTTCATATTATAAGATTTTTCAAAAGCGGTTTTGATATCCAGTTTAATAAACTACTTAACCTAAAAAATGTTCGCGAATAGTTTTTGAATAAAAGTAAACGGATAACGATCCGCTTTTGTAATAGCATTAAGCTAGCGATAATCGATATAAAAACGTAACTTACCTCCAAGTCTTTTTAACAAAAAGTATGGGGGCACCCGTTAAGGAGTTACTCGTTCCAATATAACCCTACTCGAGTAGTTCGGTTAAAGTTTTACGTAATATAAGGATCTTTTACGCTATATTCCGTATAAAAGGTCTTTTGGAAGTTTTAAGAATTAACCCTAGGTATTGATATAAAAAACGATTTCGTAATTCGCTTCGGAGCGGTAAGGGGATAGCTTATTTCTAAGGGTTTTATCGAATAAAGGGGCGAATTTCTTAAAGTCGTCAGAAAGTTTGTCGTAAACGGAGACGAGCGGTTTTAAGGCGAGTGTTTTGGTAATATTTTCGAGTGAGATGGCGGAAAACCGCGTAATAATGGCTTGCTCCAAGTAGGCATCTCGCAAAATAGCGTGAAATGTAGCGGAGTCAACCCCTTTCATCGTTTTTTAAACGAGCGCGAACCCTCGTTTTTAACCGCGATGGTTACTGGCTTATTTTAAACGTAATAGATATTGCAAAACGTCGTAAATAATTTGTTTATACTTTATTTAAAGTTTAACTGAAATAAAATTATATTATAGGGAGGGGACGATATAACTTTCTATCTAGTGGAGGTATTTATTGAGGGCTTCATTTAAGAAATAATTCGTGGGATAAATCCGGGCGCGTGGTACATGGCTTCACCAAATCGTCGTGATGAAATAGGGAAACGTGGTAGTTTTAAACGGTTGATAAGTTATTTATTCGCGGTGTTACAATATTAACAACTTATATTTATCAAAGGTTGAATGAAATGAATAGAATTACAAAGTCAGTTTATCATAAATAAAGAGTTGTTTAAAAGTTGGAACGGAGTTACCGAATCGAATTCAAGTCCAGTCAACCTTTATACGCGACTATATGAGAGTTACGCTTTTTCCTTCTAAAGATTGATAAAATTCTTAGGTAGAATAAAATGGATTTTTATAATGGTTTTGATGTTAAAGTCGTTCGAGAGTCACGTTAGATCCTACGGGTAAGTGCGGATACAATAGCTATCCGCATTGTAACGTAAATATAGCCCGAGGTTTTTACGGCGGAAGAATTTCGAGTAGTTAACCTAGGGGACGCGTCATTTGAAAACGACTCGGAAAATGCTTACGCTATTTATAATAACGTCACTTTAGCTATCCCGAGCGGGTATTTCGCCGCTATTATTTCTATTACGATAGACGCTTCTAATAGTGATAGTATTAATATCGCCGTAACGAGTTTGAAGGTTATAAAGGCGTTCATCGATAAGTTGGGTACGAACGACCTATTCGATGTAGTGCGTGGGAATATTTAAAAGGAGTAGCGTATTAACGAGTATGTCGTTAATAACTCCCTCCAAGATGACGAGTTTAACAGCATATTTCTAGGCTATACCGCTAGCTTCCGCGAATAGGGCCTCTTAAACGTTGAAAAAAACGTAAAATCGTTTTCGAATTTCTTATTTTATACTCTTAAGCCAAGAAATAACCGTTTTAACCGCGTTAAAGTGGTAGTAATAGGCGTGTAATATAGCTATAAAGGCGTTAGGGTTGTTAGCACCGCCGTCGCCTCTGCGAGAGAAGTAACTATTTATTAAAGTTCTTACAAAGCCTTTGAACTATTAAAAGATAACGTAAAAATAATCCTTTTGAATACCGATAAACTTTCCATCCTTACATAATTTACGTATTATCGTAAATTTTCATATCGTTAATCGTAAATCAATACCGGATAACTTTACAGGCTAATGAAGAGGTATATATGTAGGTTGTCGGCATTCGTTAAAAGGGGCGCCGACACCTTAGTCGGAATTAAAGGAGTCCGAACTTCCGTCGTTCAGAAAATTAAAGCAGTGTAATGATCACACTAAATACCCGTGAGTAAATAGAAGGAGTCAGGGGTTTATGTTAGCAGTAAGGTAACAGAGATAACAAAGGTGCAATATCAAGAAGATGTTTGTTCGTGCTATAGGATAATCATTAGCCGTTAGGCTATTTAGATATGTAGACTGAATACTTAGATAGACAACTGAAGAGATATGAAGGAAATACTATCTGTGTGGTGATGACCGTGTCCATATATATCTGTGCCTTCATACCGTCTTCAGTGCTGGACCGCTGGAGTCGCTGTCGATCCCATCGGTCCTTCCCTATCCAGGGTTGCTGACATAAGAGAAGTTCCCCGCCTGATGTGTTGAACTTCATGCTTCTCAGTGGCGCAGTTGCATACTAGCCCATTTCCTGACCCAACTGCTGTCTGGGTCATGACAAGCAGTTTCCGATAGAAAACGATATAGCATCGACGTCTTTTGTAGCGTATGTGAGAGAAACATTTTAAAGGGGGTATCATTCTGACAACGTAAACGTATCAATAAGCTCGAGTTATTAAGTTATATTCGTTAACGTGTTTAATACGTCGGTATTCTGTTATTCTATTTATAAAGCGTATTTACGAATAGTTTTGTCCCGCTCGATGAATTTCGTTCGTAGGGCGTGGGTGAATCGTTCGTATTAAGATGTTAAGGCGTTTTAAATCTTCTTCCTAACGCGCGCGGCGAGGAATTGCTTTAGGACCTGGGGGTCCAAATTCTGACGGTCGGAAAATAATAATATAGCCCTAGATTATAGCCTCTAATAAGTAGCTAAGACACCGTTAGAAAGAAATCAAGGTTTATATATAGAAGGACAAAGGCCGGAGCTATCGCATAAAGTGGTCGGATTATATTTATAAACCTTAATAAGGAGAGAAAAAGTGAATTTCTTGCTAGGGAGCTGTTATAAAGCTAAGATGGTACAACCCGTTTACGTGACGTGTAAAAGCGTGTCCTCATACAGATTCCTTCATGCTTCAGAGCATAGGAAGAACGTGTAGAACTACCCGAGTTGGATCCCTAGAGATACGAGCTAGGCACTAGCCTGTAACATAAAGACCCTTAAGCTAAACGATCAAATTAATACGAACTTCTTTTACCTATTATCGATATTCCGATAAAACGCTGCTGACGTAGACAACGCCCAAATAAGAGGAATATTAAAGAGGAGGTATATATATCGAATTGTATCTTTGATACTACTTAGGTAAGTAGGAAAGAAATAAATAACAAAGACTTAATACTAAAACTTCGAGTATAAGTCATTATTAAGACTTTTGGCAAAATGTTCAAAGAAAGCAACAAGATCTAGATTAATGGCTTATTAACTCGAAAAGTTTTATAATTCGTAACGAAGGACGATTCTAATCTTTAAAATCCAAATATCACGATCTTTAAGTCAACGATTAGCTACAAGTTTAAAAGCAAAATTATGAGGCGGGCGTACGAAAAATCACGCTTAATCGTTTAAGGATACAGCGATAAAGATGAAATTTAAATACTTACGTAATCGCCTATGATTCAAAATATTAGCTAACACTTATTGGTCGTTGTAATAGTAAGCCTATAAGCGAAGAATAATGGTAAGTTTATGTTGAATAACCGCAATATAATATATACCTACACGTAATTAGTAACGGATATATGGTGCATTATAATATTGAAGTTGCCACACAAATTACGTATTATTTACCTTTTAGGGACGGTAATACTATATATTAAACTAATATATAGACTAGTTAAAGTAAACGTCTTTTAATTTCTCACCTACTAATCATATTTTAAATTACGGTTAGGTATAAAGTCTGTAACATGCGACCCGTACTTATTGTTAACGTAGGAAACTGACTTTAGCTTAATGATTATTTGAACGAACGATAACTTTTTCGTTCAAACGGCTAGCTTTATGACATCTAAATAGTAAGGTATTAATAATTTTAGATTTTGAAATTGTAAACCGGTTATAAAGTTAGCGGAAAACAATTAATTTAACTTTAGCAGATCGTTAATCTGTATACTTAATATTAATACCGGCCTTAGCTTTTACCAAAAGGGTTAGTGCACTAATTTGACTATAATCAAGAAGACTAATATGGCTAAGGACTAGCAATACTTGGAAAAGCGTATTTATGGCAGTTTCATTACCATCCTGTATTAACCAGAGGCTGCTTACAATTTTTCCATCGTGGCGTAAATATAGGATTGAATAGGTAACAACTTTAACCGGTTTAATATAAGGATTAGGTAGTAAATATGAAATTTGGACCGAGGGATTAATATGATTTGAATCTAATTATCCAGGGTTAAGTTTATAATATTTACAGATATGTCTTTTGCAATTAATACCGAGTTATCATTATAGATCGGCATTCTAATAACCATCCTTAATAAATATAAGCGAAAAGACTAATTTAACATTATCGACAGCCTAATTTACTAGATTTCTATTAAACATGAAAGTATTATACGAAATATGTTAACCTTAAAGGTTTACGATATAATGGTAGGCTTCTATATAGATATAATATTATAGAAAACCCTTAATATTATTACCAAGTAGCTTAAGATTTCTTAAATCCAGGGGTAATATATACCGACTTGAAAAGCCTGTTCAAATACCTTTCGAAATTCGGAACCATTAAAGAAAAACGCATGATAATCGACGTAATATAATTTCGCGAGGCTTACAAGGGGAGGAAGATCAGGGAATTCCGATAAGTTAACAGCAAAAATAATCCTACTAAAACTATAATAAAGGCGTCGTCGAATAAAACCTTTAAAAGTTTTTTGAATAGTAATAGTTGACTATATATATCGAAGAATAAGTTGATAGGCCTCCCGGAAAACCTAAGTTACGTAACGGTAGCTAGACATATGCTGAAAGATTGCTAGGGGATTAGCGATATTAATCTATTTAATCAAAACGCTTGAAGTAAAGAATTACATAAGTTTAAAACGAAAAGAACTTTTGTAAAAGTCGATAAAGTTAGACCTCGGAGCCGTGCGGTAACTGACGGAAATTAGGGTCAATTTGCATACAAATGGGTGCATTTTAATATGAAAGTTAATTAAAATTGACAGGGGTTGGACCAGTTGATGAGATCGAAGTTCAGCGCTTGCCAGAAAAAATTGATTAACTACACTAGCGTTCATACACAAACTAAAAAGCTGCCAGTGTTAGAATAGTAGTATTTGTAGGATAGTAGGTCAACTTTACTTCCAGTAAAGTAAACTATAGTAACAGAAAGTATAGTATATTGTTTTATATGGGCCTACTGTATTGGCCACAAAGCAAGTACAATATGCTCCCACTTTGCACTAGAGCACGGGCCAAGCAATTGGCCATACAAATTACTGCGTTGACCGGCTAGCAGTCTGCCAAACCTGGAATAATAAGTCCATCTCCTGAATACTTCAATACTACTGGTACTTCAACCAATCGAATCAACAACGTTGCAACATCTAAGTCCCTACCAATATTTTCCGTATTACCTATGACCACCATCAATGTTATTGAAATACTAAAGTAAAGGTCATTTATTATTTCAAAATCGTTAATAATTTATGAACCAAGAATTAAATATCGGTACACGATATTGCTCTTATATTATTGGCTTAACTAGTAGAAGCGCAACCTTAATTTATATTTCATTCTACCATACCCTAGATATAAATTAAGCTATTAAATAGTTATTTGGAATGAATTTCGTGTGTAGCAACTGAAGTAGAAGTAAAAAACCCGGTTGTTAAGTTGCTTCTTCTTATTAATGAACATCCAGACAATATGAAGATTTAGTTTACTATCGCAAAGAGGGTGATACGTACCCGGCTCGATATTTAACGCTAAATTTACATACTCGACGATGTTTTTACAATTTTATCTACATTCGTTCGTTTAAGCGGTTTTCGTGTTATTACGCTTTTAAACAAGAATCACAAGAAGATGTTAGTAAGCTATTTTAGTCCCGAAGGTAAATATAACGGATAATAAATGGTGAGAGGGCATATGGAAAGGTTATAAAAAGGCTCGTTAATACCGTTCGGAGTATTGATGGAAAGATGAGTAAATTGATGAGGATATAAGCGAAATTACTTGTTAATAAGTGGTTAGGACTAGACTTCAACGATAAAATGAACGAATATAAGAACAAGATTAGGTACGTCTTAACTAATATTGATCGCAGTGACAAAAAGGTATACGACTGTAATATAGGGTATTAATAAAGTAACTGTATAAAAGAACGTTGGTAAATTAATGATAATTAAAATTCAATCTCTTTCCAATCCATTCCAAACGATTTATTGTTGTTTTTAGTTACGTCGTATGATTATTTCAAGGCATTAAGGGTTACTTCATTAAAGAAGTGTGAAAGATATTATTCAATTGGAAGTATTAAACCTATTTATTTAATTACCAATAATCATTTCGGGGTGATTATAACACGAAAAAACTTATGTTAGTTTTCGTACAAATATTTATAACACTTTCAGTATTGTATTCGAGTTTCATTTTACCATTGTTGCAAATGATGTTAATTATGAGTAATCAATAATTAAGAATTGGTTGATTTGGAAACGTATTAATAACTGCTTAAATGAGTTGATCGACGTAAAAGCGGAGGTAATGTGTTTCCTAAAATGTTAAACTTAATGATATAGAAATCTATAAAGCGTATTAATAGGTATTTATCATATAGCTAACCCAAGTTTTGTGAACTAGTTTATACTATCATGTTTTAAGAAAAGCTAAATATTATTCCCAACTTTAAATTGTTTGTATGAAAAGTAGTATTCATCCATGGTTTCTATGTACATTATTTCGTAACTATTATTATGGTTTATACAAATGGTTTTTAGGTAACAACATATTAATTCAAGTTTCTAATTTTCACGCAAAACTTTATAACCGTGATAATTAAATATTAACCTGGATATATAAGGTTAACATAATTATAATGGGTTATGAAGAAAAGTTAAATATTAATGGTTAAATTGTTTTCATTATTGAACGTTTACTGGAAACTAATAAGTAAACGATTTCAGTTGGATTATGTATAGAAGAAAAAAAATATAAATGGTTTGGAAATTTCTGGTTGGTTCGTTCGATAATACCATTAGTTTTAGAGTAGAATACAGTGTTTAGGAGTTACTACAACACCATTAAATCATAACGACGTATCTAAAATCTACCCGTGAAATTCAAGTTCCAGTCGTCGACAATAATTCAAAGGAACCCGTAAAACCGCCAATTACAACTTAAAAAACGCATTATATAAGTTTCGCCATTTATATTTTCCATTGTCTTCAGGGTAACGGTTTTGACTAAACGGTCTATGATAACCATAAACCAATATGTGTCTTAAGCTCATCTTTTAGAGTTGATCAATGAGAAAATAGAAAAACAACTCGTTTAAAAGCCGTTCGAGAACAGATAAATATTGAAAATGCTTTTTTCGGCGACATTGAAAATGAACCGCACGTTTATTAATATTACAATTACGATAAAAACATTAAACAGTATAGTATAATTTAAATGGTAACTATTATTTAAAATAAGATAGTAATGATGATATTCTAGCTCTGGTAGCCAGTAATAAGCGAATAATATATAACTTAAATAAACACTGTATTCAACGGCTTGTAAATAGTAATCTGAATGAGGTCGAGAATATATAAAATGCTATCATCGTTTATCATAAATTTCTCAATATATATTTTTAATACATAATTCTTATTAACGTCAATACTGTGATGAAATTTATAATGAAATTTATTTATTACACGAACAAGACAGAAATAGATTGTGTCGTGGATAATAACAACACCTTAATTTCTTTAAAGATCTTTATTCATAAAATATTTGGGGCTTTGAAAAATAAATTCGCAGGCGATAATATGTTGAAAGATACATAAATTCGTAAACGGTGATGAAACTGGGTATTCGGGGCTAAGAAGCCGAAGCTCCTTATTCATAACACGAGGTTTAAGAAAAAAAAATATACTAGTTTTGCTGTAAAAATGTATCGGATTGTAAACAATCCGCTTTTTTATTATAAACAAGTTTAAAACCGAATTGATAAATTCGCTTTAACCAGTGGATCTTCCGTTCGGAAAATCTTCTTATCAAAAAGTATTTTAAGTTTTTGTAATCCGTAAAATATGTGAAACGGATTAGATGTGTTGAAAAGTAGCGTGTTCCATACTTTCGAACAATTTATAATCTCCTAAAATTATTTGTTATCATTTTCATAGTTATATTCAACGGATGATAAGCGATTAGAGTAATAAATTATAAGGCGACGGGTTACCTGGTCGTCACGTGAAAGTAGGCAAACCGTTGAGGCTTATCTGAAGTAATTGGCTTTCAAAAAAAAATTCGTTTAGGGTCCTATTGGGCGAAAATATGTTTTATAAAAAATGAAACCTGAAGCCGTTCAAATGCGACTTTTTCATCAGGTTCCTGATAAAAAGTAACCACCTTTCTAATTGAAGAAATTGAGAGAGTAACAATTGTAAAAGAATGCCGACAAAATATCGGTGAAAATTTATAAACCTTAGAAACACTAATACCTTCAGTACCAATATAAGAGTTGCCTACTTCTGGATAAGTCGTAGCTTTTCTGTATTTATATATACTCTAAGTCCAATCGTATTTATAAACCCTTAATAAGTATTTTTTTGAACTTCAAATAATTCTTTCAATATGTTGAGTTTAAGTTGAACTATATTCAAGGCTTCGAATATCTGATGATTTTTTAGTATCATGAATATTCATAGTACTGCCCAGATAAAGTCATATTTCGTCGAAATATAACTCATAAAAATTGTTAATGATTAGGTGTGACAAGTTATTAATATACCTTTAAAAGGTATCTTGAGCGCCGGAAAGACTAAGGAGAAGAAATATTTATTAGAAAAGTCCTCAGGATTGCGAAATGAGGTTGTTTACTCGTCGCATTTCTTAATACAGAATCTATGACGAACAACCGTAATATCGAATTTAGTAAACCATTTAACCCGTATAACATTGGTGAACGTTTTTTTAATAAAACGAAAAATGTATTAGTCGGCTTTCTTAATAACATTAAATTGTCGGTAATCGACTTAAAAACGTAAACCTCTTTCGGGTTTCTAGACAAAAAGTACGAAAGAATCTATTAAAGAACTACATACACGAATTTAATTTGGTTCAACAATTCTGTTAATATTTCTCGTTATAAAAGTAACGTTTCTTGTAATATTTCGTATAAAAGGCGCGAAAAAAAAACTTTGAAGAGATAATAGTAATTATTGCTTTGAAATATAATCTCGTAATAGGTTTTCGAGAATTAAAGAAGTATTTTATCATTAAGGGTTTTGTTGAATAGAGTTATGAATTCCTTAAGGATTTTCGAAAGTTTACCAGTAATGGTAACGCTTTATTTTGAGGCTATCGTTTTGTTCATGTGTTCCTGAAAAATAACAGATATAAATCACGAGGTAGCAGTTTGATTCTTACGTCCTTGTTGGTTTATAACGTGATAAATAGTAACTTTTACCCTTTTGCACAACTTTAATGAAGATATATACCCATATTTCGATATACGATAACGATTCATTCTACCCCAAAAGATATATACTTTAAAATTGAATGATTTACCTTCTTCTATTTCGTTTAAATCTTATTTCAAATCAAGTTGTCTTATAAATGGGGTATAATATAGGTTTTAATAAGATATAGATACCTATTCAAATCTATGTTGAAATTAGGTATAAAAGAAATAAGTTTTAGGTTGGTAACAGCGGCATACCGGGGAATTCAGTTAGGTCTTTAAGGTTAAATTATGATACAAGATAACTGTAATCAGCGGGAAAATAGTTTACTAACAACGACATATCACGTATGACCTACATGTTTTAAAACTTTGAAAGATTATTTGGAATTTCGAAATGAATTTATTAAGAATCAGGAACTTTCTATAAGTTATAAGTAAATATTTGGTAAAACGAAAGTTCTTTTAATATTTATACGTAAATGTAAGTGAAAGTCACACGTACTCAATATCGATAAAATCGTCGGTGATAGTAAAAGAAATATTCGTATGAAATTTGTCATTTAACATTTTAGGTATTAGATGGGATTTAAATGATGGGTTAGTATTTAATAACCATTTACGTCGTATTTTGAATACGACTATAATCCTCACAACTCAAAAGTATAACTCAATTAATACAGGTAACACGCCGTTCAATATCGGTTTGTTAAACGGTTACACTCGTGATTATAATATTTTCTTCATGATTGCTCGCTGATATATCGTCGCCGTTCACCCCGCCGCGAATATTACCGCTGTTATCAATACTGTTATATAGCTTACGATAATACTATTTTATTTGGTACGAAGTTTGAAACGCCATCAATTGATAATTTAAATGCGGATGACGTAATATTCATATTCCTTGGTCATATCCCAGGGAACCAATAAGTTAATTAGTGTATTATAAATACCTATTTCGAAAATAATAAGTTCAGCCTCGAATTTCTAAAATATACCATTAACATTAGTTCACAAAGTTTACCAAATTTTTAAAAAGCGTAAAACAGCTTACAAATGATTGTTCCAACTCGTAGATTAAGTGTTAATGACGTGTATAACGTTAGGGTAGTAGTAATAAACGCGTAATATCGATATAACGGTTTTGTGATCGTCATTATCACCGTTGATAACGAGAATATAATAACTTCTCATGACAGTTTAAGCTCATATTTTTTACTGTTTCATATGACGTCAAAATAGATTTTCTGTTGGAATAGTATTTTTTGTAGTGCAGTAGGTCCAATTTACTTATAGTAAAGTTGACTGTACTGCAAGTATATTGCTTTGTGTGGAGACTTACCTCATTGAGTATAAGTCGTGTGCAGTACGCTGCACTTCACTCTAGGGCACGGGCTAAGAAATTGACCATGCAAATTACAGTGCAGAACGGCTAGCGGTCTGCCAAACCTAGAATAATACATCCACCATCTGACTACTGCAATACTACTGTTACTTCGACCAATCGAATCGACAACGTTTCAACGTCTAAGGCTTACCAACACTGATTATTGCTTGCCTGCTAGGTTAAACACAGATAAGCTAAGTAGAAGAAAATGCTACTTTCCGGTTACGCTCTACGTCAACAACGGCGGCTAGGGTAGAGGAAAGATTCTTGCGAAGAGCCTTTACTGCTGCGTCGGTTTTCATGGCTGCTTAGGGGTGGCGATAGTATCGTTAACGAAAACACCAAGAAATATTTATTGATCCTTTTTGAAGACGTTGAGATTAACTGTTAGAAGTCTCAAAGTTCGGCAAGTTAGAAAACGGCTAAGTCAGTATTACTGCGAGGGCTACTGCTGTAAAAACAACTAAGTCCTTACGCCAAACAACCATAATAAACAACCTTTGCCCTCCACCTACAACCTTTACCGCCAACAACTACCTTTGCCCTTACCTTTTACACCAAACTTTTGCCTATACTTTACTCTTTTTACTCACCACTTCACT
The DNA here is from genome assembly GCA_038502455.1 of Anisogramma anomala. Classification (NCBI taxonomy): domain Eukaryota; kingdom Fungi; phylum Ascomycota; class Sordariomycetes; order Diaporthales; family Gnomoniaceae; genus Anisogramma; species Anisogramma anomala. The sequence goes on along the minus strand of JASMMZ010000007.1, from coordinate 15,897,373 downwards.
TGAATCGTTAAATTCGCTGCCCTAAGCGAAAAAACCAAGTCATGCCAAAAAAGTCATGTCATGCGACTTTACGCCAAAACACCAAGACTTTACGTCTAAGATTACCAAGTTTTTCGCCATATACACCTGTCAAGATGTCTACCACAAGCCCTCACTTTTAGGCTATTACCAACCCCGCCTAGAAAAAAGCAGTCAAGAACCTCGAACCTGTTTTTACCAAGTTTTATGACGAACAACTTTGGACTACGCACGTTGACGAGACCTCTAATAAAGTTTACCTGACCAACTACGTCAGCCAGTACATCTTTGAAACAGATTTCGGTAACGACTATAGTCGTGGTGCCCGTGCTTTTCAAGACTTTCGCGAGTTTTTCAGCTACTGGACTCTTAATATGTGGAAGATAATCTAGAATTCGGTTAAAGCTAGGTTAAAAAAGGAGGTTACACGCTATAGTATTTACATTCCGGACAAAACACCAGTGAAATTAGTATAACCTTTATTTAAACTAGCCTAATAGGAGAACTTCCCTTAAGATCCTAATTCTCAAGAAATTCAAAAAAAAAAAAAAGGAAAAGGGGTTAAGGGATCCTAACGCCTATATATACAATCTAAAGGACCTCCCCTTTAGCCATAACTAAGTTAAGCCTCTCCATTCGTTAACGATAAGGAACTTATTAATCTGTTCGACGGTTTAATACCTTTACATAACACTGCGGAGTACGCTTTTAGTGGCGGAAAAGTACGCGAAGCAAGAGCTGCTAACGCGGCTAAAGGTATTGACGTTGACTTTTTACACCAGTTAATTAAGTAAGATCGTCAGGCTTCTCAAAACCTCCCAGGACCCATCGACCCTTAGTCTTATAATCGGCAAACACCTTAAGAATCCTTTCCTTTTAGGTTTATCTACGCACGTAAGCCGACTATAGGCCCTACTATAGGACTTTAACTATCGGGCTAGGCGACTGGTAATAACCTTTAACACTGTGCTTCGAAACTTTCAAAATTTAAACCGCTAGGAAATACCAACCAAACCTAGGATAATTATCGCGACCTTTCTCTGAAACCTGTCAAAATAGTTAATATTAACTACAAACTAATGATGTATTTCGTTAAGATTTGGGATGATATAGAGAAACATAATGGAAAGCCTCACAACCTTCTTGACACCAAGATAATATCTTTCCTAAATATTTACAAGTAAATGGAGGTTTTACCTTTTCGTTTTCACTTACTATTTCCCGAAATACTCACAGGTTACGCCAAAGATTATTATATAACCTTCCTAACGAACGCTACCACGTTCCGCGAGATTTACTATGACATAAAGGGCTACTTCGAACAGGTAAGGGTAATAGTCACGGGCGTTAACGAGTTTAAATACGCTCTACAACGCCTAAATACCACCTGTAAAAGCTTCTTTAACTAGCTACGATCCTAGTTTGCCACCGTAATAGCATATACACCAAACTTGCTTGGCATATACCCCTAAGTGTACCACTTCCCTAACGTGGATAAAGATAATTTTCCGGTGGTTAATTATATTGACCGTAAGTACGGACGACTATAACGCCTAAGGTTTAGCCTATCGACTTCGGTCCCAGACTTAAAGCAGCACCTACGTTAACGTTAACAAAATATAAGCGGACTTGCTAACCGCTGATACTATCGTCATGATAATAGTAAAAGATATTAAATTTATGACAAAACTACGTATTGGTTAATTCGG
>JASMMZ010000007.1:15770037-15895606 GCA_038502455.1 Anisogramma anomala | reverse complement strand
AAAATATAATGTATTACATTTAGTCCCCTATTACTTCTGAATAGGAATACTTAAATCAGGTTACATGTTTCAAGAGGAATAAACCTATTAATGTCAATACCCCTAAGTAGATTAAATAATACGAAGATACTGCTCCTAATATGACAGCCTAGTAACTAGCCGACCATACCTTCCTCTACCGTTTGGATGGTAAAAACCCTTACCTTTCCCCTAACTATACCCTTAATCCCTTATAAACTTTTGACCTTTGTAATCGTTACGCGAATCACACGTTTCAAAGTATTATGCCATATATAGGAACAGCAAGGTACTTAGCTGGAGGCTATTCGTAATACGTAATACTGCGGAGGGAAAACACTATAGTTACTAAGATTAATCGTCACGATACAGGTAAAGCTAAAGTTGACTTTAGTCTAGGCAAACAACTATCGTTACTAAAGATAACAGTATTTTAAACTGCTATAGGAGCAATCACATTTTATATCCCTAAGTCCCCTACCCCTTTCCTACTTTAATTAGAGGATATAAAGACCCTTAGCGTTAATATGAATGTTAAAGTAGACGAGCTGGTTGAAAACGGTTAAAAGTTTTCACTCGTCTATTAGTAGGAACATCTATGGTTTTATCTTTAAGGCGTGGAAACAGTAGTTTTAAACCTAAAGAAGCCGGAAATACGTCAACTACACCGGTGTTTTAACCACCCAATTATTAATAAGCTATACAAAGTGCTAAAGTCTGTAAGGTATAATGATATAAAATAATTTTCCTTGAAAGCAATGAAAAGGCTTTACTACTACTGCTAAACGCATACTCAACCCCCTCGGAAATTTAAATTCATATTAAAAGATAATAAGGACTTTAACTATAAGATCTTTATTAATGTGTTTTACTTGGATAATAAGCCTGGTTTCTACGTTGTTAACTTCGTAACTTCTTTCTATTAAGCCAAGTTCCTAAAGTCCCTCTCGGAAAAGAATATGTAAGAAAAGTTAAGGATATTATAGATTAAAACGTATCTGGGTCCATCTAACATCGTCGTTCACAATACCAGCACTAACTTTACGGTGGCGGAGTTTTAGAAAGAGGTCAAAATAATGGGTATCCAGTACAGAAAGATACCTATAAAAGCATACTAAAGTATTACAAAGGTTAAAAAGGCATACTCCCTACTTTTCCGAACGTACAATATTCTTACTTTGAAAATTAAAAGGTTTACTAATTCAGAGGTACTTTTATAAATAGAAGTAAAGTATTTGAACGATATTGTAGGCCCTAACAGCCTGGTGCCAACGCTATTGGTCTTTGGATCGTAGCCGCGCCTAACGAATAAATCTCCGTCTTTAGCAAATATTTAAAAACGTATTACGGCTTATAAAAAGGCTTTAAAAAAACTGCGAAGGGAATCGGTACGCCGCCAACTCAATAACGCCTTTAATATCAAAAAGGGCCTATAATAATCGAGGTACTTGTTTTGCTATTACAAAGTGAAGTTCTCGTGTAGCGGGATTCGGGTAAATGGGAGGGGACGTATATGATATTAAGTATCGAAAATTCTAAAGTGGTATTAAAAACTGCTAAAGGCCTTATATATTTACAAATTACGCAGGTTGAGCCTTATATTAAGGATAATAACAATAAAGACCCTTAAGTCAAATGACCAAGAGAATACGAATCTCCCCTACCTATTATCGATAAGCCAATGAAACGTCGCTGGCGCGGACAACCCCACAAAAGGAGGGATGTTAAAAAGGAGAAATATATACCGGGCTGTATTTACAATATTACTTGAGTAAGTTAAAAACAAAAGGATAACAAGGAATTAGTAGTAAAGCTTAAGGTATAATAAATGATTAAGATTTTTAGAAAACCTTTCAAGGAAAGAGATATAGTCGATATTAATGGTTTATTAATATAAGGAATGGTATAATTTGTACTAAAACCCGATTTTCATCTTTAAAACCCAAACTTAACGATTTTCAAGTCAAGTATTAAGTATAAGGTTAACAGTAAAATTACGGGGCGGTAGTATAAAAAGTTACGATTAATTGTTTAAAAATACGGCGATCAAGGCAAAACCTAATCGTTATATAGTTATCAACCATTTAGAAAATTAACTAGTGTTTGGTCGTTACCTTGGCAACAAATTTGTTAATCAGGATTAAAGGCAAGTTCACACTTAATAACTACGATATTACGCAAGCCTGTATACAATTAGCAACGGATTTACAACGTATTATACTATTAGAGCTATTACAAAAACTCTGTGATATTTATATATTAGAAACGGTAATGCGATATATTAAACTATTATATAAATTAGCTGAAATAGGAGTGTACTAGTTTTATACTTACCAATTATATTTTAAATTCCGGTTAACGATAAACTTTTGAATATACTATCCGTATTTGTTAGTGACGTAAAAAAAAGGACTTCGAAATGGTGGATATATAAACTAACGATATCTTTTTTGTCGAAACGGCTAGCTTTATAACATTCAAATATAAAGCGATCAAGAACTTTAAATTTCAAAATTGTAAGCCGGTAACCACGTCAACGGAAAATACTTAACTCGACTTTAATAGATCTTTAATCGGTATACTTGGTATTAAAGCCGGTCTTACCTTTTGTTAAAAGGGCTAAGGCGCTATTTTAGCTATAAATAACAAGATTAACGAGGTTAAAGTTTAACGGTACTTGGAATAGCGTGTAAGGGGTAGCTATATTGCCACCTTATGCCAACTGGAAGCCTTATACGATTTATTTATTACGACATAAGTACAAATACCAACGGATAAAGACTTTGATTGACGAAACAAAAGGTTAAAGTAACAAATGCGAAACCTGGACGGCGGAATTGATATGATGCTAATAGACCTCTTAAAAGCCAAATTAATGATTTTCACGAACGGGTCCTTTGTAGATAACACCAACCTATCTTTATAAATCGGCTTTTTGATAACCCTTTTTAACAAAGATAAACGGGAAAATCAGTTTAGCATTATCGTTAACCTAATTTACTAGACCTCTATTAAGTATAAGAAGATTATACGAAACGTATTAACTTCGGAGGTCTACGGAATAATGGCGGACTTTAACGTAGATATAACGTTATGGGAAACCTTTAAACTTATTACTAGGTAACTGAAGATTCCTTTTATGCCGGTAATAATCTGTACCGACTCGAGAAGCCTTTTCAAATGCCTATTAAATCTTGGAACCACCAGTGAAAAACCTTTAATAATCGACGTAATGGCACTCCGTGAAGCTTACGAAAGTGGGGAGATTAAGGAGTTCCAATGGATCGATAGTAAATATAACCCTACGGATGTTATAACGAAGGATACGCCAAACAAAACTTTGGAAAGATTTGAAGATAATAATAAACTAACTATACATATCGAGGGTTATGTGAACCGCCTGCCGGGAAAACCACGTGACGGTGGATAGGGATGTGTTGGCAAATCAGAAGACTGTTAGGGAATTAAGGCCAGCGAGATTAACTAGCATAGTTGAAATAAAGGCCTGTAGCGGAAGAACTTTTTGTAGGAGTTGATAAACTCGGACCTCAGAGAAACGGAGTAATTAAGGTTAAATAAGTCAATTTGGGTGCAATTTAATGTGGAAGTCAATTGGAATTAACAGGGATCTAGCTAGTTGACAAGGGGGAAATTTAGTGGTAACCGGAAAAGATTGGTTAGCTACATTGGTATGCGCGCACAAACTAAAAAGCCGCCAGTGTTGGAATAGTATTGTCTGCAATGCAGTAGGTTAACTTTAATTATAGTAAAGTTGACTGTACTACAAGTGTATTACTTTATGTGGAGACTTACCGCATTGGATGTAAGTCGTGTACAGTATGCTGCACTTTACTCTAAGATACAGGCCAAGCAATTGGCTATACAAATTACAGTGCAGACCGGCTAGCGGTCTGCCAAAACTAGAACAATACATCCACCATCTGACTACTGCAATACTACTGTTACTTTAACCAATCGAATCGACAACGTTGCAACGTCTAAGGCCTACCAACATTTTCGTATTAATAAAATCTCATCTTTACATACTTTATATAAGATTATTGATTTTTATAGCGAATAATAAAATGTATCGTCGAAAATCTTTACCGATTCATTCAATAGTGTTTATTGAGTTTATTAAAAGTGAATAACGTTCAATCAATTGTCGACTTTATAATCGAACTTAAAGTAGTTTGAAACGTTGTCGTCATTGTCGGGTAAATGGGTGTAGCCTTTAGCAAAATTCGCGTCGGTTGTATTCATAGGTTACATAGGAATAGCCCCCTCCCACATAAAGAGTTACTCCTATACTGTAGTTGTCCAGGTAACGATTTCGTGCTATTAGATTATATCTATAAACATAGCTAGTATGCTAAGGTTATATCATTTTATATGTAATTACTACTAATAAACGTCGTTATTCTGTTCAACAAATTTAGTTTGTAAAATTTCGGTAAACCGTTTCTATTCAACTGTTACTTCTTTATACTACGCAACCAGAATGTCTCAAAACTGGTTCTCAATGCGTACATTAAGGAATTACATTGAAAACAAGGGATTTCAACACGTTCTGTTAAAGGATATTGTCTGAAGATATAACCGCTTGAAAACAAATGATACACTATCGAATGATGGTTGAATATTATATAAAAAATAACTGGTACAGAACTGTTACCTAAGGTAGTTAGATACTATCTATAATACTAGATAAAAAAATGAAATCCCTAGATAAGTATCTGCTATTAAACTGGCGATAAAGTGTGATCTCGTTATGTAGTTGTTTATGTGGCGTAAACATACATAGGATCAGTATGAGAGAATCGCGAGAGTATGGTAATTGCAAAAGCTAGATACTTAGCGACCACTAGCGAAGGCATCAGCTTGTGACAGAAATAAGGAATACTTTTATCAATCAGAGTAGGTTAAAAGAGTAAATTTGTTGATAAAAGTTAGTATTTATAAAAAAGACTATTTAGTTCAATTTGAAAACTAGTTGGTTATGTTCATATTTTTCTCGTTCACGTATATTCCTTTGCCGTTTTCCCATGTATAAACGTCAGAGCAACATGTATTTATATTGGTTTTGTATTGTATTATTGCTAAAGAAATGAAAGATGTTAAAGCTTAATAATTTGGTCGGAATGTTTGGTGATAATATTAACGTGAATGAGCTTGGGCCTAGGTATTAATATAAGGTTTAGTAAGATTCACTGAACAAGGATAGTTGCTCATCTCCATTTCACATAACATTTATAAAATAATGGAAATATATTAGTCGTTTCTCAGTTGGTATGGTAAGAAGAAGCTTGGTTATGGGAGCTATTCAACCTAATTTTTCCACATGTAATTTATGAAGTTATATAGGTATTGGCTTACAATAACGTCAATTTATTTCACTTTGGTTCTCATTTTGTGTGTGAAAAGTTGATAACGGTTTAAGCGGTATATTTAGACGTTTTGCTAAGTGTTTTGAGAATTTTGAAATGAATGTGGATTTTCCTTTGAGAATTACGGGATTCAGCTATCTCAAGTGATAGTAAACGTTGGCTTAGAAGACTATTGTTAGTTTCTTCGCAATAAGTTTCATTATAAGGATAAAGTAACCCATTTGAGTTCAATGATGAATTAATAAAACGATAGGTTGGAATACTTTTGCGTGGTGGTAGTATAGCAGTAACGTGGTAATGTAATGTATTGAAATGTGAGATTTGAATTAGGATTATAAGGGTACGAATTTTGAAAAATTATAGGGTATTAATGGTGAAGACGTTTTATAGTAATATAGTCATTAAGTTTGAATATATTTAATGATGTTTAAAATATATTTTGGTTATTAATACATGAGTTCAACGAGTTGGATAGTTTTAGTATGATGAAAGCGACTGATTATAGCAACGTTATAATAATTGTACGTAGGTATATGTATAGAGCGGCAATATAATGTTGAGATAGTGTAGTATTCTGACAATAGAAGAGGAAGGAACTAGCTAGTACTAGCTCAGAACGAGTCGAGAATGTATGTGCAGACACAGAAGAAACCAGATAGAACGAGCTTAGCGAAAGCTGAATATGTACATGAAGGTATAGGTACGTGCCTTTTAATTTTCCTTCCTTTATTATATATGTATCCCCCTATCTAAGTGTATAATAAGTTCTTGGGACTAGAGAAAAAGGTAACATCCTTATTGTATAACATATATGATAGCGAAATGCGATACATGAGATGTAAGACGTGAGAAGCGAGAAGTGAAGCGTGAAAGGAGAGACGCGAGACGATTTCTATGATACGTAATTTTTGTGAAACAGACTTTTTACAAGATAGTTTTTTTCATAAGGTAGTCTTTTCGCGGACAGATTCTTCGTATGACGTAATGAATTCTTTGCAATGTTTTAAATCTTTTATATCTTTTTACTTGTTATTTTCTGGTGAATATGCCTTTTATTAAACCAAATATTGAATTTGGTGACTTATGCGACGACAACAATTTAAAAGTGTATCCAAAATGTTTTGGAATTTTGATATGTTTTTTTCAAAGCCTTTTCATATTATATTGATTCGGGAATCGGACGTATACGGGCAAAAAAAATATTTTTATGTTTGTCGTAAAGTGTTCAATATTAAATGTCAACAGTGGAATTCACTTGTAAAGTAGCGGAAAAATCAAGTATGTATGTAAGTTTTCCTATATGGTTTACTATAGTAAACGGATCCAGACGTAAACGTGATGATTTTCTTTATAGATTTAAAAGTTTGTATGTTTATACAAGGCGAATCCAGATACGATCACCCATATTGAATTTTATTTAACGATAATATTTATTATAAAGACGTTTTTCTTCATAAGTAACGATATTTATTGTTAGTTGAAATTTACAGCGGGGATTTTTCTTTATAAAAATGATTTCCGTTCAATATCTAGGTAAAAAAAAACCAAGATAATTCATCAGGGTACGTAACTCCAAGCCGAATAAGTATTTGTTAATGTTGGAGACGATGATACCAATATGAACGTTGTTTATGTTTCATTGAATTGTAGGATTGAATGCAATCAACATTTGTTCTAAGTACCCAGCAATATGATAATGTATTGCGAATTCGAAACCTGTTTTTTTTTTTACTTTTAGCTTATCTATTGGCCCGAAGATAATAAGTTGTGGTTATACAAAGTTTGGTTCTCAATCCTTTTACCATGGCGTTTTAAAAAGCAGAAAGAAAATTTGTATATAGGTTTAAAATGATTTTCTTAGGTAGACCTTATGTGACGGTAATAAGTAGCGATATAGGATTTCCGTTTGATAGGCAATGACGTTATTTATTTTTCTAGTTGATAAGAGAATACGACTTCTTGGTTTTCATGTAATAGGTATAATAATATTGAATTCTTTAAAACTTGATAACGCCTAACGAGTACTAACCGATAACGTTAGTAATATGGTAGTAACAAAATCTATTCAAATGACGTATATGAGCTTCTTTGGCGCCTGAATTGCCTGAAAGCTTTTAATAGGTTCTTAATTCTAGTTACTGTGGATATTACTATATACCCTCACAGATAGTATATATAGGCCAAAGGGCAGTGCACTGTATTGCAAGGTGCACTCCTGCAAGGTGCACGATAACGTGTCACGCTGTAGGCTGCACTCTTGCAAGACGCAAAGTGCATCATGCATAGATCGGTCTGGAATACTATTCCAGGCCGACGGCAATGCATGGATCGGTCTAGAAGGAGTATTCTAGAGTGATACGCTCTGGATAGAGGGCTTATAAGCCCTCACCTGGAGCGTGTACCTCTGAATGCTTCTTCTAGATTATCATCAACTTACTTTTACTATAATACCAATTATCTTTTGATTACTTTTTAACTTGCTTTATTTTACGTCAACAAGTATTTAAACCTTACCGATATTAATTAGTAGCCGATTCGGTCGATTATAAATAGCTTAGGGAAAAAAGACAAATACACGTTAAATACCTATAGCGGGATGTTATAGAAGTACTAATTGCCTGTGCTTTAACACTACGCTTTATAAGAATTATACGGGAGTGTTGAATTACGCGGGAGCGCCGAGAAACCCGAAGCGTTATGAAACTATAAGATTCGGAGTAACTTTAAAAAGATTAGTTCCGTTTCGTCAACTGCCAACTTATATTTGCGTTTTGAACTATTAACTTGGGCCTTTTTTGAAAAGCGTATAATTACGTATTAGGCTACGTAAGCCAAAATACCAAGTTTCGAAACCCTTTACTAAGACCCACCAGATTTTCGCCTTAGCTAATATCGGTTGTATATAAACAATTAACCTGATCGCCTTAGTAATATCGGTTGTATACTAAATGACTAACCGACCTCTTTACCGAATTCTGCTACGGTACGTTAATAAGGACCGACAACTAAATATCGGATTACACAATTACATTCCTTCTACCTTCCTCACTTTCCCATGTTCGCTTTATATATTCTAGGTTTAATACCTATAACGTTTCAAATTTTGCTAGTCATTTGGCTAATGTAGTATTACTAAAATTAACAAAACTCATTTAAAATGTTTAACTAATTTGTAGTTAAGCCTTATTTACGTATCGTTTAAATTTTATTTATGTTAACAAGTGTTAATAAGCTTCATTGCGACCGCTTTAATTACTTTATTTTATTTTGTATTGACTACGCTGCCCCAAAGTTTAAATTGCCCTGGCTTATACGTAGATTTCCCTTTATATACATATAATTACCCTATTAGTAACAGACTTGGTAAATGCTAACGACTATATAGACTACCTTTTTACATACATGTCGTTTCGAAGTATTATTTTTAAACATTTGGATCTCAATCTTTGGATTAATAAGATCGAAGCTTTAGTAGAAGATTTTCATCCTTATATGGAAAATATATATGTTACGAATATAATTTTTAACTATTGAAATGACAATATTAAAGGACACGAATTATTCGATAATTTTACAGAAAATGTTGCGGATCGGACGTTAGATATATAGCAAATAATGGATGAAACGATTATAAAAATCTTACGAAAACAACTGCGAAGTAAAGGTATTAATACACTTGGCGGAAGTAATGGCCGTATTGTAAAAACCCTGTCTACAATGGCCTAACTTACATATATGTCTAAATGGATGGATTCAAAAAATACGAAAAGAGAATTTATAAAAGGATATTACCTGTAAAAGCGAAAGGAATGCCTAATTAGGGTTCAAATCGGAGCTATGAAAAACCACCATAGACTGGGATACAGCGTTCGTTAAAACTGGACGCCTGACGAAAAATAGAAATAAAAGAATTAGCAAAAGAGGAAAATGTACCGTAACGATTGTTTATAACTAGGGTTGAATACGATGCCCTTTGGGAACGTAATTTTAAACCGATGTAAAGATAAGAATATACCCTGAAAGTTGGAAACAGCCCGCTCGGCTATAACAGTATCGGCTGAAACGCAAATAACAACCCGCTTTAGGAAGCAATAATGGGCCGGAATACGGAAAACACCCTGACTTAGGAGGCGATAAGCGGTTTAAAACGATAATAAGTGCCCTATAGACTAATGCCCTTTAACCACAACCCCTATTACGACCTCCTATCATATCGCTTTTCCACGGATAAAAATGACCTTACGAAGTTAACAAACTTTATTAAGTTATAAAATAGGGATAACAACTATAGCGACGAGCCGTACGACGTACTGAATGATAAAATACGCGTTATGTTTAATATACATAAAAGGCTATATATTAAGATATTATAATTTCACGTTATTTTACCCGGTATATACTTTGTGCAAATTAAGGAGTGGTATATACACCACCTTATATAAGTGGATACATTAGCCGAGTGTTATAACCGATTTAAATCCCACTTTAATACCGAGATTAACTACGAACTATATGATAGGGATTAGACTAGTATGACGTAGTAATTCGGGGAAAATTATCAGGAAAATACTGATGAAAACCTTTAGAAAATCTTTACCGCAGTATTAACAAAGTTCCGAAAAGGTTAAGCAGCCCTCGGACCGAAATATAAAAGAGATAAACTGTTTATTTAAATAGTAACGAGAGCTTGTCGTGACACCCAAAATTTCGACCTCATACTTTTTAAACCTGGAAAGGATTTAAAAGCTTTTTCTCCTAGTTTTAAAACATCGTCAGAAACATTAATACACCGACAAGTAAAATTCGAATAAATATTCGTAGCTGATGAAACTAAAAGCGAAGTCCAAATTACTAAATTGAACCTTACCGAAATAATATACTATATTTTAAACCGGAAAATTAAGCTTTACCCGAGGTAAAACAACGGCCTAAAGTACAAATACCAAACAGGAAGCCTTAGCAGAAAAAGACAGGGACGATCGTTCGAAAATAGAAAAAACGTACCGAAACCACAGTAATACTTACGGAAAGATATACGGCGCCCTACAGGTTTACAAAAGCAGTGCATTGAATACGGCAAAATTGGCTGCTAGTTTTTAAACCACGCCGCCTACGAGAAAATTCGAATTAAACGATGATTTTAGGCCGAATTTAATTTTAAGGATCGAATGAAAGCTAATTTTACGATATATGCAGCCGAATACGAAAGTATAGATAATAAACCCGACGTATACTCTTACGAAAATACATTTGAAAAACATAACTTTAAATAAGATAATGTCTATTTATTAACCTACAATGATAAAAACGCTTAACGTATCTTTTTCAGCTTGAAAAATGCCTCCTCGCTGTATATTACAAATTAGGATTACATAAACGAAATGTTTAACGCCAATATAACGTTGTATTTTACCATTTTTAACAGATATAAAACCAGATTGAAAGGTATTATGCTTAATACTAACGTAACCGCAATCTCGAAGGCCGGAAAGCGATAATTCAACGTATTTTCAACGAAATTTCCGAGGTTTCGGTTAGACCGGATAGGGGAATACCGAAAGGTCCTATTTAGTATAGACAAGGTGACGTTGCTAAGAAAGGTCGTTGTAAATACGCGTTTTGGACCGATTAAGTTTTACGTAATAGATTCTAAAACGCTATTTCTACTTTTATTAACTAATATAAATAAGCTCGGAATTAAGATCTGGAATACGACTAGTTAGCTTATCCGCTCTTTAAATAACGTATCCATACCACTTAAACTTAAGTTCAGCCACTTATAGTTTTTCCTGAAAACACGTATAATGAAGATTATTTATTTAAATGAACTTAAATTACGAGCTTTATACCGACGATTCGTATACCTAGTTTCTAGACGCCTTTTACGTCTGCTTCACATTGCCGGCCATACAAATGCAGGGGAAAACGTACTCGAGGCCATCGAAAAGTTTTTTTTATAAATACTAGCTTTATTTACAGGCTCCATAACTGTTTAAATTCTGCCTTTAAGACGATATAGACTTTAACTATAAAGTGATTATTGATATTATGTAGCTAAATAGCCAATCGGTCCTCTACGTCGTCAATACATCTATATTATTTTATGCCGTTAAGTTTATACAAAGCTTTTTTGCTTTAGATTATTAAACTTTTTAGTTAACTAATGCTTCAACTTTTTCATTAGGCCTTTAAATTAGATTATATACAACGCCGGCACAGCTTTTAATTTTACTGAGTAACGTACGAACGTTTGAATAGCCGGTAACGAGTATAAGCAAATCCTAATAAAAGCCTTATTGGGTATTAGAAAGTGTAAAATATATTATAAACTACTCAAAAAAGTATATATAGTATTGGCAAAAAAACTAAATGGTATTAGTTCCAAGGAATCCATCCTTTAGATAGCGGTTAATGTTGTTAATAACGCTCTTATCTTTGGTACCTACCTGAGGATCCATATAGACTATGCCCTATTATTATTCACAATATAAAGGGCAATTATATATAAAAGGCTATGGCGGCTCTACGCTTATTACAAGTAAAACATTATGAATCCAAGATGTTAGCCATGAGGAATAGTTTACGTAAAATTGTCTTATTGAACTTACTATTGCAATTTAAAGTTTTAATTTAGAAAACAAAAGATTGATGGATTGGTCTTTGGAGGATTAACGGATTTAGGGGCTATAATATACTCGTTAAGTTACTAAACGGAACGAATTCGTTTCGCTGGATAATGGTATGAAAATATAAGAAAAATGAAAAAAAAAAAAAAAAAAAAAAAAAAACACGGCCCCAATACGTAAAACGAGTAATACTGCCCATAAAATATTAATTAAAACGAAAAATTTAAACCGAATTAAGCTTTACCTTACCCTTGAAACGCGAATTTAACCCAACTACTCTAAATTAAATCGATCTATTTATACCAAACCCGCCAAAACCTCGACGTCGAGGACGCCCCCTCGGCTCCAAAACTAAAAAACGCTTAAATAACTTTGCCACGGACTCTTTTATCACGTAAAATAAAATGAAAAATTACGAAATGAGCTTAAAACTTCGCCTCGAAAGTATTACTACCACCTTAGGTATCCTATTCACATAATTTACCCAAACGGAAATCTTAGCCCCTATTGATTAAGGCGTATTTCGATTTAAAGATTTTAACTTAGCCGTTTACGGTACTTACAAGATTTTCCTAAACCTTTTTATTTACGAAGTGAAATATAAAGCCGAAAAGCTTTACTAAAATATCTGTTTAATTGTAAAGGGCTATAATGATGAAGACAAAAAGAATATTATAACTTAGTCATTTACATTACAACGGATTAACGATCACCTGATCCTCACATTCGTTACCTCCTTTAGTAATCCACATAACCTGTATATTAAACTTCGAAATATATCGCAGGCCTATATCTAATCCGAAAAACAGATTAAACGACGGACTTACGCCGATATACTCAGAGACTTTAGGTGACATTACCTACCTAAGACGATCTTACATATTTTAAAACCACTTTACGGTTTAGCCGAAGCTGGTATTTACTGGTACAACACCTATCAAAGGCACTATAAAAAACGGCTCGAAATAACCAACTCCACTTTCTACCTGTGTCTTTTAGTATTGACAACCCGCTCGAAAAGCTTTTTATTAACAGGTATATAGATAAACGACACTTTAAAGTTATGTAACTCTTCGTTTTCCGTATTTAAGAAAAGGAAACTTTTGGAGGCCGGCTTAAAAGCTAAACCCAAGATGTTTCTAACAGAAAACAACGTAATCAACTTTAATAGTTCCATGATTACCTTCCAGAACGTCACTTTGATTCTTACATACAAGAGTCAGTTAAGTAAAGTTTCCCTTATTACCTTAAATAGCGTAAAATGAGCCGAAAAATACAAATGATAATGTATATGCGGCGTTTGGGTTTTTTGTAATACAACCAAAAGCAATATTTAACCTCTTTATCGCTATATAATGCTAAGCCAACCTAATAAACGATATATACAAAGCGTTAAACAAACCATTTCTGTAACAAATACATGATCTAAACCGAAATTTATAATTGATCCCATTAAATATACGTATTGTAAATCTATTTGTTTTTATTAACAGCTTTTTCGCTAATAATAGCGACTACAGCTTACAAATAGGTTTCATCCTCGTCTTTGGTAACGAATCGCCGGTTCGAAACGTCTTTACGCTTCGTAAATCATTATCTATTAGAGCTTTACCAAGTATATAAAGGTTACGAAGAATGTCCCGGTTTTTAGGATTTATAATATAATTGAAAGTTTGGATTCAGGTATTAATATAACGATGATAATCCAGATGATTATTTTTAACTTTGGTTTACGCCCTATCCTTCTGATTATTTGCACTAAATTTCTCTCGCTTTATAAATGCGTAGTTTAAATAGTTATTATAAACTAAAAACGACTTATAATCGATATTATAGCTTTACGCAAATTATACGAATGCCGGAAAATCGAGGAAATCAAATAAATTAATAGAAAATTAAACACAATAAACGCGATAACAAAGGCAATACCTAACGGCACGTTAAAAACACTTATATCGAAAAGTACGTTATTTATTAGGGTTGTTAGAAAAGTCTTATCACCCTAATAAGACGTCACACCAATTTTCGACGAATTAAATCGGCCTATAGATGTTATTCGCGCCGATTCACACTTTATCTTTACCTAATACACCTATTTATATCAATTTTAACACATTGCCTCTTTTATTTTACATCTTTACACCTATTTTCGAACGTTAACTCTTTTATTTTACGTTTTATATTACGTTTTCAACTTTAAACAATTAATATATGAAAGCCTATAAAATTACTATATAACGTAATATATTATAGCAGGATGTGCTAGCCCGGCCGAAAAGGCATTTATCTATTACTAAAAAGAAAGGATGATGTCGTCGCATCTCTACTATCCTCCCCGTTACCCTTTCTCTTTATATTAATGCCACAGCCATTACCTTTAACAATATTATTAACACTAGCGAAAATATAACCCTACACCTTATGAATTATACCCTTAAGCAAAGGTATAAGAAAGGGATTACGCTTCTCGCGGAGACGTACGACAACGCGGTTAAACTCGTCCGCGTATTATATACGTAGACCCCATTTTTAGGCGGCGACGACGGCTACCATTTCCTTAATTCGCCGGTTTACGTCTATTACCAATTAGTATCGGCTTATTTTGGTTATTTACGCCGATTTATTTTTCGGATCACCCCGAATGATATATTCCTAGAAGATAGAGTTTTCAAAATTCAATTAAAACTTACTTAAAATACCGGCGGGCGCGTAATACGGTTTCAGCCTATAGTGCCAAAACTACTGGAACAGGGGCGTACGAGTTGTTAGTCCGCTCGTAACGGTGGTAACGAGCTGAACGGCCCCCGTTTTCGTGACAATCGCCAACGAATTTGCCCATGACCGCAAACGCGATATACGACACGTAGGGTGTGTTTATTAACGGTTTAAAGCTGAAGATCCGGGTACGTCTCTTTAACGATTAGCGCATTAGAAAAGCCTTATAGCGTATCCCGGCGATACGAAACTTAAAGCGACGAACGAAATCTGCCTCGTGATTTTTATTTACAAAAGAAAGAGTTAAAAGTTAATTAACAAAGAGCCTAGGAAATATATACCTTAATGTAATTGCGTTAAGTTACATTTATAGCATAAAGGAGCTCTTACAGGTAATGGGGTTTTTACCCGTAGGGAAAAGGTAAGGTTTATAATATTAGAAGCCCCCCGCTTTTCCCCCGAGCTAAGGAAAAGAAAGGGAGAAAAAGAGGAGAAAAAGGTTGGCGCGGCGGCGGCGGAAAGGGGCGAGGCGGAGGTGACGGCTAGGTTGGGTAGCGTAGGGGCGGCGGGGCTAGGCGGCGTCGCGGCAGCGGGGCTAGGCGGCGTAACGGAGACAGAACTTGGCGACGTAGCGGCGAGTGAGGTGGCGGGGGCGGGTGGCGTAACGGTAATGGAAAAGATTATACCCGACAATGGCGGGCTATTGCTGTTGGTGATAGTAGTACTAGGGGCGGCGGCTGCGATGGCTATGGCGGCAGCGACGATCCGATGCTCTCGCGCCAAACGGCGCCTTACAATCCTATTTTTATGCGACATCTATTCAGGAAATAGGTTAGTATATATACAGGCCAAGTAACCTATATATGAAAACGGCTTGGTTTAGTTGGATAAAACAAAAGTTAAATTGGAATGGGACTTTTATTGGCTAGAATTACGCGCCTTTAACGAAAAGAAAGAAAGGAAGTTTTGTTTAAAACGACGGTAATATATCTTTTTAAACTAACTTACTACGTAATTACGTAATTACCCCTACGTAATTACCCCTTATTACCACCGCGTAATTACCCTTGTCAAAAATAAAAAAAGGCGTTATCACTAACCATATCGCCTTCTTTGATTATACGAACTAATCCCAAACTACAATCATTACTATGGCAAGACTTAACTAATCCTAGCTGAACTTGCTAATTTGGACCTTTTGCGATTAATACGACAACAACACTATCACTATTACTAATTTAGATCTTTTGCGATTAATATGATAATAATACTATAACTACTTCTGATTTAGACCTTTTACGATTAATACGACAAAAATACCATCACTACTACTAATTGGAACCTTTTGCAATTAACACGAAAATAGCACTATCACTATTAAACTATTGGTACGAAATATACAAAAAAAATATTGTTTGTATAGATATTATTATATACCCTCACGAATAATATACATAGGCCAAAAAGCAGTACATTGTATTGCAGGGTACATTCCTGCAGGATACACGATAACGTGTCATACTATAGGCTTCACTCTTGCAAAACGCAAAGTGCATCATGCATAGATCGGTCGGAAATACTTTTCCATTCCGACGGCAATGCGTGTATCGGTCTAGAAGGAGTATTCCAGAGTGATACGCTCTGGATGGAGGGCTTATAAGCCCTCACTTAGAGCGTGCACCTCTGGATGCTTCTTCTGGATTATCATTAACTTACTTTCACTATAATGCCAATAATCTTTTGATTACTATTCTACTTGCTTTGTTTCACGTGAACAAGTACTTAGACCCTACCGACAATTACTCATCGAATTGTAATAGATATAATAACGAAAATATTGTTTTTAATATTTTGCGTTTAGCCTCCAATTGTGAGCTTTTTAATTCAATTACTATACTTTTTGTCTTTTAATAACAACTCTCTTTATAATTATTATGAGGAAAAGTTTAGACGATATTGATAGGAATAACGAGTATTTAAAACTAGTAATATTACGATTGCAAAAAAAGCGGTTAATGAAATGGAAAGAATAATCATTCTTAAAATTATTCATAATTTCTTATTTACTGAATCTTAAGTCTAGTTCGATATAAATACGCGTTTAACAATTGGTTTTCTTATATAAAAATTTAAATTTAATACGTATTCTTTTCGCGTAAAATAGACTTCACAAGGTATAACGGAAAATTAATTTCATTACGTATAATAAAAAGATTATTGGAGATTTGATTAAATATAAGTTTTTTTTTTCTTCGAAAAAACGTCTTTTTTGGGCGATCGTTAGGAGTTGTTAAAAGGTATTTGAAATTAAATTGAGTCGTTTAGGGAGATAGACGACGTCTAAATTGTATTTGTTTAGGTAAACAGCAATACAAATAAGTTTTTTGTTTGCTTGATTTATGGACTTTTAATCAAGTAAAGTTTTGATTATAATATTCATGACTTATTTATAATTTATAAAAACGACTATTGGGTAAGGATTTTTAACAATGATTATTTTAAAGCGTTTATATACCTAAACGAAGTAGGTTACCTTATATTTCGAAGATTTATAATTCAGAGGCGCATTATTGAAGCATTGTATAGGAAATTTACTGGGATAAATCATAATGTCAAGAATGAATTGACCGTATTTTGAAATGTACTTGGGTTAAAATTGGAAACATATAATACCAAAGCCTTTTTCTATACTTTTATCGACTAGTGGAAATAATGGCCGAGTAGGTTTTACGTAATAAAGATGAAATTTGTTGAAAAAGTATATTTGTAAGACGGTACAAGATTCTCTTTACCGATTGGTAGGCGAAATATTCATAGTTTCATTGTAGTGTATATATTTTCCGTGATTATTGTTTCCAACTCACTCAACCTTATGGCTTCTGGTTAAAGAATAAGTTTTTAGTTTGTACAGTAGCTTAGATAATTTGGTAATGTATATAACGATGAGGCTTAAAAATACAGTAACTTTTTAATACATTTTCAACGCTTGAAGTTCATTTTTAAATCAGTAGTTTTGAAAGGTCCAGGTGAGTTTAGAAGTGATTGAGAGACCAAAACAGTTAACAAAGAACCCAAGTAATTCGATAAATTGAAATCTTATATAGGATTTATTTGTAGAAAATGAAACTTTAACTTTGATAACTAGAAAGAATATTTGTATTAAATATTTCTGGTCATCCTCAAATTTGTCGGGAACACTTATTATCGATAAATATTTGACAAAATAATTTATATAGCTTGAAAGTACGGTTTATAAATCTCTGTACAAACTTTGACTTCTTCCTAAATCTTATCAAAGTCACTTTGGAACATTTCAATTCCCGATAGCTTATAAAGCCATAACGTTTCATAATCTAAATATATGAGTATTTTAAAAAAAACCTTTATTATATTCATTACTGAATTATATTTGGTTTTGTAAGGAATCATTAATGTTTGTTTAAAAGGATAGTAGGTAGTAATAAAGGATATCATATTTTTTAAGGCGTTCGAAATCAATTACTTGGCGACTTTAATCGATATTATAAAGTTTCCTACAAATTGAGACAACTGGTATGGCGAATGGTAAAACCTTGTTTACGAATTTAATACGGATTTGGTAATGTAAATTGATAAATTATCATTTTTGAAGGGTTCTACTTCGATAGGAGACTGTGTAACGGTAACAATTAAATTTCGTATTTTGATAGCCCTTATTAAATGTAACCTTCATCATTTAATTGAATGAATAGTAATAGGCATATAATTAAGCCAGATATCGGAAAATTAATTACATGTTTTTACGAATTTGAAGGCTTTAGACGTTTCTACTATATTAATATGTGTATTATGTTTAGCTTTGAACACTTATATATAACCTGAAGTTTTAATGTCGAAAGACGTTGGCAAGTCCTTGAAGCTAGCATCATTCTACTAACTAGCGAAATTTGGTTGTCGTGTATTTTCTATAAACCTTCGCGCCATTTCCATAGGTTTTTACATATTTCTTCCAAATTGTTCTATAGGATCCTAAACAAAATCGTCGATAACGTTTAGAGTTTATATGTCGGATTATATGTTAATATCAGTTTTTAGAAGCAAACGAAATTGTGTTTTCTTCGCTGTTTCCGTTGCATGGGTGTCCAATTGAAATTTATCTGTTATAGGTGAGATTTTGAAGCTCAAATCGCTTGTGGGTACAAATGACACTAGTGAATTCCTAACGGCTTTACGCTTATGGTAAGCAATTTTGAACGATATATTTCCAACTTTCATGGCCTATAAGATTGTTTCTATAGCTTTATTTCAAGTAGTGTAAAATTATGTCATATTTCTACTCTACGTATTAATTCCGAAACTTGTTTGCTTGGTAACATTGATAGTTGTACTTTTAGGATCATGTTATAGACTTAGGCTGTGAGCCTTTAGTCTGAGTTATGAGTCATATGCAGTAAGGTGCACGACGTTATGTTATGTCCAGCCCTTATAGTGTATTTAGCGTAATTCTGGACGTCTGGATTATTAGTACTTTTGACATGGTGCAACGGTCAAGAGGGCTAACTCACATCAGCTGATGGAAGCCACGCTAACAGGCTTGAGTTTACTTAGTAAGATCATCACAGATTATAAAGTTGAATGATGTAAGACGTAGTTGCATTCACAGTTACGTTTAATAAAACGAGATACTGAGTAATGAATATAAATAAACGTTGTTTATAGATCTTGGTATATTTAAAGGGGGTTATATCATTTTCACAAGTATTATCATTCCAGTTGTAACTTTGGTAAGAATTTCACGTACAATTAGATTCGTAACGGCTATGTGGATTGAGAATGGCATTTCAAAATTACTATGTTTGAAGTAAATAACATTTTTTAATATGACAATGTTCGCCTTATAAGGGTTAAATTAGTTATTAGATAAAAAGGCGTTATTATTCAGGCGGTCTGTTACCTAAATCTCAGTTTTTCATTTAATAAGGCTGAGCTTTATATTAGATTTGTAGCCGTGAGTTATAAAGGTTTAGCGAGTTTTGGTGGTAAGTCGTACTGGAAGACCTATAATACCTAAACCCATGTGTAATTTAACTTACGAAAAGTTCGTCTCGAAATGGTTTGAAAATTACTTATTTAGTTAGGAAATGATAACAATATCCTCTCTTATACTGGTATTGAAATACAATTTGTAGTTCGACCTTAAAAGTGTATTATGTATAATAACTTGTAAAACGAATAACAATCGTTTATAATAAAGGCGAATTTATCATTAACTGGCTTTTCTAGAATAAATTTCAAATTCTCCATGTTTAATTTAACAAATGTTCGATTGGTTGTTCTACTAGCAGCTGAACAATCCATGTTGCGTGTTTCTTGTATAGCTTGTAAAGATAAGGTTTTTATTTACAAATATTACCTGAGATGGTTGAAGAGAGTATTTCGCGATTCGTAAACTTGTTTATAATGAACGCATATCCGATAGCATGGTATCGTTTTCTAAATTTGTTATCTTGTTTATGAAGCCTAATTTATTTCGCTTCAAAAGACGAGAAGGAGCGTTTGAATTCGCTGCAACTTTGACCGGAGTGGTTAGCATCTACTATCGCAATTGCGGCGGGGAAGTTCATAATTTCCGCGGCGATTATCGTCGTGTCGCTTTTTACAAGGCTTATTACGAATTTCGCTAGGTTTACATTCGCAGTCGTGAGTATGATAACCTCTTTTTCAAGGTAAGTTATCATGCCACTTTTCTTTGTACGAATTGGTATTTTTACATGATAGATTTTGAAATGAATGCTACGAGTCCTACTTTTCGCGGTTGTCTTTGTTGACAAGTTTTTCATAAGGATATTTTCGGTCTGGGACAACGTGTAAAATTATTTAGACTTGTGAATTTAAATAGTATACTTATAAAAGATAATATTACGATTTGATAACCAGAGGTTTTGTTAAAAACTTAAGTCAAACGAAATTCTTATATCAATTAAAACTTTACACTAGTTTTTGTTTTGCCGGTCGAACTTACCTATTAATTGCACGTACCTAAGCTTAGTTTAAATATGCTTATGAAGGTCATACTCAACGTTTATAAGATCTCGTAAAGTAAAGGTTGATTCTCGAAACATTTTGGTAACACGGCCTTAATTCATCCAAAAGTGTTGCGTTAGTATGTCCATAATATTTTTAAGCATAAAAAGGTTTATTTTACATTGTTTCTATCAATGATTTCACTATTCCGTTAGCAGATAGCGAAACTTATAATAAGGTACCAAAGATATTTACGATTTGGCTTT
Organism: Anisogramma anomala; assembly: GCA_038502455.1. Lineage (NCBI taxonomy): Eukaryota > Fungi > Ascomycota > Sordariomycetes > Diaporthales > Gnomoniaceae > Anisogramma > Anisogramma anomala. The sequence continues at coordinate 15,874,591 of JASMMZ010000007.1, read as the reverse complement.
TTATAATAGGATTGAGCTTAATTAAGCTTTCTAGACGCGCCTAAAAGCTATATATGTTAGTAAAGATAATATCGCGGCAAATGATGAAAATACCTATATCGAAAAAACTATAATACTTCGAAATATACACATTCTTCTCCTAGCGTTTCAGACGATGAAGGACATTAACCGCCGAAAATTAACAAGCTAGCGTAGGCTAATTTTCATACCTATGTGGTTGTTTAAAGCAGTCATGACGAGGCTTAGGATTGAGAGGACAAGGCATAGGGCTGCAAGGATAAGAACGCTTGTTCCTCTTACGAGTAAAGGTCACGAAACTATTTTTTGTAACGATTTGATAATATTTCATTGATTATTTTAAACTTTTGAGAACAACATTAAGACGGTCGTTATAGTTCGCGTTCATTTCGGTTATTTTTTGTTACAGATGCTAAACCCATTTTAGTTTGAGTAAAGGATTTATATTATAACTCATACAATTGCCAGGCATATGAAAACGTGGAGAGATAATTAACGAAAAAAAAAAATGTAAAGAGATGTTTAAAAAGTAGCTGGCGACTTGTTAATTCTATTACGAGTGCGGCAAGGAGTGAAAGATGCTGTGACATAACTCAGGGCTAAGGTATGCAACTTTCACTTGTTTATAGGAAATTGGCGGTGGTGGTGGCGAGATAGCGCCGGCGACAATGAAATAACAACAATGGTCGCAAGATGGAGATAAGGAAAAGTGGAGGAAGAGAATGAGATTTAAGCTGATATTATGGAAGGGAAAAGTTAAGGGTTATAGAGTTAAAAAGCGGAATGGGGGAGGTTCTTTTTTTTTTTTTTTGCGGGGCGGAACCATAAAATTAGCGACTTTGCTCTTTATGTTTTGGCTTATTTAGACCGAAAGAAATACAATATCTTGTGCTTTTCAGTTTATTTGATTATAGTTACCAATTGTTGGTACGAATATAGAGTGGCTACATAATATTCAAGCAAGATAATATTTTGATCATGGAAGACGAAAAAACTATCTAGAACCAACTTAGCGAAAGCTGAGTATGCATATTTAGGCACGGAAGAAACCAGCTAGAACCAGCTAGGCGAATGCTGAGCATGTATGTGCAGGCACGGGCACGTGCCTTCCCACTTTCCCTACTTCCTCATATATGTATCTCCCTATATAAGTGTACAACACTGTATAAAATAAAGGCTATTAATTTTTGTTTAACTGGTTCAAAATGTGCATTTCGATAGTAAATCCTATTATTAGAGAAATTAAGGTTCGTTTGGTCTCTAGAATGTTTTTTGAATAGTTGAAGATAAGGTTAAAGCGATGATATTTTATAGAGTGGATATAATTTAGCAGGTAACATCGCTATTTAGATTAATCGCATCAATTGATGCATATTAAAATAATGTTTTGCTGGTGAGATAGTATAAATCTGGGATGATATTGGTAATTTATAAGAATAATGAACCATATCATCGTCTATTATATTACTAATATGATAATACAAATTAAAAATTAATCCAGTTATCGTGTAATTTTTTTTATTGATGAATAACCGGGTCTTAATTCAAGGAGTTGGTGAAAATAGCTACTTTTCAGTATCGGTAAATAATTTCAATGTTAGAATTGGATGAACCAAATTATTGAACCTTGTGTTAACTGAGGGGTATGTTCGTTATGAGATATTAGAGGTTTTGATGATCGACGACAATTTAAAAAGTAAAGCGTCATTACTCAAGGTATTTGATTATAGTGAGTGATTTCTGATCTTAGATTATGTAGTTTTACTTCGATGGGGAGTTCTTTGGTAAAAGGTACCCGATAAGGTATAGATGACCTTTATTGTTGTATTAAAAGAAAATTGTATTGAATGTCTAATTGAAGACGTTTATTCTCAAGACGTAATCTTAGTTATAATCATATAGAATGAAGAAAATTACAAACGTGAAGGTGATTTCCATCATTGTACATACGTTGGTTTCATTGGATTTCTAATATTGAAGGTAATCGCGATTTAAAAGTTCATGATGTAGCATATAGATTTTTGAGTGGAGTTTCAAAAACATTTTTCAAAAGTTCACAAACCTTAAAATATTTTGCAAATCCTCAATCCCGAGTTTTACTTATTTAGTCATAATATCAATCTTACCTAGATTCATTTAATATTGTTAAAAGCAACAATCAATTCTGGATATTTGGCTTGTATGGTTTTGAGATTCTATTTATCACCGTCTATTTAAAATTCGGGTTTGAAAAGGCGTTAGATTATTTAGAACTCGTATTGGCAGTGTTGTATACTGGACTTAGAGTAAATGAATACGTTTTTAAAGTAAGTTGTTGTTGAAATAGTATTGCATGCAGTGCAGTAGGTCAACGTTCCTTACAGGAAAGTTGACCGTACTGCAAGTTGAGTGTATGTCTTTGTGTGGACTTACCGCATTGGGTGTAAGTCGAGTACAGTACGCTGAACTTCACTCTAGGGCATGAGCCAAGCAATTGGCCATACGAATTACAGTACAAACCGGCTAGCGGTCTTCCAAACCTAGAACAAAACATCAACCACTTAACTAATGCAATACTACTATTACTTCGACCAATCGAATTAATAACTTTGTAAGGATTCAAAGACCTGGTAACACTAATCAGTGCTTATTGGCTTAAGCACAGATTAGCTAAGTAGAAGAAGAAGTTACTTTCCAGTTACACTCTACGGTTACGGCGGCTAGGGTAGAGGAAATATTCTTGCGAAAGGCTTTTATTAAAATTGTGTTAGTTTGAAAACGGCAGGAATACAGAAAAGACTTTTGGGTAGTGTTAGTCTTACAACGGCAATTTGAAATTTAGCGATGATATCGCTATTAAACACACTAAGAAATCTTTACCAAATCTTTTTTAAAGACGTTTAGATTAAGTTTCAGAAGGTTTAAAGTTTGGCAAGTTGGTAAACGGCTAAGTTAGTATTATTACAGGTGATATTATTTTAGAAAAACAACTAAGTCCCTCTGTTGAACAACTTATAATAACAAACGACCTCAGACCTTATTCTTTATACTAAACCTTTGCCCCTATTTTACTCTTTTTCACTTCCCTTACGTCAATTTATTCGCTAAGATCTCTCTCTTAGGCGAAAATACCAAAAATCGCCAATTCGCATTAAGAAAACTACGTCACGCGACCCTACGTCAAATCACCAAGTCACTAAGTCGCCAAGTTCCCAAACGACTTTACGCCAAAACACCAAGTTCCTATACCTAAAGATCACCAAGTTTTACGCCTAAAGATTACCAAGTCCATCGCTTTACACATCTACCAAGTCTTATATATGCTAAAACCTTAAGATGTTTATTATAAGTATTTATTTCAAATATATTGCCGACCCCAAAAGAAAAAAAAGTAATTAAAGCTTTCGGAATTACTTTCACTAAGTTTTACACCGAAGATCTTTAAGCGTTAGATGTCGATGAAAAATTAACGAAAACACACCTTACGAACTTTATTGGCTATTACATCGTTAAACATATTAATACTAAAAACTCTAACTACGTCTTTAATAACTTTTGTAACCTTTTTGGAGATTCAACGATTAACACGTGGGTTTAATTTGAAAAAGATGTTAAATTATGAATTAAAGTAGAATTTAAACGCTAAGGAGTTTATATACTATTACAAGGAATTACAAAGTTGGCGTAAAAACTTTTCGACCTGACTCAGCTTTAAAACCACCTTTAAAAATTATATCTTGAGGAAAAAGGTATTAAGAAACCTTACCGTCCTTATACACGATTTAAGGGACCTACTTTTTACTCTTAGCTAAGTTAAACCTTATTACATGCGGGCGATAAGCCTGTTAGATTATTTGGAAGCCTAGTACCTTTACGTAATAGCCCGGATTACGCCCTCGGCGGCAGTAGAGTATACGAATCAGCAGCCGCCCACGCGGCTAAAGGTATTAACGCCGACGCTTTACACTAGTTAATTGAGTAAGATCGTCAAACCTCTCAAAGTCGTTAGGTATTACTTCCCCCCTAATATTTCACTTAAAGCCGCCAAGCCTCAAACTTCCCCCTTTAGATTTGTCTACTCGCGGGAATCTACTATAAGTCCTATTATAAAATTGTATCCCTCGTGCTAGGCAACTGGAAATTACCCTTAAAATCACTCCTCGGAAGACTTAAGGCTTAAATTACCAAAGAATACTATTTAAAATTAGGATAACTACCGCAACCTTTCTCTAAAACCTATCAAAATAGTTAATATGAATTACAAGCTTCTTACAGACTTCGCCAAGATTTAAAACTACGTAAAAAAATATAAAGGAAAGCTTTACAATTTCCTTAACACTAAGATAAAGCCCTTTTTCAATATTTTCAAGTAAATGGAAGTTTCATTTTTAGGTTTTTACTTATTATTTCCCGGAATATTTACAGGGAACGCCTGTGATCATTACCTAACCTTCCTCACTTAAGCTACCAAGTTCTGCGACATTTATAATAATATAAAGAGTTACTTCAAATACAATGTCCACCTTATGTAATATTACATAAATTGAGCTATAACGCGGTAAACTACAATAATAAGTAAAAAGAGAGACGAGGAAATACCAATAGATGTTATTAATTAAATGTTTAACATATTAATGTTGTGTTAGAAAACAATGAGAAAAGTCCACGTTAACGAAGCTATACTTTGCGAATAGGTAAGGGTAGTAGTTATGGGCGTTAGCGAGTTCGAATACGCTTTATAACGCTCAGATATCACCTATGAAGGCTTTTTAGGCCAGTTGTATTCATCGTTTGCTACGATCATAACTCGTACAATAAACACGTTTTGTATGTATTTCTAAGTCGGTAACTTTCTTAACGTCAATGAAAAAGATCTTACGGTAGTTAATTACGTCGACCGTACGTAGGGACACCTATAACGCCTAAGTTTTGGCCCACTGGTTATAAACTAAAGGTAATAGTTATATTAATGCTAACAAGGTTAAGATTTAAGCAGATTTGTCATTCATAAGTATTATCATTGTAATAATAGCAAAAGATATTGGATTCGTGACAAGTCCGGTTATTAATTAACTCGGTACCCCTCTTCCGAACGTAATAATAGAAAGGAAGTATACCACACCTAATACCACACTACTTTTTAACAGGAATACTTGAATTAAATTGCAGACTTCGAGGGCAACGAGTTAATTAACGGCGTTAACGCCTTTAAGTAAATTAAATGGTACGAAAATACTACTCCTAACGCGGCCTAATAACTGGCCGACTACGCCTTCTTATATCGTTTGGGTGGTGAAGACCCTTACCTTTACCCTAATTAAGCCACTGACCCCTTACACACCTTTAACCTTCGTTATCGTTACGTAAACCACACGTTTTAAGGTATAATACCGAATATAGGAGTAGTAAGGTACTTGACAAAAGGTTATTTGTAATACGTGGCAATACGAAGGGAAAACATTAAAATTACTAAACTTAATTGTTACGATATGAATAAGGTTAAAGTTGGCTTCAACCCAGGCAAATAACTATCATTACTAAAGATAAAGGTAATTTGAATTATTATAGAAGCAATTATATTCAACATTTTTAAGTCTTCGACCCCTGTTCCATTTTTCTTTAAGAATATAAAGACTCTTGAGGTTAACATCGACGTAAACCTAAACGAGTTAGTTAAAAAAAGCCAAAGGTTTCTACTCGCCTTTAAGTAGGGGTACCTATGGTTTTAGCTTTAAGGTCCGAAGGTAGTGGTATTAAACCTAACGGAGCTGAAGATACGTTAATTATACCGGCGTTTTAACAATCTAGCTATTAATAGGCTTTATAAAGTCCCAAAATTCGTAAGGAATAAAAATGTGGAATTCTATACCCTAATAGCTATTAAAATATTTTGTTATTACTGTTAAACGTACGCCTTAACCCATAGGATATTTAAGTTTAGACTGAAAAATAACAAGGATTTTAATCATGAGATTTTCGTTAATATATTTTACAAAATGTATAAGCCAATCTTTAATGTCGTTGATTTTATATTTCTTTTTTACGCGGCTAAGTTTCTGCAATCCCTTGCGACAAAGGATACGTTAGAAACGCTAAGGATATTATAAATTAGTAAGTACTTGACCCCACTTGACCTCAATCTTTATAATGCTGGTACCAACTATACGGCGGTGAAATTTCAAAGAAATGCCAAGATAATGGGCATCTAGTATAAACAGGTACCTATAAAAGACTACTAGAGTATCAGAAAGGTTAAAAAGATATACTCTCTACTTCGCCAATCATAAAATATCTTTACGTTGGAAATTGAAAGGATTACGGATCTAGAAGTACGCTTATAGATGGTAGTAAAAGGCTTAAACTATATTGTAAGCCTTAATAGCTTAATACCAATACTATTGGTTTTTTAAGCGTATCCACGTTTAACGAGTAAATCTCCACCCTCGGAAAGTATTTATAAACGGGTTGCGGCCTACAACAAAGCTTTAAGGAAACTCGGAAAAGAATAAGTACGCCGCCATATTAATAATACCTTTAATACCAAAAACGGCCTTTTAACAATCAACGTATTTAATTTTCCATTACAAAGTTAAGTCCTCGTGTAACGGGAGTCTGGTAAATAGAAGGTCCTATATAATATATTAAGCATCACGAACTTTAAAGTAGTTGTTAAAACTATTAACGGGTTTGTATCTTTTCCAACTATATAGGTTAAATCTTACATTGGATCACCTAATGATAAAAATTCTGAACTGAACGACCGAGTTAATACGAACCTTCTATACCTGTTATCGATAAGCCGATAGAACGCCATTGGTACGGACAACCTCGGAAAAAAAGAAACGTTGAAGAGGAGAAATATATACCGGGTCATATTTACAATATTATTTAAGTAATCAAGAAAAAAAAGGATAATGAAGACTCTTTTATAAAGCTTTGGGTATAAAGAATTATTAAAACTTTCGGAAAACCTTTCAAGGAAAGAAACAAGGTGAAAAATTAACGGCTTATTAACTCGAGGTGTTGTACAATTTGTACCGAAACCCGATTTTAACTCTTAAGACCTAAATATTACAATCTTTAAGTCTAGGATTATCCACGAGATTAAAGGCAAGATTACGGAGCACTAAACAAAAAATCACGTTTAATCGCTTGAAAATACGGTAATGAAGGCAAATATTGAATCCTTACATAATAGCCAACGATTTAAAAGATTAGCTAACGTTTATTAATCTTTTTTATGGCAAATTTATTAACTTAAACTAAAGGTAAGTCTACGTTCAATAGCCGTATATAACGTAGACCTATACGTAGTAAGTAACGGATGTATCAAAGATTGTATTATTAAAATTACCATAAGAACTTCGTACCATTTACCTTTTAGGTACGGTAATACGATATATTAAACCACTATACAGACTGACTAAAGCAGGCGTCTATTGGTTTTTAACTTACTAGTTTTACTTTAAATCATGGCTAATAATAAAGTTTTTAACATACGAGCCGTATTTACTAATAGTATAAAAGAGGGATTTCGGAATAATAGGTATATAAACTAATGATAACTTTTTCGTAGAAACGGTTAACTTTGTAGTATTAAAGTAACAAACGATTTAGAACTCCAAGTTCTGAAATTATAAGCCAGTAACCACGTTAACGAAGGGTAACTAACTTGACTTTAGAAGATCGTTAATCCGTATGCTTATTATTAACCCCGACTTTAACTTTCTTTAGAATGGCCAGGGTATTAATCTGGCTATAATTAACAAGACCGATGGTGCTAAGGCTTAATGGTACTTGAAATAACGTGCTTAAGGAAGCTATATTATTACCTTATACGAACCGTAAGCCTTTTACAATCATTCGATCGCGGCGTAGGTATAAAAGACAACGGATTGGAACTTCTACCGGTTAAATAAAAGACTCGGATGGCAAATTCGAAACATGAACCGAGGGTTTGATATGGTTTCAATCGACTTGTCGAAGGCTAAATTGATGATTTTTACGGACGGGTTATTTGAAAATAACACCCACTTATCTTTATAAATCAGCTTCCTAATACCCCTTATCAACGAAGACTGGCGGGAAGACTAATTTAGTATTATCGGCAATTGATTTATTAAACCCCATCAAGTGTACAAGGATTATATGAAACGTATTAGCTTTAAATGTTTACGGTATAATACCGGAATTTAATATAGACATAACATTATAGGAGACCCTTAACCTTATCATTAGGCAACTGAAAATTCCTCCTATTCCGGTAGTAATCTATATCGATTTAAGGAGCCTTTTCGAATACCTTTGAAAACTCGAAACCACTAGCGAAAAAAGCCTGATAATAGACTTGATAACATTCTGTAAAGCTTACGAAGGGAGGGAGATTAAGGAATTCCGTTGAATCAATGGCAAAGATAATCCCGTAAATGCTATGACGAAGATAACGCCCAATAAGACTCTGAAAAGGTTTATGAATAATAATAGGCTGACTATACGTATTTAGAACTACGTTAATAAGCTGTCTGGAAAGCCTATATTACGTAATGACAGACATAGATGTATTGGAAAACAGAAAGACTGCTAGTGAATTAACGATGCGGATTTATTTAAGTGGTAAAATTAAAGTAGAGGCCTGTAAAGAGCTGTGAAGGAAGAAGTTTTTATAGAAGTTAATAAACTCGAACCTTAGAGCGACGAAGCAATTGAGTTCAAATAGAGTTAATTTGCATGCGATTGGGTGCAATCGAGTATGAAAGTCAGATAGAATTTACAAGGGTCTGATTAGTTAACGAGGAGGCAATTTAGTGGTAATCGGAAAAGATTAGTTAACCACACTAGCGTACGCGTAAAAACTAAAGAGCCGCCAATATTAGAATAGTATTACATACAGTGCAGTAGGTTAACTTTACTTACAGTAAACTTAACTGTACTGAGAGTTAAATGTATTGCTTTATATAGACTTACCGTATGGTGTATAAGTTAAATGCAGTACACTACACTTCATTCTAAGGTACGGGCCAAGCAATTGGCCATACAAATTACAGTACAGACCGGCTAGCAGTCTGCCAAACCTAGAACAATACATCCACCACTTGGCTAATGCAATACTACTGTGACTTCGATCAATCCAATCTATAGCATTGCAACGATCTAAAAACCTACCAACACTTGTACAAATTGAATTAATTGAGATTTTGGAAAAAATATGAATAAAGTATTATCACTAATTTAACGTGTTATGAAGTTTTAAAGCCTTTATTAATATTTGGAATAAATTGTAGCTAGTGATATAACCAATTTTGAATATCTATCTCAATGATTTGAGTTTTTTCAAAGCGTAAATAAGGTTTAAATTGGTGTAAGTCATTAAATCAGTAAACTTTCTAACATTTTCCAGATAAAAGAGATTCTGGAACCGTTTTTTAATGGTGATTTTCTCAAACTGTCAATCATTTGTATAGATACGGAATTCTATTCTAGATTTAGAATCTAATAAAAATTAGCGGGCATAATTAAAAACTAACTCTTTAATATTTTCTGATGGTAAATTTGTAAACTATTTGGCAATGAATTTCAATAATTGTTCGCTAATAAGATGGCTTTCAAAATACTAGAGGTGTTATCGAAATATTAAATTAAGTTTTAAATTGTATAGTTAGTGAAATCATAAGGTGTTAATTATTCAGAATAGGAAGTCCACTATGTATGGTTTGAGATACTTTAGAATCGTATATTGAAAATTTTCTTTTCAAGGTTTCGCGTTACTATTTCACAAATTCTCAATATCAGCTTTAACCATTATTTTATAGTAAAAAGAACAGCTGGTATATAATATTTTTAAAGAAAAATTGGGTTGTATTACCCCATTTAAACTTAAGGTATCTCCTGTTACAGTATAAGATGAGGTTCATGGAGTGATTATATTAGGATTTTGGAATGAAAGCGGGTAACGATGATGAATGTAACGGGAGTAGTCGTTATAGCATTCCTAATGAGCTAATCATCATACAAAGTAATATATAAATTAATGGGGAATAAGATGCTACTACTGTCATCTTAGCCGTCACTAACTCCCGATTGTTTCTATTTACCTCCACCCTTATCCACCACGTTACCTCAAACCCAACGAAAATTTCCGGAAAGAACGAGAAATAAAGTTCACCACTAACTTGTCTTCCTGAAATTATATTATATTATCTCAATTATTAGAGCCATATGTAAGAACTTTTCGTATTTTTACGTCCTGATTCCACCGGCTCTATAGTTCTTTGTCTAAATTTTTCTCATATAAATAGTTTCATTTATGACGACTTATATATCATTTAGTGTTGGAATAGTAGTAATTTCCGTACAGCAAGTCAATTTTACTGGAAGTAAAGTTGACTATACTGACTACAAGTTAAGTGTATTGTTTTATGGGCCTGCAGTATTGAGTGCAAGTCAAGTACAGTCTGAACCCACTTCATAATAGGTTTAGAACCAAGCAATTGACTATATAAATTACTGCGTAGACCGGCTAGCAGTTTACCAAACCTAGAACAATACTTCCACCACTTGATTACATAATATTACTGTTACTTCGACCAATAGAATCGACAAAGTTGCAACGTTCAATGGCCTATTGGGCAAGGACTACCAATACTAATCAGTGCTTATTAGGTTAATTACAGATAAGCTACGTAGAAGAAGAAACTAATTTACGGATAAGCCTTACATTAAATAACGGCTAGGGTAGATAAATTATTTTTATGAAAGTCTTTTACTATTGCGCCGGTTCTGCCTATAGTAAGTAGAAACGACTTCTAAGTTGCGTCGGTTTTTATGGCAGCTTACATGAAGCGACGATATCTCCATGAAAAATACCGTGAAAATTTTATGGATCCTTTTTCCAATGAGTTAAAATCAACCGCTAAGAGTTGTAAATCATCAGGTTGGTGAACGGCTAAGTTAGTATTACTACGGGTGTAATTTTTGTAAAATTATTAAATCCCACGGTATACACCATTGAAACTTCAATTTTTACTAATAACAACCAACCTCCAATTTTACCCTTTACACTAAACCTTTACCCCTACTATATTTTTATTTTTTTTTCCTTATGCCAATTTATTCCTCAAGATCTCTATTTTGAGCGATAACATAGAACATCACCAAGTTGCATGAAGAAAGTTATGTCGCGTGAGTTTACGTTAAATCATCAATTCCTCACACCCCAAATTGCCAAGTTCTTCACCTTCTAAGTTTTATATTGATCAAAACGATGGAATAACACCTACCCAAAAATTATCAAAGGTAATGATAGCTTTCGGATCCGTTCTTTCTTGTTGTTTTAATCATAACCTTTAAGGTTAAGATGTTAACGAAAAGTTACTCGAGACTTATGTGGTTCATTTTATCGGTTGATATATCTTCGAGTAGGACGGTGGCAAAGAATTTGACCACGGAGACCGCGATTTACGTAAGTTTCCAGAGTTTTCGACGATTGGATTATTGATATGTTGAAGGCGATCTATGAAATAATTAAACTAAGTTAAAGGCAGAATCAAAATAATAAGGGATATACATGTTATAGAATGACTTTATTAAGCTAGCAAAGATTATTTTCGAGTTAGTTAATTTAAGGAATGCCTTTAAAACCTGCGCTTTAATAAAAAAATCGTCAAAGATACTTAACACCCTTTTACATGTTTCAGAAGACCTCCCCTTAACCCTTATTGAAGTTAAACCTGTTTAAGCGTTAACCATAAAAACCCTATTAAGTTTCTTAGCAACTTAACACCTTTTCATGATAAAGCGGAATACGTTTTGATTGGTGGTAGAGCGGGCGAAATAACGGCCGTTGACGTGGTAAAAAGTATTAACATCGGCGTTATCTACCGGTTAATTCAATTAAATCGTCAAGTCTTTTAGAACCCTTCTTATGGCTAAGTCCACATTACTCCTTAACACTTCCCTCAAAATCACCAAGTCCCTTAAGGAGAAACTTCCTACGTCAAGTAAACTTATACATACAAGCTCACTATAGGTCCTACCACAGGACTTTATCTTTCGGGTTAGATAATTGATAATTACCCCTATTCTCATAACTTGGAGGCTCCAAAGTTTAAGTTGATATTAGGAAATACTATTAATAATTGGAACTATTATCATAATATTCTCTCAATACTTATCAAAATGGTCAATATTAATTATAAGGTTTTGACAGATTTCGTTAAAATTTGGAAGTATATAGAAAATTATAACGGGAAGACCTACAACCTTTTTAACACGAAGATAATACCCTTTCTCAACATTTGTAACTAGATAGAAGTCCCTTTTTCTGGTTTTTATTTACTTTATTCCGAAATCCGCATAAGGCACATCAGGGTTTTTTTTTCTAATCTTTTTAACATGGGCCAAAACCTTTCGAAAGTTTATAATGATATGGATATTTATTTCGAATATAAAGTCCATCTCGTGCAATATTATACGTATTATGATATTAAGAGGTGGACGACGATATAGTAAAGAAGAAAAAAGTGTAAATACCGATAGATATCTTGAATTAAATGCTTGGTATGATGATATTATTCTAATAATTAATGGCGAAAGCTTATACTGGTGAAGCCACTTTTTGATAATAGGTACGGGCAACTGTTACGGTTGTTAGCGAGTTTGAATACGACTTATAACGTCTAAATTCTACTAGTAATGGCTTTTTCATCTAGTTGAGGTCTTTACTTACAACCGTGATAGAACGTACGCCGAATTTATTATGTATAGGTCCTCAAGTTAATAACTTTCGGGATATGGATGAAGAAAACCACGTAATGATATATTATATCAATAGTAAGTACAGGTGGCCCTAGCGTTTAAAATTGATTTTCATACCTTCGAACTGTAAGCCATAATCACATTGGCGCCAATAAGGGCTGGTTTTTAAATCGTACGCATAATTAACGAGCGATTTTCCGTTATTATTAAGTACCCATAAAAGAGTTGTGGCCTATATCAAAACATTAATGAAATTAAGGAAAGAATGAGTACGTCGTTAAATTAATAATGCCTTTAACACCAGAAATTTCCTTTCGATAATCGCTTTGTTTGCGTTGTCTTTACGAAGTAAAGTCCTCGTGTAATGAGAGCTAGGTAAATGAGATAATCTTCATAAGATTTTGATTATAGTTAACTTTGAAGAAATTATTAAAATTCTTAACGACCCCACGACTTTTCGTACTACCCTATTAAAATTTTATATTGTGGCGACTTACAATAGTGATAAAAGCCTTTAGTTTAAGCGAAAAAAATATTTCTTCACCTTTTATTAATAAAATAATAAACCGCTGTTAGTGCAGACGACTACTAAAGAGGAGGAACGTTGAAGATAAGTAATACATATCTGGTCATATTTATAATACTGCTTGGGTAAATGGTGAAGAGAAGGACGACAAAAACTTGGCGTTAAAGCTTCAAGTATAAGGCATTATCAAGACTTTCGGAAAACTTTTTGAGGAAAGCGATAGGGTTAAAATTGAAGGCCTCCTGACTTGAGGAGTCGTATAATTCGTTCCTAAGGCCAATTTCAAACTTGACGACTCGAATGTTACAATTTTTAAGTCAAGGATTATATACAAGATTAAGGGTAAGATTACAGAGCGGCTGTATGAAAAGCCACGTCTAATCGTTTAAGGATACAGTGATCAAAGTAAGAATGAGATTTTTATATAATAGTTAATGATTTAGAAAATTAGCTAACGTTTAATGTTTGTTTTAGTAGTAAATTTCTGAGATAAGATTAAAGGGAAGTTCCCTCTCAATAGTCATGATATAACGTAAATTTATACGTAATTAGCGACCAACTTACAGCGGATAGTGTTATTAGAATTACTATACGAATTGGGTGGTAAATACTCTTCGCGGATGGTAATACGATGTATTAAGTTACTATATAGACTAAATTAAGTAAACTTTTATTATTTCCTTATTTATTATTTGTATTTTAAATCACGGTTGAGTATGAAGTTTTCAATATGCGACCCATGCCTATTGGTAACGTAAAAACACTTCGGCTTGGTATATATGTAAATTAACGATACCATTTTCGTTAAAATGATTTTCTTTATAGAATCAAAACAGCAGGCGATTGAAAACTTAAAGTTTTGGAACTATAAGTCAATTATAACTTTAGATAAGAGTAACCAACTTTACTTTAATAGATCGTTGATCCATATGCTTAGTATTAATGCTAGCCTCAATTTTTTGCAAAAGGGTTAAGACGGTGACTTGGCTACAATTAATGAGATTCACGTAGCTAAGGTCTAATAATATTTAAAATAATACGCCCTTAATAACTATATTGTCACCTTATACCAATCGAAAGTTTACTATAACCTATCGATTGCAGTAAAAATACAAAACCTAACGGATAAAACCTTTCTCTGACTAAATAAAATCTTGGATTAGTAAATGCGAAATCTAAATCGAGGGATTGATATAGTTTCTATTGACCTATCAAAGGTTTAGTTGATGATTTTTACGACCGGTTCTTTTTCGAATAATATAAACTTTTTTTTTCCTAATAAACGCTTTAATAACAGCTAATAATAGAAAAGGTAAAAGAACGAATTTATCATTATTGAAAATCTATTATACTAGACCTCCATTAACCAAAAAATAATTATGCGTAACGTAATGGTTTTAATGGTTTACAGTATAATGGTAGGTTTTAATATAAGCCTAAAACTATAAAAAACCCTAACGTAGTTACCAAGAAATTAAGAATTCCCTTTATTCCGGTGGTAATTTCTACCAATTCGAAGAAACTATTAAAGTACCTTGTAAAACTTGGAATCATCAGCAAAAAACTTTTTTTATCGAATTAATGGTATTATGTAAAGCCAATAGAATCAGAGGGATTGAAGAGTTGCGGTGAATTAATAGTAAGGATAATCCCGCAAACTTTATAATAAAAACATTATCAAATAAGCTCTTAAAAGGTTTTTTAATAATGATAGGTTGACTATACGTATGAAGGGATATATTAATAGTCCATCAAGCAAGACCAAAATACGTTCTAGCGAATATGAATGTCATGGTAAATTAAAAAAAAATACAAGTGGAATAAATCTAACAATGACGACTTTTGTAAAAGATATAGTGAAATTAGAGATTATAATGAGTTAATTAACTAACGTATTCTAAAATTAATTAATAGGTGGCTTAATTAACGTTGTTTAAGATGACTTATTGTAATACTGGCAGTCATAGAAGTAGTGAGCAGTTCACATACGTGGATCAACTAAAGTGGCAGACAGTTTAACCTTCATGAGTTAAGATGACTAGTAGCGAAAGTGGGCTAATACTTATGAGTCTGTGGCGAAATACTTGTATACGGGAGTTAATTGTAAAGGGACTGAGGCCGGAGCTGTCTCTCCAAGTGGTCGGATTCTGTCTATAAACCTCGATGAAGAAGGAGAGGAGAAACCCCTTCTAGGGAGCTGCTGTAGCAGTGGATGGATGGTACATCCTGGTTCCGTAACGTGTGGGATCGTATTCCCATGCAACTTCCGAGCTTCTCCAGAGCATCGCAAAAACGTGAACAACTACCAGGGTTGGATCCCTGGTGATAATAGCCAGTCACTAGCCTATAACATTAATAAAGTAGAGATTCGGAGTTGTGGAGCGAAATATGGCAATTAAAGCTAATTTGGGTACGGAAGTTAATTGTAATTGATAACGGTTTGCATAATTGACAAGAAGGTAACTCGGCAATAACCCAAAAAGTTTGGTCGACCACACTAACACGCGCGTACAAAACAAAAAGCCGCGGGTATTGTAATAATTATGATTTTAATGTAGTAGGTTAAATTCACTATAAGTCAAGTTGACTATACTAACTGCAAGTTGGATGAATTGTTTTATGGGTCTATTGTATTGGATACAAGTCAAGTATAATATACGCACACTTCATACTCAGATACGGGCCAAGCAATTAGCCATAAAAAATTACTGTGCAGACCGGCTAATAGTCTACCAAACCTAGAACAATACATTCAGCACTTGACCACACAACACAACTGTTACTTCGACCAATTGAATAGACAATGTTGCAACGTCTAAAGGTCTATTAGGCAAGGCCTACCAATATTTAGGGCATTTTTATCTACTTTATTTTCTGTAATCATTGTATACTTATTAGTTAAGTTCAAGAAACTATTAATATTTGTTATGATATTAACGTAGTATTTTGAATGAAATTTTGTCCTAGGATACATAGCTGATGAGATGAATAATTAGATATGAAAATTAAATTCCAAGCTCCAAATTTTAGACCTCCATTATCCTAAAACACCTTAATAATTGGTATAAGCCTTGAAAAAAAATTTAACGCCTTTACTGATACGTTTATCTACTTATTTAAAAAATCAATTACAAACAATCATTTCTTTTAAAATCGGATTGAAGAAAGTTCCATCGATAATTATGATAAAAGAAAATACATGTAATGTCCTCACATTGCTCGCGAATCTGTTTACTACTATAAACTAATATCGGCGCCTTTTCTCGATTCCCGATCACAGATATCACCTGAACCATGACCCTAGCAATATATCTATCTAAAAACCCTACAAATCTTATATGTTTCGACATCAACTCTGTAGAAGACGATTTTTAAAAGATATTTGATTATAAAATGAATGATAAACTCGTTCGCTCAGAATATACGTCCCACAATTATCGTTTCGTTATAATATAAGGTAACTGTGGATATTATTATATGTCACTATAGTTAGTATATGTAGGTCAAGTGGTAGTGCATTACGCTGCAAAGTACACTCCTATAGAGTGCATGATAACGTGTTACGCTGCAGACTACACTCCTTCAAAATGCATGATAACGTGTCACGCTGCAGATTGCAATCTTTTAGAGTGCATGCGTAGCACTTCCTGAAAGAGAGATTAGCAGAGTGCATGGTAGAGTACCACTGCCTAGGTGGGAGGTTTATAATCTCTTACCTGTGGTGTGCACTCTCCAAATACCTATTCTCCCTTTGATATAAATATCTTATTTTTTATACTATAATACCAATCTACATAATTTCTCTTTTTTTTACGTTAACGTGATGGAGACCTTACCCACATTAATTAGTCGCTGACTAGGTTGACTACAAATAGCCTAGGAAAAGAGAGATAAACTGAAGTTTAATACCTATAGCTAGATGTTATAGTGGTCCCAAATATTTGTGTTTTAGTACTTCGACTTACAAAAACTATACAGGAGTATAGAATTACGCGAAAGCGGTTTTGAAACCCGAAGCGTAGTAAAACTATAAGAGCTGAAGTAACTTTAAAGAGAATAACTTTAGTACAATATTATTAATTATTTGGTATCATGTTCATTAAAAGTTCTATTACGTTATTTGTTAACCCTCTTTAATTCTTTACACTTAACTGGGTACTTTTTCAAGGGCGTCTTATCATATAACAAGCTACCTGCGTTAAAACTACCAAGACTCTGAACCTTTCGTTAGGATCCATCCGATTTAAAAATAGTATTTTAACCGCTAATACACTTTAGGAGCGGCTAAAACTTAATATTTAAACCGCTTATACACTTCGGGAGCGACTAAAACACGATATTCATACAGTTTACGAAACCGGAAAGCGGTTATGATGTCACTTTTAGAACGCCCCTACAATGACCCACACCCCAAACTTAACAACTGGACCGCTCGTACATTTAAAGAGCGACTAAAACTTAATATCCTAACCGCTTTCCATATTTCGTTACTATTTGGATGTACTTTTCGCACCGATCCTGATATTTTGTTAGTATTTAATTTTTTTCCCTTTTTACATCGATCATAGTACTTTATTCAATTTGAATTTACTATTTACACCGCTTTTCGCTATAATTTCATATTATTTAAACCTAACCAAAATAAATTGGCAGATGTAATTTATTTTTAAGCGTAATATTTTACGAAAAAACGTTTTCAAGTTTATTAATTTCAATCGAGAAAACGACAATATAAATGTGCTTGTAGCAAGCCTTAACCCTTTTCGTAAAAATACGTACGTTGTTTATATTATTTATTAATATTGAAATATACGTACTTAGGGTAAAAAAAATTTAGTTTTGGTTTATTTGATGATTTTCGGGGTGGTCTTTAATGATAGACATTGAAAATGTGGCGAACGATAGATGCCTTAATTTTAATGGAATTACGTAAATAGTTACAAGATGGAGGACTTGATACACCTAGTGGTATATATAGTTAGGTTACGGAAGTATTGTTTGTTACGGATGAAATTTATGAAGTATAGTTTTGAAACGATAAAAAGAGACGGTTTTCCCGCCTTGAAAAGATAAAAGAACTGAAGGAATATTTATATACGTATTAAAAAGTATTGTAAGGCCTAACCGGCATCCGGGTTTTTCAAAAGAAAAAAGGTTTGGATATATAGTCTGGGAAGCACTTTTTGGAGAGGGGGGTGTTAGACTCGTTTTCTGACGTGCGTCTTTAAAAGAAATAAGGGCTAAAAACACCATTTACCGCGTACCTTTAGGAATGAAACAGCATATATACGTTATTTAACACGTATCTTCAAGAAAGAGAAAGTCTAGATAAATAACCCGGGCCCTAGCCTTAGGAGAAAGAAGGTCTCTTTTAAGGAAAGAAGGGGCTAGATAAGCATATCGAACTATGGCACTAAAAGGAGGAAGGTTCTTTTAAAGAGAGGAAGGAGCCGAGGAAGCCTTTTAGGCCATGGCACTGAAAGAAAGAAAGGCCGAATATATTCTTCGACCGCGCCCTTAG
Organism: Anisogramma anomala; assembly: GCA_038502455.1. Lineage (NCBI taxonomy): Eukaryota > Fungi > Ascomycota > Sordariomycetes > Diaporthales > Gnomoniaceae > Anisogramma > Anisogramma anomala. The sequence goes on along the minus strand of JASMMZ010000007.1, from coordinate 15,855,794 downwards.
AAAAAGGAAAAGCTAAATAAGTATTCCAATACGCGCCCATATAGAAAGAAAGAGCCGAGTGTAATGATCACACTAAATAACTGTGAGTATATAGAGGGTATCAGAAGGTTTATGTTATCAAGAAGGTAGCAGAGGTGCTGAGTGAATAATATCGCAACCGTGCAAGTAATGATCAAAAGCTGTGAGGCTATTCAGAATATACTGAGACTGAATACTTAGATTGACAACTGAAGAGCTATGAATTAAATACTATCTATGTGGTGCTGACCGTGTCCTTATATTCTATGGCCTTCATACCATCTTCAGTACTGAGGCTTACCGGTGCTCACTGAGGCTCACTGGTGCTCACTGAGGCTTAGTGAGCACTTGTGATCTAGATAACCCTAACCCTGGAGGGTTGCCTAGTCTGGTGCTGACAAAGAGATGTTCCCCGCCTGATGTGTTAAACTTCAGGCTCTCGGTAGCTTAGATGCATGCTGGCCTGTTTCTTGACCCTCCAACGTGCTTGGGTCATAACACCAAATATAAAGTCAGGGCCGTACCTTTAGAAAAAAGGCGGCGTAAATACGTTATCTAGGCTGCGCCTTTAGGAATAAGAAGGTACGGATACGATTGCCAACTCTTCATTTAAGGTAAAAAGGAATCTAATGGTATTAATGAAGACGTAGCCTTAAAAGTAGGAGAAAAAACCAAAATCGGCATTAACGACGCAGCCTTAAGGAACAGAACTCTAAGAGAAGGAAGGTCTGAACACACAATTTGGGCCGCACCCTTAGAAGAAGGACAGGCTTAACGAGTATTCCGACACACGCTTTTAATAGTAGAAAGGGTTATGAATATTATTTAAAACGCGTCTTTAGGGAAAGAAAGGGCTAAAAAAAATTATTGAAAACGCGGGATAAGGAAGAGTAAAGTTTGGATAAACAGTTCAAAACGTATCTTGAGAAAAGAGACTGCGAAATACATTAAACTAGCCCCATTGTTAAGAAAAAGGTAAAACAGATATATATTCTAGAACGCATTTTTAAGAAAAAAACGGGCCGTATTGGAAATTCGGTCCTTAACTTCGAGGATATAACGAGCCGTAATAGTACTTCGTAACGCAAGCTGTGAAACAAAATGGGCTACAATAGCATCTTAGGCCTTAGCCCCTAAAAAACAACGCGCGTTTTGAATATCGCATTACAAACGCCCCTTACAGCTACAACGAATAACTTAAAAGCGCTTCCATTAACGAAAAACGCTCTAAATTACGTATTAGGGACGTGGGTGGTGATTTTAATAGCTATTAAGATTAATAACGTAACGAAAAAAGTCACGTACCCTAGTTCTTAATACCCTTGTTTTACTAAGTAAAGAAAAACAGAAGAAGAAAGAAGTTTTACCTGGAGCGATAGCATATACCATTCTTATTATCAACTAAAGACGAACCTACACTACTATCGCTACTAAAAAAACTAATTGAAAGTTCGAGTGAAATGTACTGTTATTATTGGATTACAGATACGAACTATATTACAAATTATACTATTACTCCTGGATTGTGGATACGGAAGGTACAAAGAGATGAGAAAAGATTTCCTATGTGTATATTATTACATGTCACTATATTTAGTGTATGTAAGTCAAGTGGAAGTGCATTACGCTGTAAAGTGCACTCCTGCAGAGTGCACGATAACGTGTTACACTGAAGGCTGCATTTTTGTAGAGTGTATGATAACGTGTCACGTTGCAGATTGCACTCTTGCTGACTGCATGCGTAGCACGGCCTGAAAGGGGGATTATCAGAGTGCATGGTAGAGTGTCACTGCCTGGGTGAGAGGTTTATAACCTCTCACCTGTAGCACGCACTCTCCAAATGCCTCTTCTCTCTTTAATATAAACATCTTATTTTTACTATTACAATACCAATCTTTTTGATTTGTCTTCTGCTACTTTAACCTAATATAGACCTTACCGATAGTAACCTATTCGGTTTCGGCCGCGTTGCCGATATTCTCTATTATAACGACACTTATAGATGCACTGATGTTTTTATCTAACAAAATTATAACGCCGACCAACCTCATGAACAATTTATGTTTAATATGTTTATATCAACATTCTGTAAAGAGACTAAGGCCAGAGCTATCGCTCAAGGTAGTCGTATTATGTCTATAAACCTCGATGAAGAAGAAGGAGAAGAAAGGCCCCTGCTAGGGAGCAGCTATAGAGATAAGATGGTACAACCTTCTCCCTCAGTTATATGACATGTGGTGGCGTGTCTTTAAACGGCTTCCTCCCTGCTATAAAGCATCTCAGGAGCGTGTAGAACTACTAGTGTTAAATCCTTGGTAATACTAACTAGGCACCAGACTGTAACATTACCCTAAAAAACACCTCTATCGTTCCTTCCCCTTTCGTTTTTTTTTTTGTGTTATGTATAGTGTTTTTGATGCCGTAGCTATAAGGAAAGTATGCGCGCTTTCCAAAATATTACGGTTCCATGTAGAAGGTACTAGACTAACGTTATAACCTTCCTTCCCCCCCCTATAAATAATCCCTTAAGCCCCAATTGCAAAAATAAAACTTTCTCCTCCCTTTAACCTTTAACCTTTTCGTATAGTGTTAGTATTTATAGTCATCAGTATAGCACTTATTTGTTTTTCGATATTAGTACTTTTTATAGCTTTCGTTATAAGGTTACAATAACTTCCTAATTCGCCGCCGAGGTAGATAAAGCTATTAAAGACGTAGGTTATATATTTCGAAGTTCCTTAGTTTTCATTGACGAGTATCAAGTTCCCTACGTTAAAGGTTATCTACATATACCCCGACGTAACTCGCGAATAAACATATTTCGAATACGTTTATAAAATGGCGTATAATTTCAGAAAATTTTGCCAAGAGATTAAAGGTAAGTAGTTCCGATAGTCACGAAGGATTTGTTAACAAGTGGCTTAATATTAGGGCCTGGTGTCATTTTTATTCCGTTAAGGTTATAGGTCGTAATTCTATTTATACGTATACGCCGTTGGATCTAAACCTTAATATAAACGAGGCTATTAAGGAGTTGTCGGAAGCGTATCTGGCGTTTAACTTTTAGGATCAAGGTAAGTTTACGTTTTATAAGCTGTTTTTTAGGTGTTAACGAATGGGTAAAAAAACGTATAAACTTAAGTAATCGCTGCTAAAAAGGCTGTAGAAGTCTTTTGCGTTACATAGCATAAAGTTAATACCCGAGGCGGGGGGGAGGGGGGTTGTTCCTACTACTTTCGTACGGTCTAAGGGCCCATGAGCCATGTAATTGATAAACGATAAACGTAGTATTTAGGTAAATTCCTTATAATTAAGGTAAAAACATGAAGAGCGCGGATGACGAGTAGTTGGGAAGCGTTATTAAAAGTAATACAAAAGCTTATTAAGCTTTCGGAGCGTATTAATATTAAGTTAGGTCATATAAATACCAAATTGAGCCAGTATATTGAAAAAGGAAAGAAAATTCTGGGTAAGGACTCGGATTAGTATTTTAAAGACATATTTAAATAGGCCCGGTTATATTCGTTGGTTTTTTCATCTTTGTAAATATAAATACGTTTGTTTAATACACGTTCATTAACGGCTTATACGTCGTTTCATTTGGTAAAGTGAAGTGTAAATTTTAGATCCGCTTGCAAGCTAGGCATCAAGACTTATCGTTATATTGAACTTGTTTGTAATACGATTCGAATGTATTAAGTGTTACGGTATTAGAAAAATTTAAAAGCGGTTTTTACGTTAGGTATATATAACCTATTTATTTAAGTAATATTTATTGTCTCGGTTAAGTATAAAGTCGGGGACGTCCGACTTAGAGTTTATTACGGGTTTATAATATACTTTTAACTTGGTATTTCGGTTTTACTTTACCGTTGTTTTTTATTATAATTGTAACTTACGGTTAAAAGTTTCGAGTTTACTAGTTTGGGAGTGGATCCGAAACAGCTCGAATGAGTTAGTTTACATAAAATCGAGGATACTTTACCCCTGGTATATTAAATTTAATATCGTTAAAGTCCATTATATGTGTTACGTAATACCTATTGTAAAGTTAATTTAACTTTTCTTAAAATTCGTCTGGCTTATAATCTTTTAGGAAAAGCTAAACGTTATCGTCGATTCGGAAACGTTCCGAGGAGGAGCGCTGCTTATTAGCGGTTTTTTTAACATTCTATTACGTAACCACTATTACGGCTAATATGAACTCCGTAATTTCGCGGATCTATTAGATAAAGTTTTGAGCCCTTACATGTGGTATCGTCGTCGAAACAAAAATACGTTATACCGGTTATATAAAATTAATATAATCACTATGGGTTATAAAAAATAAGCTAATACTAATATTCGTCGCATCTTTATTATTTAGTGCTAGTTAATAACCGGGTAATAAACGACGAATAATCGTAAGTAAGTAAGAACCTTTTGATTTATATGTTTGGTTACGCTGTTAGTTTCGGGGTAAAAGGCGGTGTTTAAGTGTGGCTTTACTTTAGTTAAGTCTTAAAATAGTTTTTAAATCCTATCAATTCAATTCGAATCACGGTCATTAATAATCCTACGTGGTAAACTATAAAATCGCTAATAGCAATTAAAAAACCGCTTTTTATAAGCTTCGATGTTTATAATAGTTATAGTTTCGAAGGTAACAGCTTTACTTGAACAGTTCGTAATAATTATAAGTTAACGTAGGTTACTCGCGTGTTTCTAAGATAACTTAACTATAAAATTCATGGAAAGTTCGTTTTAAAGTTGTTCGGGAATTAGGAGCAATTTAAAGAGCCCTTTTCGATGGTATCTTTAGTAGGTTGTATGCTTATAAACTTCGTAATTATAATAAAAACGGCGAACCATACGGTGTAAGCCTAGTTAAAAAATACGGTTTAAAAAAATAACCATAATAGCGTCGTGGCCTGGGTCTTCGGTAAGGAGCGAATCGTGGGTAACCTGAATTAACGCGGTATTAAGCGGTTCTTAAACAGGTACTTAAATACGATCGCGAAACCTTAAAACTTTATTATCGTTTACTAAATATTTCCAAATTAAAACCTTTAACGTGCTATCATTATTAATACTGATATCCATTAGGAAATTCCAGTCTCCTATATATACCGTAGGTATTAGGAGGGGGTAAGTGGTATCGCATATAATAAAAACATCTTAATAACTTTAAAGGTCGATGTTGGTAAAATGTTTACGGCCTTTTAAAATCGATTTACCGGCGACACTTAATCGAAAGACGTACGTACGTGGAAGCAGCTCGGAAATAAACTATTTGGGGCGTAACAATTAGAGTTTTCAGCCTAAGAAACGTGGTTTCGAATAGCCTTTAGGAATATCCTAATTTCGTTGTAATAATATATTGGGTCGTGCGTAATTTGTTATTTCATTGTATATTAATTGCAAGCGGAATTACAAAAGGCGTTTAAACCAGCTAACTTATCGTTCGGAGAGCTAACGTATCTTTATAAAGTATTTTAAGTTTTTATAGTCCGTTAAAATGGTAAATAGATGCGTTGTGCATCGGAGCTCCGCGTTTTATATTTTTAAATAACTTATAATTCCGAATAACTCCTCATTGTAGATTTCGTAATTATATTCGGCGTGAGACAGATAGTGGAAGTAATACTCTATTGGATGTAGGTTATCGTGGTTATCTCGTTCAAGAAGGCAGCTTCCTAAGGCCTAGTTAAAATAGTCGACTTCGAAAAAGGTATTGCGGTTAGGATCCTATTAGGCGAGTATGGGTTCAGAAAGAAAGTTAAGTTTAAGCCGTTCGAAAATAGCTTTTTCTTAGACCTTTAACGAAATGAAGTACCCTTACAGGTTAACCGAAGTAATAATCCGATAATTATTAAATGATCGTGAATAAAATGCCGATAAAAATTTAAAAACTTAAAAAAATCCCGTAATTTTAAAACCTTTGTAAAAGCCGCCCATTTCCGGATAAAGCGTAGCTTTTCTAGGTCCATACGTATATTAACACTAGTTTTGATAACGAATCTTAGGTATTTAGTCTTTTAAACGCCGAACTCGTATTTAAAGATATGTAAACTAAGTTTCGCGGCGCTTAAAGCGTTGAAAACTTTCTAAACCTTAGCTATATAATCGTTAAGAGTGTTATTCAACTAAATGAAACCGTCTTCGAAGTGAATAAAATAAAAAATATCGACTAACGGGCGTAATGAATTATTAATATACCGTTAAAAGGTAGTGGAGGCGTTAAAAAGGCTGAAGGAAGTAATAAGTTATTTGAAAAATCCGAAACATACACGAAATACAGTTTTCTATTTATCTCCCTTTTTAATATTAAGCTTGTAAAAATTAGCTTTAACATTTAACTTAGTAAATTATTTAAGTTACGAAACATCTTCGAACGTTTTTTTACAATAGGAAACGGGTAACAATTTTCCTTTATTATAGTATTAAGCCGGTGGTAATCGATACAAAATCGTAACCTTTCTTCGAGTTTTTTTAATAAAAACTAATAAAGCGATTATTAAAAATCTGCTTACTCGAATATAACCTTAATTAAGTAATTCAGTTAACTTCTTATGTAATATAAGGAATTTCTTACATGATATGCTGTATAAAGAGCCCCACAGTACTTTTAAAGGTTATCTCTGGTTATCGATACGAAAAACGATCTCAAAATCCACTTTAAAATAGTAAAAGGGTAGTTTATCGCCGAGGGTTTTATCGAATAAGGAGGCGAATGTCCTAAAATTAACGGGAAGTTTATCGTAAACGAAAATATGTGGTTTTGGACTAAGTATTTTATTAATATTTTTAAAGGAGATAACGGTTAGTTACGTAATAACAGTTCAGTTTTTATGGGTTTGTCGTAGAAAAGCGTAAAATATAAGGAGGTTAACCCTTTTCTACATTTCTTAAAGGGACGTAAACCCTCGTTTCCAAACGGGGTAATTACCGGCTCACCCTAAGGGTAATATACATTTCGCAATGTCGTAGGTAATTTATTAATATTTCATTTGGTGTTTACCTATAATAAAGCTGTATTATAAGGAAGAGACGATATAGGTTTATATTCGGTAAAGATATTTATTGAGATCAATGTTTGCAAAGGTTATAAAAGAAATAAATCGTAAGAAAGAACCGGAAGTATAAAACATAACGTTGCTGAGTTATCGTAAGGGGATAAAAAAGCGCGGTAATTTCAAGCAGTTAGTAAATTAATCATTCATAACTTTGTAATATTTTATAATCTATATTTACTAAAACGTAAATGAAACAAATGAAATTACAAAATAAATTTATTATAAACGAAAAGCTGTTTCAAAGTCTTGGTAAAGTCGTTAAGTCGAATTGAAGTTTTGCCAACTCCTGTACGCGACTGTTTATAGGAGTTACGCTTTTCTCTCCTCGAAGTCGATAAGGTTTTCGGTCGAAATAAGATGGATTTCCATAACGGCTTTAGCGTTAAAGCCGCTCGGGCGTTACGCCGAGTCCCTTAAATATATATGGATTCGATAGCCATTCGCACCGTAACGTAAGTATAATCCAAGGTCTTTACGGCGAAAAAGTTTTACGGGGTTAACCTAGGCGACGCATCGTTTAGGAGCGGTTCGAAAGGCGTTTACTTCAGTTATAATAATATCGCCTTAGCTATTTCGAATGGGCGCGTTACCGCCGTTATTCCTACTACAGGAGGCGTCTCCGGTAATAATAGTACCAGTGTTGCTATGACGGGTACGGAAATTATAAAGGCGCCTGTTGATAAGTTAAACGCTGGCAACCTATTTATTATAATACACTGGCATATTGAAGTGAAGGAACGTATTAGTAAATATATTAATAATATCTTTTTCAAAAATATCGAATTTAGCGGCAAATTCTCAGGCTATACCGTTAACTTCCACGAATAAGGCTTTCTATACGTTGAAAAAACGTAAAATAGTTTATAAGCTTTTTAATTTATATTTGTAAGTCGAGTAATCGTTGTTTTAGCCGTGTTAGGGTTGTAGTAATAGGCGTAAAGTATAATTATAAAAGCTTCGGAGTCGTTAATACCGCCGTCGCTTTCGCGGATATAGTAACTTTTTATAACGGTTTTTGCAGGTTTTCTAGTTATTGAAAAATAGCGTAAAAGTAATCTTTTTTATACCGATAAATTTCTGGTTTTAACGTAAATTACGTATTATCGTAACCTTTTATACCGAAAATCGTAGTTAAATACCGGAAAATTTAACTACTTAATTAAAATGTTTACGTTTAAGTCGTTAACGCTTGTTAAAAGGGGTGCTAATATCGTAGTTGGAGTTAAAAAAGGTCGTCTTTATTTAGGGAGTTAGCGTGGTCCCTAGTAAAAAGTAATATTGTAGCGGCATCATTCGTAACGTACGTAAGGGGAACCTTTTGGAGGGGAAGTTAACCTGAGGACGTAGGTGTACAGGTAGCTTCGAGCTGTCGGATTATATTCGTTAGGGCTTTTAACTCGTTAGTATTTCGTAATTTTAAGTATAAAACATACTTTAGAGCGGTTTAATTCCACTCAATAGGTTTTATATGTAAGGCGTTGGTAAAACGTTAGTATTAAGTTGTAAGGTAATCATATTAAGCCGTTAAGGCGTTTTGAAACTGTTCTCTAACGCGTACGTTCAAAAATTACTTTAAGGCTTGGAATTCTAGATTCGGTAGGTCAGAGGATGAAAACATAGCTTTAGGCTATAGCCACTAAAGATCAGCTAAGACACCGTCGGGAAGAAAATCAAGGTTTATATATAAAGGAACTAAGGCTGAAGCTGTCGCTTAAGGTAATCTGATTCTATTTATAAACTTCGATAAAGAAAAAGGAGAAGGAAGGCCCCTACTAGGGAGCGGCTATGGAGTTAAGATGGTGCAACCTTCTCCCTCAGTCATGTGACGTTTAGTAGCGTATCTTTAAACGACTTCCTTCTTATTATAGATCATCGCAGGAGCGTGTAAAACTACTGGGGTTGGATCTCTGGTAATACTAGCTAGGCACTAGCCTGTAACATATTCCTTATAAAAGAAATGATATGCGTATTTTTAATCTATTATATGTTTTATCTGGTGTGTTTTCAATAATAATAATGACATTGTTAGCGTTCTGTTACCTACATGCCCCTTCATCAAACAGAAAAAAACTAAATCTTAATTATTACAGCGTTCAAAGGTTTGCGAAACTATATATCATTAGTCATATAAACTAGGCACTACGTCTCCGGTGGATATATTACAAGTCTCTTCTCATTTCATATATAGGTTTTCTGGTATAATATCCCATGACTGTCATTATATTAATTGATTCTATCTATATATTATATAATTTTACAAATCGAACATTGAATTAGTTTCTCACAAATTCGCTACCGACATTGACCCAATTACATCTTTCATACTGTGGATGTTATCATATATATCTTTAGTTAGTTCGCTGCTACGCTGCAAGTTGCACTATTCTAGAGTGTACAGTAACGTACCACTTTGTAAGGTGTATTCTTACATAGTGTATGATATCTTATTAATGCTCAGAAACGATATTGACAAAGTATACGGTAATGTGCCACTACCTAGAAGAGAGATTGGCAAAGTGTATGGTATAGTGTCACTGCCCGGAAAAAAATTTATAAGCTTTCATCTAAGGCGTGTACTCTCCAGATACATTTTCTCCTCTCTATCTTTCTATTTACTTCAATATATATTATCAATCTTACACTTTGTCTTTCAATATTACATTTTCGTTAACGTACCCGCTATAATAAACATTAATAATACTAATCAGTAGGCTACTCGGTCGTTTATAAATAGCTTGGGCAAAAAGAAACAACCCTAAATGAAATACATATAATGGGATACTATACCAGTTTTAACTGTGCGTGTTCCAACAATATACTTCATAAGAAATATACTTGATTTTGGAAAGATTTTAAAGCTTATTGACTGTAAAAATTATAACTTTAGTACGATATTATCAATTCGATTAGTGCGCTGTCCAATGAAAGCCCCGTTATGTTACCATTAATTCGGTTGCAGTTTTGAATGTATCCGGATACTTTTTAAAAAGCGTTCTATCGTGTATTAGGCTACTTAATCTCAAACTAACAAATTTCAGAGCCCTTCGTTGGGATCTATCCGTTCAAGACGCAGCATCTAAACCGGTTAAAAACTTCGGAAGCGCTCAAAACACAATATTTATGGCGCCTATACAATCAATCCATACCCCAAAAGCAACATCCAAACCGCCTACTAAACACACACTAAAATACCAACGGAGGAGAATACGAAGCTCTACAGGTTTCCAAAAACGATGCATCATATGTAGCAAAGTCGGCTGCTAGTTGACCAATTATTCAGCATACGAACAAATTCGGACCAAATGACAATTTTAGGCCGATTACCCACCCGAGGACCAGATAAAAGCCAATTTCGCAGCGTACGAAGCCGATTACAAAGGCGTAAATGAGGAATTTAAAGTTTTAATTTACGAGTATAATTTTGGAAAAGAGGACTTAAAGGAAGATAAAACTTACTTGTTAGCCTAGGATAAGAAAACAAACTAACGAATATTTATAGGCCTATAGGATGCCTTATGTCTACATATCTTAGGCTTGGATTACGAAAATAAAGTGTCAAACACCTCTACCACGTTGTAATTCACACTTTTCAACAGGTACAGCAATCGATTTTAAGGCATTATACTAGATAACGGCGTAGCAAAGAGCTTAACCTTTGGAACGCGATAATTGGTCGTTTTCGTGACGAAATTTCACAAGTTATAGTTAAACCGAATAGTAAAATACCGAAAAGTTTTATTAAATAAAGGCAAGACGTCGTTACTTAATATAGTCGTTGTAAATAAACGATTCGGACTGGTTAAGCTTTATGTAATGAACTTTAAAACGTTATTTTTATTATTGTTATTCAATAAAAATAAACTCCAAATTGAGATTCAGAATCCGATAAATTAATTTATTCGCGTTTCGAATTGTTTATCTGTCCCTTTCCATTTTAAGTTTAAACACTTGTAGCTTTTCTTAAATTTTATATAATTAAAGCCATTTATATAACGTAACTGGAATCAAGGATATTACACCGTAGATTCGAATATCTGATCATTAAACGTCATTCACAGTTGCATGAAGTAATAAGACATATAAATATAAGGAAAAAAGGCGTTGAAAGTTATCCAAAAGTTCTTTCACAAGGGTTAGTTATATTTGAAAGCTTTATGTCGGTTTAAATTCCGCCTTTGAAATGATGTAAATCGTAATTACAAGGTTATTATCAATATAATATACATTAATAGCTTACCAGTATTATTGTTGAAATATACAATAGGTACAGTCACATATCATGCAACTCAACAGTAGGGCCAACAGGGCCAGTCAGTACTTGGTACAGACTTAAAATACTAAACCCCTCAACACTAAAGGATGAGGAATTCACTGGAGGTGTAGGTATCTCCACCAGAATTAGTGTTTTACTAGTACGGAGGATTAGCACAGAGATGATGCCTGGGTTAGTACTTACTAATACAGAGAAACTAATATTTACTAGTATACATTATTTTTGACTAGTATACAAGTATCTATTGTAATTTAAATCCTTATAATGATGTACATAATCATATATCGAAGTTCTTCATATACATTTCCAAATAATTTCATTTGCACGCCTATATAATATCTTTTTATATAATACATCAAACAAATTATTAGTACGAATATACCCTATTTTTTTTATGAGTTAGTTCCTCCTACACAAATTCAAATATCGATTTTTTTGGATTATCTGATACCTTTAAGGTTGCCCTATCAGCATCCCTAAAACGTAACTTGTTTTTTCTACCCGAGCTATCTTACGGTAATACCAGTGATAATGATCCTTCTTTACAAAGAATTGTTATTGTTTTCGGTTCATTAAGGCCTATAGGTTCCTTTTCTTAGGCTAAATCTCTATCCCTTCGATTTTTCCGCTTCAAGGCTACTTCTGTTAATTTAGGGGCTTTTTACTCTAAAGCTTTATTAAGGAGAGGAAGAAAGGAAGTTCGTGAAGCCTGTAAGGCTAAAGGTAAATAAGAAATTCAAGCTATTAATGTTAATTATCTTCCTGATAAAAAGGCAAAGGTTCGGGCTAAAGGCCTAAGTTAGTCATCGACTTGTATGAAAGACTGTTAACTAAGCTTAAGGAACGCCTAAAAGGATAAAAGAAACCGCAACTATCTAAATCGACATGCACCATCACACTAGTAGAGAATGAGAAAAGAAATATTAAAAACCTCTTTTTTAAAGTTTAAGAAAGTACACAACTTACAAAGCCTAAGTTATAGTTACTTAAAGACTTTGAAAGATTAATCTTTATAAACATTGACGTTTAGTAAATGTTATGACCCAAGCACGTTAGCGGGTTAGGAAACAGGCCAGTATGCAGCTGAGCTACCGGTGAGCCTCAGTGAGCACCGGTGAGCCTCAGTGAGCACCAGTGAGCCTCAGTGAGTACCGGTGAGCCTCAGCACTGAAGATGGTATGAAGGCCATAGGATATAAGGACACGGCCATCACCACATAAATAGTATTTCCTTCATAGCTCTTCAGTTGTCAATCTAAGTATTCAGTCTCAGTATATTCTAAATAGCCTCACGGCTTTTGATCATTGCTTGCACGGTTGCGATATTGTTCACTCAGTACCTCTGCTACCTTCTTGATAACATAAACCCTCTAACACCTTCTATATACTCACGGGTATTTAGTGTGATCATTACATTTATCTCCCTCCTTAGTTCTTTCGTCCCGAAAGATCCTGGTGAGTGTTCCTTATCTTTCCTCAATCCCTTCCTTTGGATCGTTCCTTCCTAATTCGTCTTGTCGAACAGGATCGTCAAGCCTCGTCATAAAAATTCTGAACAAAGTGCCTCCTTTTGGCTTGCCGTTCTAGATCGTTGTTCCAAAATGCCTTCCTGTTTCTTTTGCGAGGATCGCAGGATCCCGTGTCTTGCTTCCGAAGACGACTCCTCTCGTTGTGCCGAGTGTATTCGCAATAAGAGAGGCTCCTGCGATATGCGGGGTTTGACCCATGCTCAGATGCAGAAAATTACGCGGCAACATTCTCTTCTCGAGGCCCAACTGGATGATGCGGAGGAAGAGGCGATGCAAGCAAATGCAAAGGTTCACCGTTTGCGGAAACAACGGCGGTTATGGGCCGATAAAATGGTGCGAGTCATTCGTCGTGGTCTCGATACAATTGAGGAGTTGGATCGTTTGGAGGTTGAGGAAGCTGAGGCTGAGCGTGCTCGGGTCGCTGCCGACGTACAGGCTGTGGTTTCCGAGGAGTCTGCTGAAGCTGTTATAGATCCTTCCTTTGAGGGATTTGATTGGAATTCTGTTGTTGTGGGGAATGAAGTGGTCGATTGGTCTGGTTTCCTGGCTGATGGATCGCCTGGTGGTATCACTGCAGCGCCTGCTGACAGTTCTGGAGGTTTTTAATTGGTTCCTATGTGTTTTCGCTGTAGTCGTATCCTTTCCATTTAACGAGGTATTCCTGGTTTTCTTTCCTAGAATCGAGTATGCGTTCTACTTCGTATTCTGGTTCGTGATCTTCGATCGTGGTGTTTTGGTCCAATCTGGCGTTTGCTAGTACTGGCTCGAGAAGTGCGATAAAAATGGAGTGTATCCTCATTGTTGGAGGTAATGAAAGTTCGTAGCTGACGTCTGAAAGTTTCCGTGAAATTTTGAATGGTCCAATCTTCTTATGGTCAAGCTTGTCGTTAGGTCGCTTGGTTTTAATGTTGCGTCGGAGTAGGTAGACTTTATCTCCCTCCTTAAGGATTGGTCCCTCAATCCTCTTGCGATTCGCGTAGTATGCCATTCTGTCCCTGATGAAGTGAAGTTGTTGCTAAATTTCTTCTTGAATTTCCTTGATTTCCCTGGTTTTCTGTGTTGCTGTGGGAGCATCTGGTCCCTGAATCTATTTGTGATAGGCCTTGGGCTCGTATCCGAAGTTGACGTAAAAAGGAGATGTTTCCGTTGTGGATGTTCGTGCGCTGTTATAGGCGAATTGTGCCATTGGCAAGAGTTCAACCTAGTTATCCTACTGGTAGTTGAGGTAGAATCTGAGGTATTGTTCTAAGATCTGGTTAATTCGTTCCGTTTGTCCGTCTGTCTGTGGATGATATACTGTGTTCATTTTTTGTTTCGATCCGAGTTAAGCGGTAAGCGATTTCCAGAATTTCGAGGTGAAAAGCTTATCTCTGTTACTAATTATTTCTTTCGGCATTCCATGGTTACTTAGGATTTTCTGAAGGAAGATGTAGGCGAGTTCTTCCGCGGTGCTGGCCTTTTTGTAAGGTATGAAGTAAGCGTACTTTATCAGTCTGCAAACCATTACTAAAATACTGTCGAATATAGCTCCAGTTAAGGGTTCTGTGGTATATTGCCTTGTTTCCTTAATGTTCATAGGCTCGTGTACTGTGGATTTCCCTTATAAAGTTGTCTTGTTTTTCGAGCGTTATTCTGCTCGGGTTTCGTTTTGTGGGTTCGATCCTAGAGATAATATCGATTTCTCTTATTTCGTTAATAAGGTTTCCTTAAGTGTCGGTTGTAAAGATTGTTTGTCCTTGGGGTTCCTGATTTTGTTCGTAATCCGACCGTCTGTTAAGAGCGTCTGCTCTGCCATTATCCGTTCCTTTACGGTAAATAATTTTAAGGTCGAATTGTAAAAGGAATTCTGCCCATCTGGTTTGTCGTTTATTTAACACTTTGGTCGTGGTGAATTGTACCAGGTTCTTGTGATCTGTATATACCGTAATTGGGTGTTTTGTGCTAATAAGGTACTGTTTCCATTTTTCGCATGTTTTGATGATTGCTATCAGTTCCTTATCGTGAATTGGGTAGTTAAGTTCTGGTCCGTTAAGTTTTTGTGAGAAGTTGCTAATAAGTTTAAGACGTCCTTGACTGTCTCTCTGTCCTAATTGTCCGCCGAGCGCGAAATCCAAGGCGTCTGTTTCATCTCGAAAGGCTTCGTTAGGTCAGCTTCCTGTAGGATTGGCTCTTTCGCAAATTCTTGTCTGATCCGATTGAAGGCTTCCTGTGTCTTGTCATTCCATTTGAAATTCTTGTCTTTTCGTGTAAGTTTTGTAAATGCGATTCCGATTCCGTTGTAATTTCGTATGTATTATCGGTAGAAGTTGACGTATCCTAGAAATGCTCTGATGTCCTTAACATTCTGTAGTGTAGGCCATTTGGTGATAGCTTCGACTTTGTCTTTCTGTATTTTGATCTGTCCTAATACAATGGTGTATTCGAGGTAGTCGACTTCCTGTATGTGGAAAAAGCTCTTTTCTGGTTTTACAAGGAGTTTCGCATCCTTAAGTTTCTAGAGACCTTTTTTAACGTATTCCTTATATAGTTCTAATATTGTGGAGTAGATGAGAATGTCGTCGAGGTAAGCGATAACGAAAATGTCGAGGTATTCGCGGAGGACTTGGTTAATCATTTCCTAGAATAATGATGGTGCGTTGGTTAATCCGAAGGGCATAACCGTATATTCATAGTGTCCGTAACAAGTTTTGAAAGCTGTCTTCTATTTTTCTCCTTTCTTAATTCTGATCAAGTTGTAAGCTCCTTTAAGGTCCATTGCTGTAAACCATTTTGCTCCTTGGAGTCTGTCTCGAAGTACTTTAATTAAAGGTAACGGATACCTGTTCTTAATCGTAATGTCGTTGAGTTGTCGGTAGTCCACGTAAAATCTGAGTTTTCCGTTTTTCTTTGGAACAAACAGGATCGGATATCCTGCTGGTAATCGTGAGGGTCTGATGTATCCCTTCTTAAGATTCTCGTCGAGGTACTCACTGAATGCCTCCAATTACTCTTCATTAAGTCCGTAGATTTTGTGAAATCGTAATGTCGTCCCTTTCTTTAGGGGTATCTCGTAATCGTATTGTATATGTTTTGGTATACCTGTGTTAAGTGTTTTTTAAAACACTTGTGCAAAACTTCGATATTTATTTGGAATATTTTTCAGTCGTAATAGCGTTCCTTTCTCTATTATACTTATTATCAAGTATAAAAGGAATCGTTAACCGTGTGTAACGGGGGTATTCTTCCGTAAGTATTACTTAGTTATGTCGTATCCTAATCTGTTTCCGTTTTGTCGCTCTGAGACTTGTAATTTTGCTAGATCCTTCTCCATTTGCTGAAAGGGTATGTCTTGTCTTTGTCCTTTGGAGGTATTCAGGTATGAATGTTCGTCTTCGTATCAAATGCTATCCATTTGTAGCTTTAACCTGTTTCCGTTTCTTCGTGAGATCTATAGATTAACTAGGTCCTTTTCCATCTGTTCGCCAGCCTTACTGCGTCCTTCTGTAGAGGTATTGCTAGGTTCGTTTGAGCGGCGTGTTTGCCACAATCGGCTGTCCTCAGTGATTGAACTCCTTCCCTTGCCGTTGATTGCGGTCCTCTTCTGGGTAACAACATTGTCCCAGTAGATCTGGCCAGTGACCCAATCGATTCGGGGATTCTCGGCTCTAAGCTAAGGAAGTCCTAAACTCAGTTCGTAATATGCTGTATTTGTGATATCCAGGGATAAGGTAGTCGTGCGTCCGCGTACTATTAAAGGTAGATAATCAGTCTCTTTGTCGATAATTCCGTTTCCGTAGGCGACTTTTTGTCCTTCCACAGTACTAAGTCTGTAAGGGTATTCCTTCTGATGCCAAGGGATCTCGTCCCTATTGATGATATTTGGTAAAATATAGTTGCCTTACGTACTATTGTCCAACAGTACGTTATATCGTTTTCCGTTAATTCTGATGTTAAGGATGATATATGTGTGGTCGTCCTGTATTATTATATATAAAAACCTGTTGCTAATCGCCTGTTGTCCCTTTACAAGCGATCCTTGCCTTTTCCCGAGGATCCTGTTTTTCCGAGGCATTTTGTCTGGTTTCGTATTAGTATTTTCTTTATTCAGCTTCTCTTTATTGTCAGAGTCTGGTTATTATGTATCGTTGTCGTTGTTTAAGTCTCCCAGGACTCCGAAGCTTCGTTCCATAGTGCTCGAGCTGTCCGAGTTACTGTTGCTCTTCACTGTTTCGTACAGTGGTCTATGTCTTCCCATAGCCAATTGTCACTTCTCCCGAGGTTGTTTGGGAAACCATCCTGAATGTTCCTTCGCTGAAAGGTGTGATACGCAGCTGTCGTGGTAACAGAAACTCCAATAAAGGGATCTGTGTCTGACAGAGTCCGTCACTTTCTTCGGAAGTGGTTCGTCATTCGGATCGTACTGTTCTTTGTCGTCGGGGTGGATTGGACATTCCACACAATTACTAGGGTGGCAAATACAAGGAGTCTTTCCTTCTGGGTGCAGTGGACATTTCTCATCCAGGCTGCAACTGTATTGTTGCAGTTGGGGCGTCGGTTGTCTGGCCGGCTGCCACTGCGTCGTTTCGAGTTGCGTGACGTTGGTGAAGTGTACTATCTTTATCATATTGAGTTGTCGTCGTCCTTCGGGGACGGGTTTCCATTGTTGTTTCTTTGGCTATCGACATTCCCTAGCAAAGTGCCCTTCTTTGCCACAGTTGTAGCATCCCTTTCCTTGGCCTTTGAAGGGTGCCTTTCGTTGTATTGCGTCGATTTCCATGGGTCCTCGGTAAGTTGTTCCTCCCATCGCGGTGCTTTGGTGATAGGGTCGTTGTTGGTATTTCTTTCCGGTGTTGGCTTGGGGTCGAGGTTTCCAGGTGTTCCCAAGGTTACGCTTTCCCGTTCCTGCTTGCGTTCGTACAAGCGGTTGTCGATGCGAACTGCCATTGCGACGTACTTAGCAAAATCGTCGGGTTTTTCTTGTTTAGCTAGTTCATCCTTGACTTTGTCCTTCAGTCCTTCATAAAACTGGGACATGAGTGGGCCGTCCTCCCATCCCAACTAGGTGGCGATCTGCTTGAATTTGGCGGCATACTTTGAGGTGGACCGAATCTGCCGGTGAGTTGCAAGTTGTCGTTCGGCGGTCCGTTCCTCATCTGGATCTCCAAAGGCGTCCTTGACAGCTTCCTCGAAATTGACGAATTTCTTGAAGAGCTTCTTAGTGTTGTCGTCCCGATCTTCCTCCTTGTTTCCTAAGAGGTCCCGCAGCATGGGTTCGTACCATGCCAGGGCATCTCCTTCCAGGTGATGTCCAGCAAACACCACTTTGTCGATTTCGTTGGTGAATTGGTGTTGGTAGTGGAGGAAGTAAGCACGGCATTGAGTAAGGAAACCCTGAAGGGTCCCCTTGGTTCCATTAAAGGCCGTGGGTTTTTCCATCTTGTAGGTCCTGGACTGCTGGGCAGCATGAAGTTGCATGATCTGCTGCTGGAGCTGGTTGATCTGCTCCACTATCTGGGCGTTGGTAAGTCCAGTGGTGCCGAGGTTGGAGGAGACAGGAGTTTGAGGAGCCATTGTGTAGCGATATTGCTCAGATGGTTTAACACGTGTACCTATCCTGAACAAGAGTTGTCAAAATGTAATGATCACACTAAATACCCGTGAGTATATAGAAGGTGTCAGAGGGTTTATGTTATCAAGAAGGGACTGTCGGATTAATGATGCCGACTTTGTTGACTGGTACGGTTAAGTTTGTATTCAGTTAAATTTATTTGTGAAGGGATAAAAATGAAAAAGTGAAAAAGCACTTGTTTCTGGGATTACAAGTGGTAGGAAGTAAAACTGCCATACAAATAGTACGGGGAAAATCAAAGGAAAGCACTTGCGTTACCGGTTGATTATCTTGCAAAACGCACTGGTACCACAAAACAAAAAGTCACCAATATTGGAACAGCATTCAATAACAGTACATGTTGGAATAGTCGTAATTGCATTGCAGTAGGTCAACTTTACTTAAAATAAAGCTGATTATACTGACTGCAAGTTGAGTGTATTGTTTGTGGGCCTACTGTATTGGCTGCAAGTCAAGTACAGTATACGCCTACTTCACACTAGGGCACGGGCCAAGCAAATGGCCATACAAATTACTGTGCAGACCGGCTAGCGGTCTACCAAACCTAGAACAATACATCCACCACTTGACCACGCAATACTACTGTTACTTCGACCAATAGCATCGACAACGTTGCAACGTCTAAAGGCCTATCATAGGCAAGGCCTATCAACAGTACAATCAAATTGACTATACTGACTACAAGTTGACTGTTTTGACTGCAAGTTAATTACAGTGTGGTGCCCAATTCAATGTGGGGCACGGGCCTAGCAACTGACTATATAAATTAGTGTGCAGACCGGCTAACGGTCTGCTAAACTTAGAAGTAACAACTTTCACCACCTGACCTTTGCAATACTACTTGTTACTTCGACCCCGATTTGAATCGACAAAACTTTGCAACGTCTAAAGACCTATCAACAATGAATATATTTGGATGGAAGAAACGCCTTAGGCATTCAAATGGTATACGAGAAGCCAATTACACTGAAATTTAGCCTTTAAAAAACATGGCTATATCTCTTTATGTTAAGTTAGGATGAAAGGATTGTGGCCAGAAATGATGGAGAGCGGCGAGAACTTTCACTATGTGCTATATAACATCTTTTTTTTCTCTATGATTTACTATCACCGGGCAGTGTCCACTTTATAGCCAGTATAGTGTGGCCTTTGCCAATGTTAAAGGTACATATGCCAGCGGGAAGGCTCGCAACTTGAGTGTTCCTACCCTACAACCACCCTGTTCGAAAATTCCTTTTTCCAAAGTTATACCGTATAATCCGTTGAACAAACTATTACAAATGAAAGCCTTATTCCCGACTAAACAATTATATAAGGTTGAAAACCTAATCTTTTACACCTGTGGCCGGTTTTTAAGCAATGTGTTATAGGTTTATGTTAAATGCCGATAGGGTCTTATAACGAACCGTATTAGTCCTTACTGCGTGCCACAAACATAGTACAGACTACAAATATAGACTATATTTGTATAAGTTTATCCACATACTCATAAAAAAGGGCAGATACCACTAGGTACTTCGGAAAAGGATTTTACCCCAATATACCTATATAGAAAAGTCCATCGCCTTTTACAACCTTTGCTTATAGAACGGAAATACAAAAACCTTTGCTAGGAATCGAACCTTAAGCCAACCTTTTAATCAAGGCCTTAAGGTACCCTACAGTTTAGAAACCCATAAGGGCGTGAAAACTGTAGCCTTGGCCGGGCCATATTGTGCGGCCATCTCAATCCCCGCTCGACGCCTACTCGCATCGAGGATCTGAAAGCTCTAAGAGAGTTAAGGGCTTATAAAACACTTATATCTTGGTCGAAGGCCCGTGGGGATGAGGAAGATATACTTTACAACTCGGGGGAAAAATTACAACCCGAACCACGTTTTTGCCACGTGCCGCAAACCCAAAAAGTGTAAAAGAATCGTAAAATAGGGTACTCCACTAAGCGGGTGGTGTGCCGTGAAGAAGCTTCAGTGCATAGCCAAAGAAAGGTATCCAAAGTAAAGTCGAAGGCCCCGCTGAGCGGGCGGGGTGCCGGTGTAGTTGGTGACGGCTAAATGAATAAATGAATGAATGAATGAATAAATAAATAAAAAGATAAATAGAGCCGTCAAGTGCGAGCGCTTATAATAAAGGTCTTCTCTAGACCTTAAAGCGCAAAAGGAATCAAACTTGCATTGTGCAAGTCCAAGTCAAAAGGGCCACGTTGGCACAAGTAGTAACGAGGGACGGAATCGTTGTTTGTGAGGGCTGTTCTCTGGATGCACCGCTGCGCGGGCGATGCGCCGGGCCGACGACGATCTTCATGGCCAAAAAGGGGTCGCCGGAAAAGATTTAAGTAGTGACAGAGCCGATTAGTGATGTTGTGGTGGAATAGGATGCATGTGAAGTGACGGTGTTGAGAGCAGCTGGACCTAAAAAAATTTCTCGGAAGTGGGCACTGTTAGGGTTTACAGTGTAGGCCCCCTACCTTCCTTAACAGGGCGGTCCGTGCACCCATGCCAAGAGAGTTGATGTAAGGTTGAAGATGCTATATAACGTCTTGTAATCTGTCAGTAGCTATTTTGAAAATTGGAAGAAACATCAATTACCCACGTTGCCCAGGATCATGGTTAGTGGATTTGGATATGTTCCAAGTTGAGGAAATTTTTTTGAATGAGAAACATTTTTGGAGTTGAAACGTTTTGGTAGTTCAACCAGATGCCGGGTACAGTTTATAGGTACCGATAGTCCAAACTTGGAAGTGGAGAGATGAAAGGTACCCATAACCCAGGTGGCAGGTCTTGGCATACCCCCTGGCGTTAGGCCCATATTTAACACCACTTGCCAACATCACCCAGTGGCAGCCAGACCAAGTAGCCAACACAATCAACACATTTTTGTAAATACGCCCCCACCTTTACTTAAGTGCCCCTTTTGGCGTGCGAAATTTTTGTGCGCACTGTATTGAGACTTTACTGAGCCTCATGTCCCTTGGTGATTCTTGCAACCCACAGCCGACATCGCGACTTTGTAGGCAGGAACGACGGGCGTGTTGAGGTACGGTATTTGAAGGCTTACGGGGCTACCAGAATACTCGGTCTTCTTTATTCTGCTCGGTATCATTATTATTGATAGAACTGAAGAATATCAGAACTCGCCCCCCTCCCCCCCAGCCGTCCGCCACACCACCAGGTACCTCGTCTTCAACTTCGCCCACCAAGCTTTGTACATGCAGTGTGGACTATGTAAGTGCCATTCTAGACGTGCGAGCTTTGTAGTCACACTGTGATTTTGGACAACCAACAACGCGACTTCGACTGCTTGGCTCCCTCGTTGTGGCCCCGTCGCGAACTCTCCCATGTCCACCATTTACCTTTCACCAGCACAACACTCATTGCCACAGCCTTATCACCAAGAACCAAAATGGCCACCCACAGCTGCCTCTTCTGCCCCCTGCTTGACAACAACACCAGGCGTGACCACAAGGTCGATCACCTGTCCAACTGCCATGCCAGGGACCCCGACGCCAAGGTGTTCTCCATCGAGCCCGGGTACCTCAAGCGCAAGACCGTGGAGACGCTGGGCGACCACCTGGTCGCCGACAGCGAGCGCATCAATGACTGGAAGATCGAGATTGCCGATGCGGAGGACAAGCTCCTGGCCCGCGACCCTGCCTATGTCAGCCAGCACGGTCTGCCCATCCACATCATGCACGGTATGTCGCGCGGTCTTTGGGGTCTTGCTACATACCTTTCCATGTCATGTACACGGTACAGAAGAGATGACGTAACATTGCATCTCACCTTCACTGCTTCTGCGACACGGAAAAACAAGGATGGGATATTTCATCTCACCTTGACTGTTTTTGTCCAGGATGGCATCCTTTTCCACGTCACACCTTTGCATTCTCTTCCATCTCCTCCCCAATGAAAACACATGCCACCATCAACATCCTGCACCGTGTTTCACGCGGTCCTTCCCTTTTGCTTCATCATCGTCGCACACAGCACACCAACAACGACGCCGCGAGAATGAATCCCTTCTGCCAATCTCGGCCCGGGACGACACTAACCTATCCAACAGAGACCGACCGCGCCATCCTCACCACCAGGCCCAACGCCCGTGGCGGCCGCACCTCCAAGACCAAGCAGCAGCTCGTGGCCGAACTGATCGCCCTCCGCACCCACGGCTTGGAGCCCGGCCACCTCCGTGGCGGTGGCCAGAGCGGCTACGAGGCTGTCCGGGATGAGCTGTTGGATCTGGTCGGTTAGAAGGGTCCCGGAGGGCTGTTCCGAGGAGGGGTATCCCGGAGAGGACTATCCCGCCCATCCAAGGATGGTGTTGCCGAGATTGATTGTACATACGTAGTACACTCAGGGCATACTGGCGGAATGGTGTCACCGAGTTGATGGATGGATGATGAGAGCAGATCTCTTGTGCCCACTTGGCCCTGATCTGTCAAGAATGTTGGTTCCGCCCATGAAGCTAGGCTTGGAGTCCTGTGCAAGGTGTGGTCAGCACAAATATGGATACACTAGGTGTCGTGGACGGGCCTTCAGCCACCCCTAAGCTTGTGGAAAACCTTGACTATGCTGTCCTTCACCGTCTACACAACTCACCTGGGTACATGATGGAGAAGGAAGGAGGACCCGAACCCTGAGCTCTGGCCTCACCCTTGCCCTTATCCGTGCGGCGCGCAAGACGGCCCGGCCCGTGCACAGGACGTACCTGACAGGGTGCACCAGCCAGGGTGCACCAGACAGGTGGGGCTCCCAAACAAGGCTGTGTGGTTGCTACTATGGTAGCGTGTGTAAATCATGTACCCCCTGTCAGGTACCCAACACCCTTGTTGAGGTGGATGAGCAGACCATGTGAACATGGCAGGGGGTATATTATTTGCCCATGACCCGCATTATGATACCGCGTGTAAATAATGTACTCCCTGTCAAGGTCCAACAGCGATAGAATGTATGCCTGTTGACGTGGGTGCACAGATCACGTATACATGGCAGGGGGGCACGTTATTTGCCCATGCCAAGTAGTGTGTACTATAGAATGTATACGCATGGTGCGATCTGGGCACGGCGCACAGTACACGTATTGACAGCTTGGACCCTTGGACGAAGCTTCTGAGCTCGATGCTTGCCCCCCGCGATTGGCAGTCAGTCAGCCAGTGAAGCTCGCAGGAAGCCCCTGGACAGAGTTTCCGCCACGGAGGCCTGCATATTTATTAGCCGAGCTTGAATTTGGCCAACACACGTCCCCGCATAGCCTCAGATTCCAGTTGGATGATGGAATGTGCAGCCATAGCAGCGCATGGGAGGGGCCTCTCCGACTTGTTGTGGAACCCCTGTTCCGAGGGAGCTCGGCAAGCCATGCTGCAGTGCATGACAGGTGCGCGTGAAGATGCCTGTGACCGACTTGTATATATAGTCAGTCCCCCTCCTGTCCTCGACAGTCCTCCTGTTCTCGACAGTCCCACCTGCTCCTGTCTTAAACCAGCATCATCATCTCACAACAGCGTCCACTTGCAGAGAAATAAGCGACAGCCATCACCAGCGATCCACCTCTTAAACAGCCCCAGCATGTCTGACTACCCCCACGAGCGCCACCACGAGTACAGCCGCAGCGCGCGCCGCAGCTCGCGCTCGCGCTCGCGCTCGCGCTCACGCTCCCACTCGCGCTCCCACTCGCGCGGCGGCGCGGCAGCGAGCCACGAGGTGCTCGGCACGCTGGGCGGCGCCCTCGCGGGCGGGCTGGGCGGCAGCGCGCTGGGGGCCAAGGCCGGCGGCCACGGGGTGCTCGGCGGGCTCCTGGGCGCCGTCGGCGGCGGGCTCGCCGGCCACGAGGCGCAGGAGAAGGTCGAGGACTTGCGGAACCGGCGGCGCGACGAGAAGGCGGCGCGCACGTCCGGTGGCGGGGGGCATGGCCGCGACGAGCGCCCGCGGTCGCGGTCGCGCTCGGGGTCGCGCAATCGCCATGGGGAGGGACACCGTCGTGGTGGTGATGGTGGTGGGCGCGGGGAGGTGACGGTTCAGCCTGGTGACACGCTGAGGCACATTGCTGAGCGGGTTGGTGGTGGAGTGTCGTATGAGGACATTGCAAGGCACAATAACATCGACAACCCTGACCTGATCTACCCTGGGCAGGTCCTGCGGATTCCGGCTGGACGCTGCTAAAGGATAGGCCTCATTGTGGAAGGAGCACCTGAGGCTTTGATGTTGGGGAGGGCGGCTAAGGAGGAATAGTATCGATGAGTTGAGTATTGATGGGGGAGGGTTGTTGTGCAGGAGGAGTTTTGTCAACAGAGCCAAGCGCAACATGGGCTTTTTGAACCCCTCTGTATCAGTAGCACCTTCCCTGTCTACAGTTGCATTGGAACCGAGTTGAAGGTGGGGAGATGGGGGATTGGTACCCCCTGCTTCACACCCTGTCAGGTACGTGCCTTGCACAGGCTGGAATATGCGCCATAGGCCCACCCGTGCCCAGGCGCACATAATCCTGTAGCCAAATACGACATGCATCAATAGGACACTCTTTTGGTATTGTTACCCATATGCCACTAATATCACCCACTACCACGAGTATGCTAACCACGACGTTTGTAAAACCGTAGTAAATGTAAATAATAATCGTTACAATAATATCTAAGAGAACGGCTATCCGCACAGCTGAGAATGGCTTCCGTATTGTAATAGTTAGGGAGATTGTGGATATTATTAGATATCACCATAGCTAGCAAGCGTAGGGGACTACGTTTGAGGAGTGTATGATAGCGTGTCACGTTGTAGAAGGCACTTTTGCAGAGTGTATGATAGCGTGCCACGCCCCAGGAGGGATGTTAGCAGAGTGTATGGTAGAGTGCCACACTCCGGGTGAAAGCTTATAAGCTTTTACCTGAGGCGTGTACTTTCCGGATGCCTCTTTCCCCTCTGATTTATTTATTATTCATATTACCAATTTTACTATTTTAAATACTGTCTTTTTTTTACGTTAACGTATAGAGACCTTACCAACATTGATTAGTCGTCGATTCGGTTGATTACAAATAGTTTAGGAAAGAAAAGACGAACTTTAGTTAAATATTTATAGTGAGATGTTGTAGCGGTTTTAACTGTTTTGTATTTTAATACTACGATGTATAAACAATACACAGGAGTATGGAAAGATTGTAAACCCGGAGTAATTTTGAAAAGGATAACTTTAGTACAAAATTATTAATTCAGTTGATGCCTTTTAATTACTGAAAGTTCCATTACGCTATTCGTTAACTCGATTGGCGTTTTGGACGAATCTGGGTTTCTTTGAAGAGCGTTTCACTATGTATCGGTTATGTAAGCTATTAAGTTTCGGAACCCTTTGTTAAGACTAATCCGAAAGCAGTTTTTGAAGCGTTTCGGTATATTTAGAAAGCGTTTAAAATAACTTTTGAAACGTTCCGGCAAATTCGGAAAGCTCCTTCGAAAGCGTTTAAAATACTATTCAAAGCATATACCAAAATACTGGAAGCGTTTAAAGTAATACCCGGCGTTTTTATACTATTTTAACTCGCTTTCATATACTATTTCAACCCTTCTACATCAATTTCCTATTCCAAATACCTAATTTTCCCTCTGTTTGCCTTATTATATACTTATTATTTAATTTTTTATTTATGACGTTTCATTTTACGAGTATAAGCGTTAAATAACTTGTTTAAAGCGTTCGATTAGTTTGTAGTTACATTTCATTTGCGTTTTATTTGTATTAGTAAGCGTTAAACACTTTATTTGAAACGTTTTGATACATTTTATTCATATTTCATTTACATATTATACATTTTTATCTACTGTTTTATTTCGACACCCCTTTGAATATATTGTTTTAAGTGTAGAAAACCTCCATCATTACGATTTATTTATATTATCCTTTTGCATACTATAACCTCGTTCCTATAATATTATTTACAACGCTACTGATTGAAGCTAACGAATATATGGATCTTTTGTTTTAGTATATAACGCTTCTAAGAAGCGTTTTATAAATGGTTGACTTGAATCTGTAGGATAATGTTATTGGAGAGTTGGTAGAGAATTTGAATCTATATATAGAAAACACGTATATTATAAACATAATTTTTCGTTATTCAAAAGAAAAGGCCTATACGTAGAGTATATTTGATTATTTTTGAAATCAATTTTTAAATTGAACGTTGAGAATACTGTATTAAATGTATAATTCGATTTTCAAAGTATTACGGATATAGTTATGGAACGAAGAATTTATTGCTTAAGGTGGTAAAAACAGCGGTATTGTTAAAACTTTGTTTGATACAATTCAATTGAACGAAATGTCAGATTAGGAGGATAAAGAGGTGTTGTATGTGGACTTTATGGAAGGATATTGGTTGGTGTAATATAGAAAATAGATTGTCAAAGAAATACGGAAGAAGCTGTAATGTAGAAACACTTTATTTACGTAAAGCGTAAGACGTTTCGAAAGATTGATCGCGCCTTGCAAAAGGTAAATGGAGCTTAAAGAATTGATGGAAGGGGAAGAAAAGCCGCGAAAGTTATTTGCTATTTAAGTTAAATATAGACCTTTTTTAATAATTGCCTTGAAATAGGGATACAGACTAGTCCGCTTTTTAAACGTATTTTACGTTCTTTTCGATTGTATTAAGAGCGTCTTGAATAAATAGAACGATGTTTTCGGAGAAAATATAGGAGTTTATAAACGATTATACGAGCTTTACAGTCTAATACCTATAAATTACGACCTACACCGCGACCTTTCACTATATCGGGTTTTCATTGAAAAAAGTAATTCTATAAAACTTACGAATTTTGTTCAATTATGAAATAAAAGCGAAAACTATTGTAGAGAGCTTTACGATATTCTGAATAAAAAAAATTGTAAGATATTAAATACTTATAAAAGATTGAATATTAGGTCTTTTTGGTTTTATATAATTTGGCTCATTATAACAATTGTATAAATGAAAAGGCTTCATATATATTATTTAAATTTAACTTAAGTGAAAATTTTACAAAGTATTACAGTTGTTCAAAGTTTATATTAATACAGGGATTAATGACGAATTTTGGGATGGGAATAGAATAGGTATTATATGGGATTTTATTAAAAATTATCGTGATAATGTAGATACGATATTATAAAAAGTAGTTACTATTCTATTGGCGAAGTCTAGAAATTGTTATTCGGCTTTTGTAATATAGTATCAGGGCGATAAAATGTTTATTTAAGTTGTTATACAAGTATATTGATGATTCGTATTTTAATTTTGTATCTAGAAAGGTTAAGAATGAGAGTTCATTAATTATAAAAGCTGATTTCGCCGAAATCATTGACTACATTTTCGATCAGCTATTTAAAGTGCATCCGAGATATAAGAATTATGAAAACCTTAAATATAGATATAAGAGTGATAGAGATATAGGAGAAAGCACTAGAAATCGAAAATAAAACGGGTATTACCGAGAGCGTTTTTACAACTAATTAATAAGTTTATTACGTATACCAATATATTAATGAAAGAGTATACAAAGTTTTACAGGTCTTTGTAAACAATGTATTATATGTAATATAGTTGGATGCTAGTCGATTAGTTATCCAGTATACAAGTAAATCAGCGTTGAACGATAATATAAAACCGATTAACCGTTTGATTAACAGATAAAGGGTAATTTTGTAATATAAATAGCTGATTACAAAGGTATTTAGTAGGATTTCGACGTCTACGCATACGACTATACCTTTAGTTAAAATGATTCAGAGGAATCTAAGAGTTACGTAACGATTTAAAATAAGGAAATCGATTAGTAGCTATTTGCAGGTTTGTAAAATACCTTATTTTTATACAACGAAGGCTTGGATGGGGAAAGTGGCATATTGAACGTCTATATAACGTCGTAATTTATATTTTCTGATAGATATAGTTGCCGTTTTCAGGGTATTATATCAGATATCGGCGTAGTAAAAATCTCGACCGCCGGAAAACGGTAATTCGATGTTTTCGCGGCGAAGTTTTCCAAGTTTTAATTTAACTAGATAGAAAAACAGGGGAAATTTTTTTTCGGTAAGAATACAACGCTGTTAATCAATATAATAGTGGTAAATATACGATTTGGACTGGTTAAGTTTTATGTAATGGATTTTAAAACTATTGGTAGGGCTTTAGACGTTGCAATGTTATCGATTCGATTGGTCGAAGTAACAGTAGTATTGCAATGGTCAGGTGCGAGATGTATTGTTCTAGGTTTGGAGGACCGCTGACCGGTCTACACAGTAATTTTTATAGCTAATTTCTTGGCATGTGCCCAAATATAAAGTGGGGCCATACTATACTTAACTTGTAATTAATTGCAATAGACTCGTACAAAACAAAACACTCAACTTGCAGTCAGTATAGTCAACTTTACTATAAATAAAGTTAACTTACTGTACTGTAAATGCTACTATTCCGACACTGGCGGCTTTTTAGTTTGTACATATACGCCAGTGGAATGAACTAATCTTTTCTAGTAAGCGCTAAACTATGACCTTATTAATTAGTTAAACCCCTATTAATTTTAGTTAACCTCTATATCGAATTACATTTAATTATATACAAATTAACCCTGATTGCCGTTAATTACCCTTCGGATTCGAGGTCCGACTTTATCCATTTTTACCAAAAGTTCTTTCGTCATAGGCTTTTATAAACTTCCACTTTAATCTTGCCCATTAAACAATTCACTATCGTTGGTCCCCTATTAATCTTTCAGTTTGCCAACATATCTTTAATGGCCGTCTTTACGTGATTCAACCTTGCCAGGCGGTCTGTTAACGTAGCATTCGATATGTATAGTTATCTTATTGCTATTTACAAACCTTTTCAAAGGCCTTTTCGGCGATAACTTTGTCATGACATTAGTATTATTGTCTTTATCATTAATCTACCGGAATTCCTTAATCTCTCTTCCCTCGTAAGTTTCGCGAAGTGTTATTACATCGATTATTTATAGTTTTTCGCTGGTAATTCCGAGTTTCAAAAGGTATTCTAATAGGCTTCTCGAGTCGGTATAGATTACTACCGGGATTTAAAGAATTTTTCATTACATAATAATAACGTTAAGGGTTTCCCACAATACCATGCTTATATCAAAGCTTATCATTATACCATAAACCTCTAAAGTTAACACGTTTCGTATAATCCTTTTATATTTAACAAAAGTCTAGTAAATTAAGTTACCGATAATATTAAATTAGCTTTTCCGCCTATTTTAGTTAACAAGAGTTATTAGGAAATAGATTTAGAAAAATTGGTCGGTGTTATTTGTTAAAGACATATTCGTAAAAATTATAATTTTCACTCTCAATAAGTCGATTATACCCATATTAATTCCTTGATCTAAATTCTATATCTAATACCTAATCCTCCTATTAAGACGGTTAAAGTTGTTACCTATAGGATCTTATACTTACGTTACGATAAAGATGTTACAAAAGACCTCCGCTAAACATATGGTGATAATATAACTACTAAAAGCACGTTATTTTAAGTACCGTTAGGTTTTAACTGCGTTAATCTTGTGGATTATGGCCATATTAGTACTTTATTACTTTTAACAAATATTATAGCAGATATTAATACTAAATATACGGATTAATAATACGTTATGATCAAGTCAATTATCTTTTACCAACGTCGTAATTAACTTATAATTTCAGAACTTAAAGTTCTTAATGGCCTGTTCTTCCAATATTAAAAAGCCAGCCGTTTTAACGAAGAAGTTATTGTTAGTTTATATACTCATTAGGCCAAATTCATTTTCCCACATTACTAGTAAATATGGGTCGTACATAAAAGACTTTATACTTAACCGTAATTTAAAGTACGACTAATAGGCTATAAACTGGTAAACGCCTACTTAAGCTAATTCTTATAAAGGCTCAATATATCGTATTACTATACCTATGAGGTAGATAAACTGTAATTTCTATAGCAATTCTAGCAATACGATTCATTATAAATCTGTTGCTAACTATATATAGACATACGTTATATTTTGACTATTGAACGTAAACTTACCTTTAATTTTAAATAATAGACTTATTATGAAAGCGATCACCAAACGTCGACCAATCTTTCAAATTATTAGCTATTATGTAAGGATTTCGTTTTTATGTTTATTACCGTATCTTGAAGCAATTAGGCGTGATTTTTCGTATAACCGCCTCATGGTTTTAACCTCAACCTCGTAGATAATTCTTAACTTAAAAATCGTAATATTTAAGTTTTAAAGGTTGAAATCGGCTTTTGGTACGGATTATACGATTTCTCAAGTAAGTAGACCATTAATCTTAACCCTATCGCTTTCCTTAAAGGATTTTCCGAAAGTCCTAATAATACTTTATACTCGAAGCTTTAATACCAAGTTTTTTTATCCTTTTTTTTTTTTTACTTACCTAAATAGTATTATAGATACGATCCGGTGTATATTTTTCTTTTTCAAAGTTCCTTTTCTTTAGGAGTCGTTTATGCTGGTGGCGTCTTATCGACTTGTCGATAACGGGTAAATGAGGTTCATATTAGCTTGGTTGTTTGGTTTAAGGGTTTTAATCGTTGATAGCTCCAATATAAAAATTAAACTAAGTTGTATAAAAGATTATAAAACCTTTCGTAATTTTAATATATATTTTAAAGTTAGTAATACTTAAAATCTTTTATAAGCCCTTTCATTTACCCAGCTCCTGTTGTATGAAGACTTTACTTTGTAACGTTAAAGCAAGTACTTCGATTATTATAGGGTCGTTTTTGGAATTAAGGGTATTATAAACTTAACGGCGTATCGATTCCTTTTGAATTTCCTTTAGTGCTTTGCTATACGTTATAACTTGCTTTTAAATACTTACTTATAGCGGAGATTCACTTGTTAGGCGTAAATATACTTCGATAACCAGTAACGCCGGAACTAGGTCATTAAGGCTCATAATATCATTTAGTCTCTTTACCGTTATTTAAAAGCGTGCCTCCGGATCCATAAAACTTTCAGTTTCTAATGTAAGGATATTATACACTCGCCAAAATAAGGCGTATTTTTTTTTAACCGTTTTAATACTTTAGTAGGCCTTTATAGGCACCTGTTTGTACTATATATCTATTATCTTGGCATTTTCTTAAAACTACGCTGCCGTAAGGTTAGTGTCGGTATCATAAACGACGAAGTTAGGTAGGCTAAGATACGTGTTAATCCATAGTATTCTTAGTATTTCCTACGTATCTTTTACCAAAAGGTACTTTAAAAACATAGCTTAATAAAAAGAGGTTACAGAGTAAACGAAGTGAAAAACATACTTGTGGTTTAAATAATATATATTAATAAAAACCTCGTAATTAAAGTCTTCATTATCTTTCAGTGTAAAATTATATATTTAGGGGGATTAGATATATATTTATCGATAGTAATTAAGTTTTTTAATAAGTTTCAAGGTAAAATATTCCATATATTCATACCTTACGGACTTGAGGGTTTTATATAGCTTATTAACAGTTACGTAATTAAAACGCCGGTATAATTAGCATATTTCCGGCTTTTTTAATCTTGATACCACTATTTCTGGGCCTTAAAATAAAATTATAAGTACTCTTACTTAAAGGCAAAGATAAACCTTTACTTGTTTTTAACCAAATCGTCGGTATTAACGTCAACGTTAACGCTAAGGGTTTTTATATATTTTAAGTAAAGATGGGGGGTAGGAAACTTGGGGATATGGAATATAATCGACTTAATACTAGTTCAAATTACCGTTTTTCCTAATAACAATAGTTATTCCTCTAGTTCAAACCCAATTTTAACTTTATTAGTATAGTAATAATTTATTTTAATGGCTATAGTGTTTTTCTACATAGTACTACGTATTATGAATAGCCTTTTATTAAGTATCTCATTATCTCTGTATCTGGAATAATACTTTAAAACGTGTGGTTCGCGAAACGATCGCGAAGGTTAAAGGTATAAAAGGGGTTAAAGGCTTAATTTAGGTAAATCTAAAGGTTTTTACCGTCTAAACGGTATAGAAAATCGTGGACAGCTACATACTGAGCCGCGACAAAAATAATATCTTTGTACTACTTAATTTACCTAAGGGTGTTGTTACCGTTAATTTTTTTGTCGCCTTTGAAATCTGCGATTCAATTTAAATAATTCTATTTAAAGGTAATAGGGTATTGGATGTAGTATATTATCTTTATATTATTTCGATTAAAAAAGGGATGACGAATTCACTAATAGCTAGACTTACTATAAATTCAATATCTTTTACCACTATTATAATGATAGTACTTATAATTAATAGGACCGCTTAAATATTGGCCATATTAGCGTTAACATAACTATTACATCTAGTCTATAGTTAATAGGCCAGACTTTAAGCGTTAAGGATACCCGAAACCATATTTACAATCGATGTAATTAACCATTATAAGGTCTTTTTTATTTACTTTAGGGAAGTTGCTGGCTTGAGGGTATATATTAATCGAGTTCAGTATATGTGTTATTACAGTTGTAAGCGAAGAATACCATTTGTTAAAGAAGCCTTCATATATAGCATTTGAGCGTTTTAAAGAATATTCGAACTCATTAGCACCCGTAATTACTGTCTGTACCTATTCGCGAAGTATAGCTTCGCTAACATAAGTTTTCTTTATTACCTATTAGCATAACATTAACATGTTAAACATTTAATTAAGCATATTTATTAGTATTTCTTCCTTTTTTTTCTCTGTTATTATCGTGGTCTACCACGTGGTAGCCTAGTTTATATAATATTAAGTTAGGTGAACGTTATATTCGAAGTGGTTTTTTATACTATCATATACTTCGCGAAATGTAGTTACTCAAGTTAGAATGTTTAGGTAATAGTTCATAATATACCTTGTAAGGATTTCAGGAAATAGTAAATGAAAATTAAAAAAGGAACTTTCATTTACTTACAAATATTCAAAAAGGGTATTATCTTTGTATTGAAAAGGTTATAAAGATTTTAATTATATTTTCATATATTGGTTCAAATTTTGACGAAGTACGTAAAAGTTTGTAATTAATGTTAACTATTTTAACAGGTTTCAGAGGAAAGTCTCGATAATTATCATAATATTCATTAATAATATTTCCTAGTAGTTCAAGCCTTAGAGCTTCCAAAGCGTAGTTTTGAGGATAATTGCCAGTCGTGTAGCCTGAAGAGTAAAGTCTTATAATAGGACCTGTGGTAGGTTTTTGCATATAAGCAAACCTGCCATAAAAAGGATTTTATGGGACTTGGCGATTTTGATTAAAGTGTTAGGGGATAAAGGGGACTTGAAGGTTTTAAAGGACTTGGAGATCTTATTGAATCAACTGGTGTAAAGCGCTAATGTCAATCCCTTTGGCCGTATAGCGACTTTTACTTTACGTATCTTACCGCCATTAAAAACGTATTTCGCGCTTCTGCGTAAGGTTGTTAAGCTTCCTTGTAAATCAATAAATTTTTCATCGTTAACGTGTAAAAAGGTTTAACTTAGCTAAGGATAAAGCTGAGGTTCCCGGAATTGCGTGTAAGGGCATTAAGGTTCCTAAATATTCTTTTCTTTAAGGTATAAGTCTTAAAGGCATTCTTTAAACTAAGCTAGCTCGAAAAAAGTCTTTATCATCCTGATTAATATTTTCTTTAATACGTAAATCCCTCGGCGTTTGAGTTTAGCCTTTAGTTTAGACTTAATAGTCTTTTGAGTTACCTTTTATATATCAATTATCCAGCCATCGAAAAACTCACGATACTTACAGAAATTACGGTTAGGGTTTCGACGTCGTTATATTTTAGGATATAACAACCGACAAAGTTAATTTAATACTTTTCGGTTAAGTCTTTATTAACATTGTATTCCCAGAAATCATGGTTGTAATACTTAGTGAAGAGGTGTCTGAGGGCCTTAATTACATTTTTAGTAATGGGATCGGTAATAACTTTAAAGTAAACGTTAAAGTTAGCAATTTTGACATTTTGGCTTATATAGAACGTGTAGGGCGAAGGACTTGGTTTTATGACATAACGTCGCGTGGAAATTTACTGACTTAGCGTTGGGTTGCATGGCGTAGCTTTCTTAACGTGATTTGACGATTCTTGGTGTTTTCGCTTAAAGCAGTAAACTTAACGATTAAATTAACGTAGGGAAAGTAAAAATAGTAAAGTAGGGGTAGAAGTTTTAGTGTAAAGGGTAAGGTCGACGGCTTTCTATTGTTGTAAGTTGTTTAACGCAAATCCTTAGCTGTTTTGATGCATTAGTATCACCCTTAATAATACTAACTTCGCCGTTTACCAACTTACCAAACTTTAAGACTTTTGACACTTAGTCTTAACGTCTTTAAAAATATCTATAATTTTTTTTTTGATATTTTTAATAGGGATACCGTCGTTACCTCCAAGCTGCCGTCAAAACCGACGTAGCCCAAAAGTCTTTTTTTACTTACTGTCGTAAAAGATGAAGCAACAGTAAAGGCCCCTCACCAAAAAAAAAAAAAAAAAAAAAAAAAAAAAAAAAAAAAACCAAAAAAAAAACCAAAAAAAAAAAAAAAAACCTTTACCCTAACTGTTGTTATTAACGTAAAGCGTGACTAGAAAGTAGCTTTTTCTTCTACTCGGCTTATTCGTGCTTAAATCAATAACCACTAATAAGCGTTGGTAGGGCTTTAGACGTTGCAACATTATCGATTCGATTAATCGAAGTAACAGTAGTATTACAGTATTCAGGTGGTGGACGTATTGTTTTAGGTTTGGTAGACCACTAACCGGTCTACACAGTAATTTTAATGGTCAATTTCTTAGCTTATTCCCTAGTATGAAGTGGAGCCATACTGCACATCACTTGCAATTAATTGCAGTAGGCCCGCACAAAACAATACACTCAATTTTCAGTCAGTATAGTTAACTTTACTATTCCAACAAAAACACTATTTTTGTTCTTATTAGCCAATATGAATAAGTTTGGAATTAAGGTGCGGAATACGATAACTTAACATATTTTCGTTTTATATGGTTCATTCCTACCGTTCCGTTTGAAGATTAAATACATATAGTTTTCACAAAAAATATGTACAATCGAATTTGTTAATTTGATATAGCTAAAATTATATATATTATATCGACTGTTTGGATACCAGGTTAAAAAACACCTTTTGCAGTTTTTTTACATAATAGGTTATATATATATAGCAAAGGAAGTTTTGGACGTTATAGAAAAGTTTTGTTATGAATACTAATTATATTTACAAGTATCATAGTGGTTGAAACTTCTTTTTCAAAATGTTGTTAACTTTCATTATAAAGTTATTGTAGAAATTATATATTTTGACGGATAGTTCATCTTTTTTGTTGTCAACTCTATGATGTTATTTCAGGCTACAAATTTTATACGAAACGCTTTCTCAACAAATTTCTGGGATATATTAATGAATCATTAGACGAACGTTTATACTGGGTTTTTAAATTGGA
Source organism: Anisogramma anomala (assembly GCA_038502455.1). Classification (NCBI taxonomy): domain Eukaryota; kingdom Fungi; phylum Ascomycota; class Sordariomycetes; order Diaporthales; family Gnomoniaceae; genus Anisogramma; species Anisogramma anomala. The sequence continues at coordinate 15,819,825 of JASMMZ010000007.1, read as the reverse complement.
TTGCCCATAATATAGGTATAGTTTTAGACTTAATTAAATAGTAAATAAATATTGAAATAACTGGAAACGAGCATAGATAAATATCGATAGAGGTGTCTTAAGGTATGGAAAATTCGAACAGTATTACAAATTATTTAAAAGAGTGTATACGGTCTGGTTGAATTAATTAAAAGAAAAAATTATAAAAATTAATTTTACAAATAGCTGTAAATATTGTTAATAACACTTTTAATTAGAGTAGATTAATCTCTTGGATTTTTGTTTTCGGTGGTTAACTTAAGATCTATATGGATTCCGTATTATTATAAGTTACAATTCAAATGAAATACGGTGGAAAAGAAAGGCTATAGTACTTTTAAGTTTTTTAAGAGCTAAGAATTATATTTTTTAAGTATTATTCATAATGAATGGCCCGCGAGAAATGGGTGTTTTGAATCGCTTTTTACAATTTGAAGTCCTAGTTTAAAGAACGAACAGTGGATAGACTATCTCTTCAAAAATTAACGGTATTGGAGGATACAATATATTTGTATATTTATTAAACAGTACGAACTTATTTCGTTACACGATAGTACGAGACTATAAAAATAAAAAGGTAAACAATAAAGCCTTAGAAGCGTAATCCGCTACGTGGTATTAAACGGACCACATGTATATTAACTTAAATGGCACTTTTACGAAATTTATACACCTTTCAAATAAGTTTTCATGTATTTCACCACCTTTCCAAAACCAGTACTTCATGTAAGCGAAGCTAACACTACGTTGATAAAGGCGTTCGTTCAGTTCGAAAAATTAAATACGCTTTAAAACCTTTGTTATAAATTACTTTATAACCTGAACAGAGACCGAGGACCGTTCGTAAAATAAAATATTTCATCGTAAAGGCGGTATTATAACCTCAGGTAGCTCTTTTGAGAATTCGGCGTATGAAAAAAGATTTATAGTGATCGAGTAGAGCGTTTTTCGTTTTGGTAGATTAAATTTAGTAATGTACAATCGGACAGTTTTATAAGAAAAGTTTTTTTTTGGTTGAGGAGTAAGATAATATGGGGAAGAAAGATATTATAACTTAATCGTTTAATTTATAAGGAGTAAGTTACCGTTTGATTTTGGCGTTATCCTCTTTTATACTTATTTTCATAACCTTTATTTTAAGTTTAATATCATTACATAAAATTATATATAATTAGAAAATCACTTTAAGTGACGTATTTACGCTTGTATTCCAGTTTATATTTAGAAATACTATTCATTAGGAATAATCATATATATTTTAAAGTTAATTTACCGATATATAAAGGTTGATATATATTAGTTTAATATCTACTAAATATATTAGAGTGAGCGTTTTGGAATGATTTGTTCAACCTTTAACTTTATTTAAAAGGTTTTATATTTATTGGAATAGAAACCGACGATATAATTATAATATATAATGCATCATCTTTTCCAGCAGAACAAATAAAGCTTTAAAAGGCAACTTTGAAAACGAAACTATAAGTATACCTAGCGGAGGAATGTTTAATTAACTTTAATTATATAACTATTACGCTTCAAAAGGATGTTTCAAAGCTTATATAAAAGGGATAATTGGATATATTTACTCTCATTAATTTGATAAGTGTACAGCAAGTTGACGAATACAAATTCTAACACATACGAGGTGTTTGAGTCATATCGGTCGTATAATACAACGTTACGTTTGACTTTTCTATCGTTATGTAATATTAGATAAACGCGTCGAATAATGTATATAATGAGTTAAATAAGTATTTTGAAAATCAAATATATAATTCGAAATACAGCCTCCACTTTTTATTATTTAATATATATATATATATATATAACTATATTGTTTACGTTTATTAATGGATCCTTTGCGAAAAATAGCTATTATAAAGTTTTAATATGGTTTGTATTTATTATTGGTAACAAAATACCGATTTAAAATGAGGTTATATTTTATAATGATATTGTTTGTTGAAGTTTTAAGAAAATTAAACGTATTATACGAAGCGTTTTCGTCTTTAAAATATATGGTATGGTTGAAGAGTTTGACTTTAGTACTATTATAACAATAACAGTTTGTATAATTATTTCGAATTTTGGTTTAAAAGTTCTGCTTTTAGTGGTTTATATTACCTTTTTTTTCTTTACAAACATTTCATTCATTTCGGTATTACGAATAAAAACCTGTTTATAATTAACATTATAATTTTGTACAAAGTATATAAACGTTGCTAAATTGAGAAGATAAGATGAATATACAGTAAATCGAATTTTATGGATAAAATGATTCAAAGCGTGTCAAATGATGTATTGGAAATGTTTGTCTTTATAATTATTCTTTGCGTTGGCGTTATTAGTAAGGTTTTGTGAATTGATTTTAGATAATCGTATTGATTTTGGCCCGTTTTTGTATTTGAAATTTTGTATTCTTCGCCTCTCCTTTTGATTATTTTTTGGCAGCTTGTCTAATATATCATTACTTTTTACATTTGTTATTAGCCATTCTTATGATATATTAATACTTTTTATATCAGGTATTTGCTGTTTTATTGGTATATTATAATTTTCTTTATTCCTGTTTTCTATTGCTGTTACTATTTCCTTTCAATATAATCTTTTTTTGTGTAATTTTTTGTATTAAAGTCTGGTAAAATATTTAAATGTAAAAAATAGTATTTATTTACTGTTAATAAAGGGAAGAGAGATGGGAGTTACGTCGTCGTCGTTTTTTCCCTTATTTTCGCCCCTTTTATTGTCGCTATCGTTGATGCTGCCGTTAGTGCCACCGTTATTGTCGACGCCGCTATCGGTGTCGTTGATAAGAAGAAAGTTAGGTACCCCCCTATTATGACTCAAAAACATCGGAGAGTCAGAAAACAGGTCAGTTTGAGGCTAAGCTACTAATAACCTGATGTTCAACACATCAAGTGGAGATATCTCTTATGTCAGCAACCTTAGGGTTAGGGTTACGCACTAAAGATCATTGAGATCATGTTTCGATCCAACATGATCCAGCAGTAAAGGCGTATGAAGTATTAAGGATATAAGGATACGGTCAGCACCACATAGATAGTATTTCCTTCATAGCTCTTCAGTTGTCAATCTAAGTATTCAGTCTCAGTATATTCTGAATAGCCTCACGACTTTTGATCATTACTTGCATGGTTACGATATTGTTCACTCAGCACCTCTGCTACCTTCTTGATAACATAAACCCTCTGATGCCTTCTATATACTCATGTGTATTTAGTGTGATTATTACAACCCCTCGTTTTAGCTTAAATGCCTTTAGATAAGAAATAGGGAATGAGTTGAACCTTTTTACGACGATATATATTGAACTTATCGAATTTACTAGTATAATATATATTTAAGCCCATTTATTAAGCGGTGATAATAATCTTCAATTTTTCGGCCGTCGCTTATCGTTTAGTAATAATTAATTTTGATTTATTCTATTAATTAAGAAAGTGATTTTTCATTGGAAATGTTTCGATCAAGTAATTAGAGAAGTAAATAATAAATGGTTAAGCACAGGATTAGGTATTATGAAAGTAATCAACTTATTATGAAAATGGTGAACACGTAAGAAGGTTTTGGATTACGGTTTTAATATTACCTGAATGGGGGTGTACCTATTATCATTTTGTTTGTAACGATAGTAACGAGACGAACGATTCCTATTTTAATGATAATCGTTAATGGATTTGCTTGTGGTGACGCACGTAACGTATAGTACGTAAAGCGTATCTATTGGCAGCCTAGGGACGTGAACCTAGGTATGTTGTTTTAGCGTTTTACATGTTAAAGAGGTCTTGTGACGTATCTTTTCGAACCGCGTTTCAAAACAACGGGCCTATTTCATTATTTTCGCCTATTTTAACGAATTTTAATATAATACGATTTAAAAGGATAATTATTATATATCGTGTTATAATTTTGTGATATTTCATTTAATTTCATAAGAAGCTATTATATATAAGAGGGTTTTGACCTGTAGAGAAAGGGTAAAGTTTATGACTTTTAAAAAAAACCTTGTTTTTGTTTTTGATGCATAGAGAAAACAGAGGGGGGGGGGAAGAGGGGAAATGTTGGTTTTGTCGGCGGCGGGCGGAGAGCGGAAGATGAAATTAGAGATTAAAGATATTTTATCAGTATTAAAAGGGTTGGTATTGGAGGGGCAGCGTGTTCCAGTCGCGGCGGCTTTATTCCAGCGTTGATATCTTATTAAACGACGTTTTTAAGCTTTGTTTTTACGTGATATTTATTTGAAAAATAGTTAGCATATGATATTGATTAAGTGATCAATTTATACTAAATCTTCCAATAGTTCATTAGAAACGAGTGGTTCAGGCGTGAAAGCGCCGAATGGCTAATTAGGGGCCGACCTTGAAGGTAGATGTATATCGTAAAAGGGGAAAGAAAAGAAGTTTTGCCTCCACGTATAGTAATGTACCTTTTTATATTGACTTTAGAATATGTGACCTCGATAATTACAATTTGATAATTACATTTTTACACTAATACGTTTACATAGATTACTACCTTTTTCGAATGACTCTTTGAAGCTTATAATACGGTTATTATTGAACGATTAATTAAGGGTTTAAATGAATTGTATCGTTGTTATTGGATTATAAATACAGAGTTTTCTTTTTTAAAAAATATGATTTATGTCGATATTGTCCACGCCACCAAGACATACGCTACACAAAACCATAAAATAGTATCTAGTTAAAAGCGAATAGACGTAATTAAAGACTTTAAACCTTTTTTTTTTCGAAGCACTACGATGAAAATATTAGGGGGTAAAATATCGACGAAAACTCAACGGAAAAACACCTAGCTAACTTTATCGGCTACTACATCGTTAAGTAAAACAGCGGCGAAAAACATAACCTTGGCAACCGCGCCTTCCGAAACTTTCAATACGTCTTTAATAACTAGACCATTAACATATAAAAAAGATTCAAAAAGGTATTAAGTTAAAGCTAAAAGCATAATTTAAACGCCAAGGGATTTATGTATTATTATGGGGCTTTACCAAGCTGATAAAAACCCTCTTTAAACTAATCCAATTTAAGGAATACCCTTAAAATTCACGCCCTAAGGGAAAGGATATTAAGAAACCTTGACGCCCTTACATACGTCTTAAGGAATCTCTCTTTTACCCTTAACTAAGTTAAACCTCTTTACGTGCTAACGATAAGGAACCTATTAACCTGATCGACAGCCTAGTGCTTTTACGCGAAATATTAGAGTATGACTTTAGCGGTAGCAGAACGTGTAAAGCAGCGGCCGTCCATTCGGCTAAAAGAATTTACATTGGCGCTTTATACCAGTTAATTAAGGAAGATCGTTATGCTTTTCAAAACCTTTAAGTCCCTCTTACCCTCTAGTACTTCAATTGAGATCTTCAACCCCCCTACAAGCCTTCTTACAGAAAATTTACCTATATGCGAAAGCTCACCATAGGTTTTACCATAGGACTTTACCCCTCGAGCTAGGAGATTAAAAATTACTCTTAATACTATACTTTGGAGGCTCCAAAGCTTAAACTGCTAAGAAATACTACTAATCAAGACTGGAATGATTATCTAAACCTACCCCTAATACCTATTAAAATGATTAATATTAATTATAGGTTTTTTAGGAATTTCGATAAAATCTAAAAATATATAAAAAAAATTATAACTAAAAGCTTTATAATCTTCTCAACACGAAAATATTGCCCTTTTGAATATTTGTAAGTAAATAGAGGTTCCCCTTTTTAATTTTCACTTACTATTCCTCGAAATCCTTACAAAATATGCCAGAGACTATTACCTAGCCTTTCTAACCCGAATAACTACGTTTCGCGATATTTATAACGGAATAAAGAGCTATTTCAAATACGACGTTCACTTTATATAATATCACACAAATTAGGTCACTACGAGGTAGGCGACAATAATAGTTAAGAAGAAAAAAGAGGGAATTCTAATAAATATATTTAATTAGATGATTAACATGTTAATATTATGTCAAAGAGCAATAAGAAAAGCCTACGTTAGCGAAACTACACTTCTCGAGTAGGTACGTGTAATAGTTACGGACGTTAATGAGTTCCAATACGCTTTATAAAGCCTAGATACTACTTGCGAAGGCTTTTTTAGCTAGTTATATTTTTCGCTTACAATTGTAATAACATATACACCAAATTCTCTTAATATATACCCCTAAGCTGGAAACTTCCCTAATATAAAGAAAAAGACCTTACCGTGGTTAATTACGTCGATTACAAGTACGGCTATGGGTGCCCTTAACACTTAAGGTTTGGCTCACTAACCATAGACTAAAAGTAACAGCTACGTTAACGCTAATAAGGATAAGGTTTAAATGGATTTGTTAATTGTAAACATTATTGTCGTAATAGTAGCAAAAGATATTGAATTTGTAGTAAGTCTAGCTATTGGTTGATTTGGTACCCCCTAGTCAAACGGAATAATAAAAAGTTAATATATTACATCTAATACCCTACCACTTTTAAATAGAACTACTTGAATTAAATTATAGACTCCGAGAGCGAAGAGCTAATTAAAGACGATAATGCCCTTAAATAAATTCAATAGTATAAATATACTGTTTCCAGTGCAGCTTAATAACTAGCCGACTATGCCTTCTTATACCGTTTGGCTAGCAAACCCCCTTACTTTTACCTTAATTAAACCCTAACTCATTTCACATCTTTAACCTTTGTAATCGTTACGTAGGTTATATGTTTTAAGGTATTATGCTGAATATAAAGGTAACAAGGTATTTAATGGAAGATTAATTGTAATATGTAGCATTACAGAAGGAAAACACTATAGCAACTAAAATTAATCATTACGATGTTAATAAAATTGAAGTTGGCTTCGAAACAGGCGAATAACTATCATTATTAAGGATAACAGTAGTTTAAATTGTTATTAAATTGATTACGTTTCATATCTTTAAATGCGTTAAACATTTTTTTTATTTAATTGAAGAATATTAAGACTTTTGGAGTTAATATTGCCGTTAATTTTAACTATCTAGTTAAAAATAGCTAAAGGTTTCCCCTCGCCTTTAGATGGAGGCACTTATAATTTCATCTTTAAGTCCCTAAAGCAGTAGTATTAAATCTGATGGAGCCGGAGATACGTTAATTATACAGGCGTTTTCATTACCTAGCCGTTGATAAGCTATATAAAGTCCTAAAGTCCGCTGTTATGACACGAACTGCAGTTGGATCCTCTGACGCTGCATGTTCCCCATTACGCTTACAAAGCACATTTCCCATGTACGGTACGGCAATTGGACAACGGATGACTCAGCAAAAGTCACGTGACCTGGATCACTTGGATCACTTGGATCACCACCAGTGATCCCGCAAACCTCATACTGGAGCACCCCCAGTATGGGTACCAACTGAAGGAACTAGATATAAGGACATGGTCATCACCACCTTAGATAGCTTCATTAGATAGTTCTTCAGTTGTCAATCTAAGTATTCAGTCTACACACCTGAATAGCCTAACGGCTTCTGATCATCACTCGAATACAGTCTTGATATTGCACCTTTGTTACCTCTGCTACCTTACTGCTAACATAAACCCTCTGAACACCTTCTACATACTCACGGGTATTTAGTGTGATCATTACATCCGCAAAGTATAAATATGAGTAATACTTTATCCTAAAAGCTATCGAAAAGTTTTGTCATTGCTGCCAAACATATATTTAAGCCCCCCGAAAATTTTACTTTATACTAAAAGATGACAATGACTTTAATTATTAGGTTTTTATTAATATTTTTTATTTGGATTATAAGCCCGTTTTTTACGTCGTTAACTTCTTAACTTTTTTTTACGGTGTTAAATTTTTAAAGTCCCTTTCAGCAAAGGATATTTAGGGAACACTAAGGATGTTATAGAACAATACGTACCTAGGCTTACCTAACGTTGTTGTTTACGATACCGGCACCAATTTTACGGCGAAAGAAGTTGAAAATGATGTTAAGATAATGGGTATTTGGTGTAAATAGGTATCTATAAAGGCCTATTAAAGTATTAGAAAGGTTAAAGGGGTAAACACCTTACTTCGACGAATGTATAATATCCTTGCTCTGGAAATTAAAAGCTTTAAGGATTCGGAGGTACGCCTTTAGATAGCGGTAAAGGGTTCGAACTATACTGTGGGCCGTAATGGCCTAATGTTAATGCTATTATTCTTTAGGGCATACCCACGCCTAACAAATAAATCTACGCTATTAGTAAGTATTCAAAATCGAGTTATAGCCTAAAGCAAAGTACTAAAGAAACTATGAAAGGAATTGGCACGCCTCTAGGTTAACGATGCTTTTAATATTAGGAACGGCCCTATAAAAATCGATGTATTTACTTTGTCATGATAAAGCAAAGTCCTCGTATCATGGGAGCTGCACAAATAAAAAAGCTTATATAAAACCAAAAGTATCGCTAATTTTAAAGTATTTATTGAAACTGCTAATAGTTTTATATCTTTTCGAATTGCCTAGGTTAAGCTTTATATTAAAGCGTTTGACAATAAGGACCTCTAATTAAAACTACCAAGTTAATATTAACCTTCTTTATCCGTTATCGATAAGCCGATAAAACGTCGCTGGCGTGGAAAACCCACGAAGAAAAGGAGCGTTAAAGAAAAGGAATATATACCGGGTCTTATCTACAATATTACTTAAATAAGTAAATGAAAGGGATAACAAGAATTTAATACTAAATCTCCGAGTACAAGGTATTCTTAAAACCTTCGGCAGACCTTTTAAAAAAAAGTTATAGGGTTGTGATTAACGGTCTATTAACTCTAAGCGTTATACAATTCGTGCCGAAAGCCGAATTTAACATTTAAATCCCGAATATTACGATTTTCAAATCAAGGATTATTTACGAAGTTAAAGGCAAAACCACGGGGTAACCGTATGAAAAATCACATTTAATCACCTAAGGATAAGGCAATAAAAGTAAATATTAAACCCTTACGTAATAGCTAACAATTGAAGAGATTATCTAGCATTTAATGGTCGTCCTAGCAACAAGTTTATCAAATAAAATTAAAGTTAATCCTACGTTTAATAGCCGAAATATAACGTAAGTATATACGTAATTAGCAACAGATTTATAACGGATTATACTATTGGAATTACCACCAGAATTACGACCTATCTACCCTTTAGGAATGGTAATACGATATATTAAGCCTTTATATGGATTGACTACAGCAGGCGCCCACTAGTTCCTTACCTACTAATCGTACTTTAAATTATGGTTAGATATCAAATCTTTAATATACGACCTGTATTTGCTAATAACATAAATAAAGAACTTTAGCGTAATAGGTATTTAAACTAATGATACCATTTTTGTCTAAATGACTGGATTTGTAATATTAAAACAATAAGCAATTGGTGACTTTAAATTCCGAAATTACAAACCAGTAATGATACTAGTAAAGGATAACCAACTTAACTTTAACGGATCGTTTATCTTCATACTTAATATTAATATTAGCATTAATTTTCGCTAAAAAGATCAATGTACTAATTTAGTTACAATCGATAAGACTAACGTATGTAAGGCTTAGCGGTACCTGAAATATCGTACTTATGGCAATTATATTGCTACCATGTGTTAACCGAAGGTCTTTTACGACCTCTCCAATATAATTCAAGCATAAGATCTAATCAATAACAACTTTAACCAGCTTCACAAAGGAATTAAATGGCAGATACAGAATCTAAATTGAGGGATTAATATGGTTTCAATCAACCTATCGAAGGCCAGGCTAATAATCTTTATGGATAGGTTTTTTACAAATTACACCGACTTATCCTTACGGATCGGCTTCCTCATAACCCTAATTAAGAAACATTAGCGGTAAAACCAATTTAACACTATGTGCAACCTTATTTATTATACCTTTATTAAATATGAAAAGATTACACGAAACGTACTAGCTTTAAATGTCTACTATATAATAACAGGCTTTAATATAGGTATAGTATTATGGGAAATCCTTAAATTTATTACTAAACAACTTAAGATTTTTCAAATCCCGGTGTTAATTTATATCGACTCGAGACGCCTATTTTAATATCTTTCGAAACTTGGAACTACCAGCGAAAAACGCCTAATAATCGATATAATAGCACTTTATGAAGCCTACAAAGGGAGGAAGATTAAAGAGTTCCGATGGATTAACGGCAAATACAATCTTACTAATGTTATAATATAGGTATCGTCGAATAAGACCTTTAAAAGGTTAATGAATAACAATAGGCTAACTATACGTATCAAAATCTACGTCGATAGGTCGCCCATTAAGCTCAAGTTATATAGCAGTAGTTAGAAATATGTTGGTGAATTGAAAAACTGCTAGGGAAGTCACGATGCTAACTTATTTAATTGGTACGGCTAAAGTAAAGGATTACATGAGTTTATAGCGGAAGAACTTTTTATAGGAGTCGATGAAGGCGGACCTTAAAGCTGTAAGACAATTAACGGTAATTAGGTTCAATTTGTATACAATTCGATATAAAGTTTAATTAAAACTATCAGAAGTCCAGCTAGTTAATAAAATTTTAGTTTAACGCTTACCGGAAAAGATTGGTTAACTATACTAGTATACGTATACAAACTAAAAAGCCGCCAGTATTGGAATATTAATATTTATAGTATAGTAGGTCAACTTTACTTACAGTGAAGTAAACTGTACTAATTTCAATTTAGGTCTATTATTTCATGTAGACTTACTATATTAGGTGTAAGTCGAATACAATATACCATACTTCACATTATGGTATGGGTCAAGCAATTGGCCATTCAAATTACTATGCAGACAGGCTAACGGTCTGTCAAACCTAAAACAATACATCCACCACTTGACCACATAATACTACTGTTATTTCGACCAATCGAATCGACAACGTTACAACGTCTAAAGGCTCATTGATAGGCAAGGCCTACCAACATTGAGTATTATGTTGAGCGGATTTTATAGATACGTAATGAGCTTTAACTGGGCTTTCTCTATACTAATTTCTTGTTAGAATAATAGGTATTCGTAAAATGGGTTAGATATAAGCGCTTTACGTAAAAACTGTTGAAAAACTTCGTTAATACTTCGGCTTTTGACGTTTTTAAGATTTAGTACAGGTTGGTTGCAAAAGATAATGATTCTGTCCGGTTATCATAGCAGTGCGTTAGGAGCCGTAATTCGATAGGCTATATCAGCAGAAAGCCGGCTGGGTCGATTATTTAATAATATTAGTTGTAAGTATAATTTTTGTTTTTTGTAAAATTTGGCATTTAATGCTTTATTACGTTAGTTTTTGAGTAGTAGGAATTAATAGATAAAGTATAACTAGTATAATGTGTTATTTATTGAATTGGAGGTTGTTTAATGTTTTCTTTCAATATGGTTTAACATGGCTATTTCAAGCGTATATCAACCTTTACTTATCTATCTTTACTTATTTATCTTTATTATTCAAACCAATCAGCGAATTTGGTATATATAATATTTAAGTATTTATAGAATATATAATGTGTTCATGATCAGAAAGTATCAATAAATTTAACGGAACGAAAATATCTGTTGTTTTTGAAAAGAATTAACGTAGTTTTAAATTGGTTTCTTACATAGATTAACTTGCTTTGCGAGAGTAATGAAACAGAAAATCAATCGTTTAACGGAGGCTATTATATAGTACAAAAACTCGCGATGATGCACGGCTAGTTTATTAGCTAATACTCTGAGGTAATAAAACTCCATAACAATTCTTTGGGTTTACTTACATAACCCGGGTTTGTTAGCAAGGTCGGCGTTTAAACCGAGAAAGAGCGGAATCGGAATGTGAAAATTGAGTGAGGAATGTAATTTGGTTGGTAATGGTTTTACTTTTTATCATCGTTGGGGCATCGGTTTTATTCAAAAGGGGCGTCGTGTGGGCAGCTGGAAGGCTAGGTTTGCTTGGAGGGTATCCATAGCAGCTTCGAAAAGCTCGTATGAACCGAGTTTTTTCCTTTCTTTACTATCAATTATGACAGTTTTGGCCGTCCTGCCCACCACAGTCCTATTCACGTCATGGGTTCGACCCCTATCCAGTTCACTAGATGAGAGAAGGGGGGGGAAGCACCGTGTGTATTCTTGTGATGTAATGATGTTGTAGGAGGGAGAAGCCCTCCCATCCAGCGCTTGCTTCGAAAGTCATGGTGCAGTGCGGACGCTGCCAAATGGATGGGGAGCACCTCGAAAAGATCGGCCTCTTCCTTCCTGTTGGAACAATGCCCCGTGCAATGCCGTATCAGCAAAGACGACGTGCTATTCTGCAGGTCTCTCTTTCCTGATCTCGGATCTGACATGCTGGTTTACAGTCTGCATCGCTTCATAACTCCATGCACTTGAACGCTTGCCCTGCCAGCCACCTAGATATACAACGTGCGAAGCCACCCCATCCTACCTGTTGATATTGGTGTACGTACCGGTATCCCAATCTACCATAGGGATCTCTGCTATGTGATCGACCTCATCCGTTCCAGATGCCTCCTGTGGCTTGTCCAGCCACACTGCACAGCCACATCAGATGCATTTGTTTGCTACACACCCTATGGAATATGTAGCAATGAATATAGTAGGATATTGAGTAATGGATATAACAGAGTAGGGAGTGATGCATATAGTGGAATATGCAGTAATATAAATACAGGGGCGGCGGGGCAGTGTACGCACTGGCGGTACCGCTATAGCAATACATGGTACATAATCACGATTCCAAAGGATGGCCATTTGCACCGTCTTCCAACGCAAGGAATATTGAGATTTATCTCGGCAGAATTATCAGCAATGACAAAACACCGGCACGACTCTCCAGTAGCCAGTTCGGTCTGACAAGGTCCTAGTCAAACGTTAAGTCCCCAATACAGTCACCCGACCCGTCGCAGCAGCAGCAGCAGCAGCATTCTTCAGAAGGCCCGCAGCATTCCCCCAAAGACTCGCAGCAGCTACCCACGCAATCCTTGGACTTCTTCCGGCCGCGGCTAAAACAACCCGGCTGCGACGGCGATTTGACCCTGTACGCCCCGTGCGCCTGCCCCCGCGCCGGCACCTTGAGCTTGCCCACATTCCCCACCCTATCAATACCGTACTTGTACCGCACGGCCAGCTCCACCGCGAGCGCGAAGTATGCAATCGTCTCCGCGTTTTTGTGCGCCTTGACCTGCACGCAAGCCTCCCATCCGTGGTACGAATCCTGGGCGCCGCCGCCGCCGTGCGTGCGCGCGAGCGCGGCCAGCAGCGCGTAGTCCATCGTGGCGGTGAGCGTGTCTGCCTGCTTGGTTTTTTGGACCAGGGGCTTGTTGAGGAGGGGCGATGGGACGGATTGCCACTGCGCGAGCCAGGCGGGGTTGATGATGAAGGTAGTAGGACCAGGGTTGCGGGTGTCTGCGTGCTGGCTTACGAAGACTTTGGGGCCGAGATTGTTCTGGTTGTAGGTTCGGAAGATTTTTGGGTCGTTGTCCACGATGTCTGTGTTGCAGAAGACCATGACGTCTTCCGCCCCGGGCCGGGTCGGCACGGACTGGCCGTCGTTCTGCTGCTCCGTAGGGATTTCCAAAGCGACGGAGAAGGCGGCAATCCTCTCAAAGAACGCTACGTTGAGTGTTAGAATATAGCCCTCTATTTTTGATATTGAAAAAAGAGGAAGACGGGCAAGGAGCTATTCAGTTGTTCACAGGTCGAATCATGCCGCAGAGCAACCAGGCACCTGGTGATAGGTTAACAAGTAAGTCTACATGTTGTGCAACGGATCATGGCAAATCGAGATAAAGAAACATCACGACATAGCGTACCGCGGAAGTCGCTGAACTTTGTACTCGTTGTATCGATCGAGGCTGTGTGCGGACTATCTGTGCCGATGAACCACTCGAGTTGTTGGATGGTAGCACGCTGATTGTAGCCTCGATCATTTGGTTGGGTTTCCAGCAAGTTGAGCTGTTTGAGCACTAGGCTCGCCCTGTTCAAAGCCGACTCTAGGCCCGAGCGTACTAACTCGGTACGGCGCTCTCCCTGACAGCTGTTGACGTCTATAAAAATACGTTTTTCAAATGCAAGTGAAAAGCGGAGGAAACTCATGTACACGACATAGTAGAGGAGTCGCATCTTGTTCTCTTCCGTTTTGAAACGGTTCTGACGTTCGATTTTGCAAATGGGGAGACAAGAGACGAACCATCTCAAGACGTAACTGTAAAGAGAGGCGAGAGGTCCTAATATTGATCATGATTGCAGTCTATAAATATCGTTATTCTGCTTAAATAGGTTGTTAGCGTGGTTAAGATTTACGACTTAATCGGTATTCATGCTTCTACATGGTTCACCATAGAACGAGCGTGGCTTTTTGCGCACCTTGTTAAGCGTACCTTGTCGGGCATGGACTTGGACTTGGCGTTCAATCCAATCGGAAATTGCGCCTACAGGATTTGCCGCCCGATTGTGTACTATGATATCGAACTGAAAAGGTGCCATCCTTGTCAGGTAACTTATCTGTGCAACCCTAGTATGTGAACTTGACTGAATTTGGCCTAGCAGACGACTTTTTTTTGGAAGGTAGTTCGTTCCACGTCTACTAAAAAGGGGTCCAAGAGGGGCAACCAAAAGGAATGGTCAAGATTGTTGGTAGAGGTGCGAGTTGCTAAGTTCTCAAATGGTTTAGCTGAATAACATAGCTCTTTAATAGAAACACGGGTATACTCCAGGTGTCACTTCCCCATACAATCAATATAACGCCCCTGTTGAATAGTAGTATTTGCAGTGCAGTAGGTCGACTTTACTTACAGTAAAGTTGACTATACTGACTGCAAGTTGAGTGTATTGTTTTGTGCGGGCCTACTGTATTGGCTGCAAAGCAAGTACAGTATGCGCCCACTTCACATTAGGGCATGGGCCAAGCAATTGGCCATACAAATTACTGTGCAGACCGGCTAGCGGTCTGCCAAACCTAGAACGATACACCCACCACTTGACCACGCAATACTACTGTTACTTCGACTAATCGAATCGACAACGTTGCAACGTCTAAAGGCTTATTAGGCAGGCCTACCAATACTGATCAGTGTTTATTAAGTTAAGCACAGATAAGCTAAGTAGAAGAAGAAGCTACTTTCCGGTTACGCTTTATATTAATAACGTCGGCTAGGGTAAAGGAAAGATTTTTGTGAAAGGCTGCTATAAACTGCGTTGGTTTTTACGACAGTAAGTAAAAAAGACTTTTAGGTTACGTCGATTTTTATGGCAGTTTAGAGGTAACGACGGTATTATTATCAAAAACATTAAGAAATCTTTACGGGGTTTTTTTTTTTAAAGACGTTATAATTAACTATGAAAAGTCTTAAAGTTTAACAGGTTGACGAACGGCGAAGTTAGTACTATTACGGGTGTGATTACTATAAAAAACGACCAAGTCATATGGCTAAAACAACAAATAACCTTCGTCATTTACCAATAATAAATAACTTTCAACCTTACCCTCTATACCAAATCTTTACCCTTACTTTACTTTTTTCATTTTCCTTACGTCAATTGAATCGTTAAATTCGCTATTTTAAGCGAAAATACCAAAAATCGTTAAGTCGCACCAAGAAAGGCACATCGTACAACCAAACATCAAGTCGCTAAGTTTTTACGAGACTTTACGCCAAAATAACAAACCCTTACACTTAAAAATTACTAAGTCCTTCATTCTACACACCTCATACAAGTTAAAACTTTAAAATAGCTAACGTTGATACTTACTTTAAAGCTATTACCAACCCCGCTAACAAAAAAACAATCAAGGCCCTCGAACACCTATTCACCAAATATTATAATCGTAACCTTTAAGGATAAAACGTTAATAAAAACTTAACTGAAAAGCACTTAACCAATTTCGTCGGCTATTATATCCTTAAATATCGCGGCGGTGGAAATCCTAACTACGCTTTTTACAAATATCGAAAGTTTTTCAACGACAAGATATAATATATAAAAAGCAACTTAAAAGAGCGTTCAATTTGAATTAAAGGCTAAATTTAAATGTCAAAGGATATGCGTACTAAAGGAAAATTCGAACAGGTTAGTGAAAACCTTTTTCGAGTTAGCTTAACTTAAGGAATACTCGTAAGACCTACGCGCTAAAAGAAAAGATATTTAAAACCTTAACGCTTTTATACGCGATCTAGGAAGCTACCCCCTTAACCTTAGCTAAGTTAAGCCTTTTTACGTGTTGATAATAAAAAACCTATTAACTTATTCAGCAACCCGGCATCTTTACATAATAATGTAGAGTATGCTTTTAATGGCGGTGGGGCACGTAAAACAATAGCCGTTAACGAGGTTAAAAATCGACGTTAACGCTTTATATCAGTTAATTGAACAGTATTGTTAAGTCCTTCAAAACATTTAAGTCCATTTTACCCCTTAGCACCTTAATTAAAATCGTTAAGTCCTCTAAAACTTTTTTACAACAGGTTTGCCTACACGCGTAAACCTATTATATATCCTATTATAAAACTTTATCTTTTGGGTTAGACGACTGGCAATTATTACTTTTAACAGCGTGTTTCGGAGGCTTTAAGGCTTAAACTATATAGAAATACCACTAATAAAGATTAGGATAATTATTGTGACTTACCCCTAAAACCTATTAAAATAGCTAATATCAATTATAATCTTTTTACGAACTTCTCTAAGATCTGAAAAGATGTGGAAAAGTATAACGAAAAGCCTTGAAACCTTTTCGATACGAAGATTATGCCCTTTTTAAATATCTGTAAGTAAATAGAGGTTTTCTTTTCTAATTTTTACTTATTATTTCCCGAAATTCTTATAAAGCACGTTAGTAACTATTACCTAGCCTGTTTATCCCGTATAACTACCTTTTGCGAAGTTTATCATAGTATAAAAAGCTATTTCAAATACGATGTTTACTTTGCCTAATACTATATGAACTAGGTCATTATAAGGTGAATTATAATAATAACAAAAAAGAAAAAAAGAAAATACCGATAGATACGCTAAACCAGATGTTTAATAAGATAATGTTATTCTAATAAACAATAAGGAAAGCCTACTTTAACGAAGCTACACTTTTCGAATAAGTACGGGTAGCCGTTACGGGCATTAACAAGTTTGAATACTCCATGTAACGCTTGAATGCCACCCGCGAAGGCTTTTTTAACTAGTTACGCTCCTCGCTTACAACTGTAATGGAGCTTATACCAAACTCGCTTAGTATATACCCCTAAGCCAGCAACTTCCCTAACTTAAATAAAAAAGACCTTACGGTAGTTAATTACGTCGACCGTAAATACGGCTACGGGCGCTTTTAACGCCTAAATTCTAGCTTATAGACCCCAGATCAAAAGTAATAACCATATTGGTGCTAATAAGGTTAAGATTTAAAAGGACACGTTAACCGTAAGAATTATCGTCGTAATAGTAGCAAAAGATATTGGATTTATAGCAAGTCTAGCTATTGGTTAACTCACTACCCTCCCAACAAACGAAAAAACAAAAAGTTAATGTATTGCATCCGGTACCTTACAACTTTTAAACAGAATTACTGAAATTAAATTGCAGAAATTAGAGGTGATGAGTTGATTAACGGTAATGATAGCCCCAAGTAAATCAAATATTATAAAAATACTAATCATAACACGGCTTAGTAAATAGCCGACTATGCCTTCCAATATCACTTGGGCGATGAAAACCCTTACATTTACCCTAACTAAGCCCTTAATCTTTTATACACCTTTAACCTACGCGATCGCTATGCAAACCACACGTTTTAAGGTATTATGCCAGACATAGAGGCGGTAGGGTACTTAACAAAAAGCTATTCGCAATACGTGGTACTGTGGAGGGAAAGTATTACAGTTAGTAAAATTAATCGTCGTGATATTAATAAGGTCAAAGTTAATTGTAAAGTAGGTAAATGACTATCATTACTAAGAACAACGGTGTTTTGAACTATTATTACGTGGATTATGTGACACATCTTCAAATTCACTCCCCCCTTCCTTTTTCACTTAAAAAATGAAAATTCTTGGTATTAACGTTAACTTTAACGCCGACAAGCTAATTAAAAACGGCTAAAGGTTTAGCCTTACCTTTGAATAAAACCAACTATAGTTTTATCTTTAAGGCCCAGAAGTAGTGGTGTTAAATCAGACGAAGCCGGAGTTATTCCAATTATACTAGCAATCTAACTATATAACTGTTAACAGAATGTATAAAATCTCAAAGTCCGTAAAGTATAAAAATATGAAATACTTTGCCTTAGAAACTATGAAAAGCTTTACCACCACTATTAAACATATACACAATCCTCGAAAAACTTTAAGTTTACACTAAAAAAGATAAAGACTTTATCTATAAGGTTTTGATTAATATATTTTACTTAGATAATAAACTTATTCTCTACATCTTTAACTCTGTAATCTTTTTTCACAGGGCCAAAATTTTTTAGTTCCTTGCAGCAAAGGATACGTAGTAAACGCTAAGGATACTACGAATTGACACATACACAAGCCTACATAATATAGTCGTCCACGATACCAGCACCAACTTTACGGCAGCGAAGTTCCAAAAGCATACCAAGATAATGGGTATATAATGTAAACAGGTGACTATAAAGACCTACTGAAGTATTAAAAAGGTTAAAGAGTATATACTCTACTTTGTCGAACGTATAATATTTTTACGTTAGAGATTAAATGTCTTACAAATTAGAAGGCATGCCTTCAAATAACAATAGAGAGCCTAAACGATATTGTGGGCCCTAACAGTCCAATACCAATGCTATTGGTTTTTAAAGCATATCCACGCCTAAAAAGTAAATTTACGCTATTAATAAGTACCTAAAAACGAATTATAGCCTACGACAAAGTACTCAATAAACTGCGAAAGGAATCGGTACATCACTAGATTAACGATGCCCCTAACACTAGGAACGGCCCTATAATAATCGACGTACTTGTTTTACCATTATAAAATGAAGTCCTCGTATAGTGGGAGCCGAACAAATAGGGGGGCCCATATAAAATCTTAAGTATCGCTAATTCTAAAATAAATATTAAAACTGCTAACAGCCTTATAACATTTCGCATCACCTAGGTTCAATCTTATATTAGAGTTACTAACCATAAAAAACCTTAAGCCAAACGACCGACTTAACATGATCTTTCTTAACCTATAATCGACAAATTGGTAAAATGATGCTGGCGCGGAAGACCCCCGAAAAATAGGAATTTTGAAAATAAGGAATACATACCAGGCCTTATTTACAATACTACAGAAAAGGATGACGAAAAATTAACACTAAATCTCCGAATATAAGACATTATTAAAACCTCCGGCAAACCTTTTTAAAATAGTGAAAAGATCGAAATACACAGCCTATTAACTTAAAGAGTTATATAATACGTATCGAAAACCGATTTCAATCTCCAGAACCTAAACGTCACGATTTTTGAGTCGAGTATTATCCACGAGGTTAAAGGTAAAACTACAAGGAGATTATATAGAACATCACGCCTAATCGTTTAAGGATACGGTAATTAAAGCAAAAACTAAATCATTACATAATCTCTAACAATTTGGAGAATTAGCTAACGCTTAATAGTGGCTTTAATGACAAGTTTGCTAGCTGAGACTAAAGGAAAATTTACGCTTCATAGCTGAACTATAATATAAAGTCACACATAGTCAACAAAAAATCTATAACGGATTATACTACTTAAATTACTACAGTAATTACGGCCTATTTACCATTTAAAATAGTTATACGATATATCAAGCCTTTATATAAACTAGTTGAAATAAACATCCACTAGTTTCTAACCAACCAATCGCACTTCTAATTACAGCTAGGTATAAAGTTTTTAATATACGACCCGTATTTGTTAGTAACATAAAATGAAAACTTCGGCCTAGAAGGTATATAAATTAATTGTATCCTTTTCTTTGAAATAGCTAGCTTTGAAATAACAAAATAGGATGCGATTAACAATTCCAAATTCTAAAATTATAAGTCGGTTACAACGTTAACGAAAAATAACCAACTTAATTTTAATAAATTGTTAATCCGCATACTTGATATTAATATTGTCCTTAACCCTTACTCAAATTGTCAAGGTGTTGATTTGGCTGATATCGAGAAGACTAACGTAGCTACAGCTCAATGATTCCTGGAACAGCGTGCACATGGCAGCTGTATTGTCACTATGTACCAACAGAAGGTTTTTTACAACCTATCCATATCGGTATAAACATAGAACCTAAAAGACGACAACTTTAATCGGCTAAACGGAAGGCTCAAGGAGAAAATACGGAATTTAGACCAAGGAATTAATATGGTTTCAATCGACCGGTTAAAAGCTAAGTTAATAATCTTTACTAATGGATATTTTACGAATAACACTAACGTATTCTCACAAATCGGCTTCCTAATAACCCTCGTCAATAATGATAGGCAAGACGACCAATTTAATGTAATCGAAAACTTGATCCATTAAACCTCTATTACATATAAAAAGATTATACGAAGCATATAAACTTCGAAGGTTTACCGTATAATAGCAGGCTTTGATATAGTTATAACATTGTAAAAAAACCCTTAACGTTATCACTAGGTAGCTAAAAATTCCTTCTATCCCGGTAGTCATCTGCAGCAACTCGAAAAGCCTATTCGAATACCATTAGAAGCTCGGAACCACTAGCGAAAAACGCCTAATAATTGACGTAATGGCATTCCGTAAAACCTACAAAAGAAGGTAAATTAAGAAGTTCCGGTAAATTGAGGGAAATAATGATTTTACTAATGTTATAATGAAGGTATAACCAAATAAAACATACGAAAGATGTGTTGATAATAAGCTGATCAAACGCATCGAGAGTTACGTTAATAAGCCGTCAGACAAGACCAAATTACGTATCGACGGCCAAAATAATATTATCGAAATAAAAAACTACTAGAGGATTAAAGATAACGATTTTTTTAACTAACATAACTAAATTGAAGGTTTGTATAAGCCTATGGCGAAAAACATTTTTATAGGAATTAATAAAGTCGAATCTCGAAGCCGTAGGGTAACTAACGGCAATTGGAGTCAATTGAAATTCAAATAAATGTAATTCTACATGGAAATCAGTTAAAATTAACATGGGTTTGGCCAGTTAACAAGGTCGCAATTCAACGCTTATCAAAAAAATTTGTTAATCACACTAGCGTACGCGCACAAACTAAGAAGCCGCCAGCATTGAAATAATAGTATTTGCAATACAATAAGTCAACTTTTCTTACAGTAAAGTTATCTAAACTAACTACAAGTTAAATATATTGTTTTTTACGGGCCTACTATATTAGCTATAAAGAAAGTACAGTATACCACTACTTTATACTAAGGCATAGCTCAAGCAATTAGCTATACGAATTACTGTGCAGACCGGCTAGTAGTCTGCCAAACCTAGAACAATATATCTACCACTTAACCATACAATACTACTACTACTTCGACCAATCGAATTGATAACATTGAAACGTATAAAGCCTTACCAATAGCCCCTTTTTTATTGTAAGTGAGTTGACTAACTTCACGAGGTTAAACTAGTAACTGTATATAAAATGTAGCTTTCATTAACGCATTAATTTCAATTTTGAATATAATGAACATGGTTGATATTTCTATAAAGAAATAAATACGGTAAATGTTGGTAGGTCTTTATCGTTGCAACATAGTAGATTCGAATCACTATAGTCGAAGTAACTAGTGCTGCATTAATATTGGTTAAAAAGTAAGATGCAAGTTCTAAGTTTAGCAGACCGCTAACTGGTCTATACGCTAATTTGTATGGCTGAACGCTTTGTCCTATGTCCCACTTTAAAGTATGCACCTACTGTACTACACTTATAGTGCAGTACGTACAGTCAACTTTACTGCAAGTAAAGTTGACTTAATTGTACTGCATTTAACTATTATTTCAATATCAACAGCTTTTTATTTTGTACCTGCACGTTATCATAATATGCCATTAATGTTTAGTAACTTTTGAAATTCTTCCTTAATCCATAATCCAATAATATGTCATACTCCTATTAATTTCGATTAGTTTGTATTGACATCGATATTAATTACGGCTCTTTTTAGCCTTTTTGCTTTACCCCTCCCAAGCCTTTGTTTCTCAATTTCCGTGTATAGATTCTTCGGTAAAAACTTATACGTATTATATATTTTACCACAAACGTACCTTTTATCAATAGTTTAAATTATTTTTATTATCAATTTTACCTCCATTACTATTAACGTTATTACCCTAATAGTTTTTTTAATTTATTAGGGCAACCTTATTCCTATACATTACGTACTGAGCCGTTTATGCAACCCTCGATTTGTATAATTCACGTATTACTATTTACAAACTTTTCAAGGCGTTATTAGGAGTAGTTCTAGTTATTACGTTAACGAGTTTATCTTTACCGTTAATTTACCGAAACCTATTCATTTTCTGAGATTTATATGCCCTTTTTAAAGCTATGACGTTAATTATTAAACGTTTTTATTAGTAATATTTAGCTTTGGTGGGTATTTGACAAGGTTTCGGGAGTCAATATATATTACTATAGGTATCGAAGGTATTCCTAGCTATTGAGTAATAATCTTGAATAAGTCGTTCATTACTATGCTGATATTAAAACTTATTATCATATTGTAAACTTTTAAAGATCGTATATTTCGTACTATACGTTTATACTTCATGAATATCTAATGTATAATGTTTTCGGTAATTTTAAATTACCATTTAAACCTTTTTTTGTTGACAAGTATTACTAGAAAATCGTTATATGATATAAATTTTGTATTATTAGTAAAGAATCCGTTTATAAATATTATTCATTTAGCTCTAGTTCAATTTGGCAAAAACATATTAATTCTTCTTTTTATATAATCCAATTGCCGTTGGATTTTTTTATTTTACTTATTAAAATTCTCATTTTATAAATCTCATATTTGTACTGTAATGGATAGGTTGTACGATATTTTCGGTTAAACATCAAAAGACTATTTATTATAATAAAACGATTACGATACCCTACTTCCAATAACATATTACCCTCATCTTTTAACACCTAGCGAATACAACTAGATAATTTACAACAAATCATTATGAAAAATTATAAATTATTTGAAAACTGTTGTAATAGTACCATATTTAGTGCAGTAGGTCAACTTTATTTATCATAAAGTTGACTGTACTGTAGGTTGAGTGTATTGCTTTGTGTGGACTTACCGCATCAGGTGTAGGTCGAGTGCAGTACGCTTCACTTCACTCTAGGGCACTAGCCAAGCAATTGGCCATACAAATTACAGTGTAGACCGGCTAGCGGTCTACCAAACCTAGAACAATATATCCACCACTTAACCAATGTAATACTACTGTTACTTCGATCACGATTCGAATCGATAACATTGCAACAATCTAAGGCCCTACCAACAAAAACATGAAATACCGAGATTTGAAACATAGCCCGCTTGTTTACTATCTTTACAGATTAAAAAATCTTACAATACGTCGTAACTATAAGACGATTTTTCAAATGATTATTCAATGAATTAAAATAATTTTTCCAATTCCATTATAAATCAATTCACAATCAAAAACTTAATTACGTACAATCCAATGTACTATATACTCAAAACCAGGATATATATAAAAATCTTTTTGACCTCCGACTTTTGATCTGGTAACTATAACCATTATATTTGAATGGGTTTTTAACGGCCTTTAAATACACACGTTCCTTAACTCACTGTCGCTAAAAAATCAATTTCAAAATATTATAAAATTTTCACTAACATAAATTTTGAAAGAATAACTAAAACGACGTTATTATCTGAAGCATTACTTACCCCCGTTTGATTCGCGCGATACGTATACATAACCATAGTTTTCTACTAATATTAATATTAACAACAAACAAATGTTTAATGTTTTTATTTTTGAATATTCGGTAAACGATGATAATATCCTACGGTTTTGTAATTATACTTAAATTCCTATTTACAAACCGCTTATTATTGCGTTAATTTAGGTTGCATGCAATTCACTCTTTACCAGCAACCCGGTTTATGACATTAAAATCGTTTTTTTGTTTAAAATATATTTCTTACCTGGTTTACACTATATGGTGCGCCGTTTTTATCAAAATCAAGATATTTATAAGTAAACGATTCATTAACCACACCTTTGAAAGGGATTTTTCAAACACTTATTGATTCCTAATTGACTTTAAAATAAATGTTTCGTCGATTTTATAACCAACTTTCTTTGAAGAATGATTAATAACCTATCTTACTTTATATTTATTATGAATCATTGAAATAAAACTATTACTCTAATAACTATGAATATTATGAGTATTAAACCTTATGCAAAACTGTTTTTAAATTATTATTAACGATTTTAAGGATTTCATTGCATTATTATTAACAGCCGATGTTTAAATTAGACCGGTGGGTTTTCTAAACGCTTTTACAACTTAACGGGAATAAAAAACTGTCTAAAAACTTTATTCAACCCCAAAACAAAGAATATTACCCAATGCACTTATTGAAAAATCTTAATATATCTATATCTTTTAATTATTTTTATTTCATTCGATTAAAACCGTTCGTTACCCAATTACCAATCTGTCGGTAAGCTCTCTGCCTTTTCACGTGAATTAAATGGTAGAAGAGTAATCGTAAAAATTGGTAGTATATATTAAAATAGATAGAAATATAGAAGGGAGAAGGGACATCCGGAGAATACACACCATAGGTCATAGCTTATAACCTCCCACCCGGGTAGTAGCACTCTACTATGCAATTTGTTAATCTTACTTTTAAGTAGTAGCACTTTACCATACACTTTGTAAACACTTCTTTTAAGCAGTAACACGCTATTATACACTTTGCAGTAATACACTTTATAAAGTGGCACGTTAGCATATACTTTCTAAAGGTATAATTCGTAGCGTGACCGCTTACTACCTATAAAAATATATAGTAATGTTTACACAAGTCATCTTTTCTTTTCCTATTGCGACCTATATTCGTAATTAACGAATGAAAATATAATTTATAATACAATCTATATATATCATTCAGGAATAATAGTTTGATTATAATATAGTTTGTATCTGTTGTTCAATGATAAGGATTTAATTAACGTAAAAATTTTAATGATTTAAATTAACAGTTTTCACCTCGATAATAATCATAATAATGTGTTAGTTGGTTTAAGTAATTAGTAACCGTATAATTATTAACAACGGAATAGTTATAAATACCTATAAGGATATAACTGTAAAGGTATAAGGTCATTTTTGGTATTACGTATTTTAGGGTTAATATACATAGATTTATCGCTATCGGTTCAAATACAAACTCTTTTTTTATTCCCTTAACGATGCATCCTATTTTATACTATAAATTTAAACTATTTCATTAGCGCATACATATCTAAACTATTATTATAATTGATCCTTCATACTGCTTTCATTAATAAGTTACTATATGAACGCTATATGTTAACCTCTTTAGAAAACGATGAATACACAAAAACCGGTTTTTTAAACACTGTTTAACGTTACTATGTAAACGTGAGCAGGCTACCGCCGCCGCCGCCCACCGCGTCGCTACTACCCCCACCCCTAGCCCTGCCTTTTTAGGCAATATATCATCAATTCCGGATTTTCTCTTCGCCTCCTCCCCCCCCGCCGCCGCCGACTATACTACCACTTTTTCTTCCTTTTCCCTCCCGTTCCCTTTTTCCTCTATTTCTTAAAGAGAGGAACGAAAGGTTTTAAGTTATAAACCTTACCTTTTCGTTACGAATAAAAACCCTATTACCCGAAACGAACCCCCCACCCTCCAATCACTGTAAACATAGTTCAATGAAGTTATAACACGGTTTGTATTACGAATTCATACCTTAGTATTTGTGATTTTAATTTCTTTTATAAACGAGGCCTAGGCGACTAATTTGGCCAGCTGCCTTGGATTATGGCTTAGTAGAATACGCTGCAGTACCTCTTTAACGCGTAAAACGCTGAAGTAACATACTTGGATATGTAACTCCAGGCGGTTAATGGATATACCCTACGTGCCATATGTCGCTTCCGCGATCGCGGGCAAATCTATTAGCCATTAACACTAAATCGAGGGTTAATTGACCCGTTACCACAGTTACAAGTAAACTGGCAATAGATACGCCCCTATTTCAGTAGTTTTAAGGCCGTAGGCCGAAGTCTTGTTACGCTTCCGCCGTCCTTCTGGTAAGTTTACATTAAACCTGTAATCTTAGCCGCGAATAATGATCTCCTACTATTCCAACACAAAATACATAGCGTTCTACAAAATCAACCACTTTCGTAATAACTGAAACAATCCGATACTAATTAATAATAAACATCAACTAGCGGCCAAAAAAAAAAAGTAACCATTATTACCGCCTAGAAAGAGAGCATAATCATATACTACATAGGTAAGTTTGACGACGTCATCATACGTTGCCATAAAAAAGGTAAAAACACCACCACGCCCCTACTTCAAGATATATAAACCAAAGCGAAAGGCCCTTCCTCCGGTAACGCGGGTAACAGCGTTGATAACGGAGATAGCGGTGGCATTAATGATAAAGAGGAGGGCGGCAGAGAAAATTGTAACAAGGACGCAACACTATCTTCTTCCTCTTCCTTTGGTAACAATAAACTACCTGTTTCTATACCCGGGCCGGTGCACCCGAACCTAATGTAATTCGCTACATGATGATACAATTGTTTTGAAAAAATCGAGATACAGGTCACAAATTCAAAGAGTAAAAATTGAAAAATATTCTTAGTGTATTAGTAAATAATGAAACAAAACTAACAATATATTAAAAAGCGATACAAATAGTCAATCACAATAGCGGTAAGGTTTCAAAAACGGAACAAATGATAAATTCAAATTATAACAAGATGTTAATAACAGCATAAAAAATGGGTTCGAATATCGACAAAATATGATTGGTGGTGAAAATAAACAAAATAAAGAGGAAATGGTAAATATAAGGTAAAAATGTCTTATTAGGGCGAGGTCGTATAACCTTCCTAGCAAAGTCAACGAAAATTGTACTTGTTAATACGAGTGTTTTCGATGCCCCATTAGGAACACCCTTGGTTATTATATCCGTTTGTTTTGACTTTCTATTAATTCATTTTGTTATGGTTCGACCTACGATGGTAATCCAAATAGGTGCCAAATGGAGTTTACTATTTAGGTATAAGCGGGAGACTATAAGAGGCTATAGTGGTCCTTTATTCAGAACTTATAGACATGGTCCGTGTACAGCCCATCACGTGCTCTCATATATATTGCTAGCGGACCGTACTAAGGCCGCGCCTAGACTATGTATTATATATCCTATTACATGTACATTCACGTGATCTATAGACTTAATAGCTAATAACCTCAGTTTATGATATGCCCCCCTTTTTATTAAAAGTTGTAAAGACTATAATATTCTTCTGGTTAACGTTAAATACGGCCCGTATCTACCCAATACGCGGGTTGGATGTAAACCGAGCGCGAGACTGTAACGTACTTTTTAACGTATCGTATAACATATAAGCCGTTTTAACCCCAGGCCGCCAACACTATATAACGCGCTCCTTAATGTACTATATAACGTATAGGCCGTTTTAACACTGGGTCGCCTACGTTATATAACGCGCCCCTTAATATGTCGTATAACGTATTAGACTTATTAATCACGGGTTGCTTATATCGTATAACGCGTCTCCTGATACACCATATTATTTATAGCCTTTACCGATTTCGGGTTTCCTACGCTTATAAATACGGCCCTTACCGTAACTTATAAAACCTCGTTTCATTTTTTTCATTTCTATAATCCCTTTTATACTACCTATCCTTATCACTCCTTTTATAATAGAATTAATTACAACCACCTTTTTTAATCTTTATCATAACCTTTATTTACTTATTACCGTCTCGTTTCCTATAAACTTCCCTTTATTACCATAGCTGATATTTATAATAGTCTGGGCCTAGGTTGTATTATTATTAAGGCCTTTAATAACGATAATTAACCTTTTTGTAAGGTATACCGCCCCTTCGTACCTAAATAACCTATTGTTAATTACATCTTATAATCTCTTTACGTCATAAAGGATCTTTTAATATTTAATGATAGCGAAAACGAAGGTAAACTTCTTTAAAATCAAGTTAAAAATACCAGTATATTTTATATTAATCGCCTTTTTAATTCAAAATAATTTCAGCCTAAATCCGCACTTACTGTACCCGGAGGTGACGCGTTTACCAAGAGGTATATAATGAAGTAAACCTTGAAGACTAATTTTACAAAACCTCCGATTATATATTAACCACTTTTCATAATATATTTGAAAGAGAAATTCCCTTGTAAGTTTATTTTGCTTACGCATATTATTACGGCAATTATTCGTAGACTTAACAAACTGTAATTATATCACATTCCTCGCCCGTAAGCGTTATTACAACATCACAGGTTATTAACACGTTTTTACTTTTACTTTTTCCGAATTAGTTAATTAATTTACCCGACTTCGTAATATTGCTTAAGCTTAAAGCTTTTTTATTTTTCTGACGATATAAATTACTATACCTTTAGTTATACGCCTTTATTGGTTCATAATTTTTCATTTCGGGCCCCTTATCCCCGAAAACTCCCCTATTTTCTTCAATCGTTTCGCGTGTTTATCGTGACCGAACGCCCTTAACTAATCGTATATTCAACCGAAACGTTTTAACCTTGGTCTCTTTGAATACCTATCTTATATCTTTTCGTAAATATAACCCTTATAATCAGAATAATACAACTACGTACACTATACCTTATATAATTAATATAGGTTACAGCTTATAAAATGTAACAAGTGATATTTAAAAATTAACCATAAAACCCCTTTTTTTTGTCGTTTTATTAATTAACTTCAATTAAAACCGAGCTAATAGAACCGATCTTAAACTCGTTAACGACCGTAGCCGTACAATCCATGTTACTCGAGTAAAAATTAATATATTAAAATTTTATATATCCCACCTAAAAAGACGTTTCATCTGCCCCACACTGCGTTATTCATCTTTGATAGCCTTACCTACTACCCGCTTCACCTAACGTTATTAGCTGTTATCGATTTCGCCTAGTACCTGTCTCGGCCCTCGTAAATCACCCTCATTGATATTACCTAATACCTGCCCCGCCCCGCACCGTCCGCCTTTACTGATTTTTTTTAACTTTCGAAGTTAATCGTAATAGGGGTTTTAAGGTTATCGGCGTTATTATTCGAAGGATTAGGATAATAATATGATTACCTATAGGTATAACGTAATGGTTTTCAGTAAAAGTCGTTTCGCGGTCAAATATTTATCCAAGGAAACCGGGTAAAATATATCCGGCCCTATATATTGTATTGTATTAAAGTAGTAATAAATTTTTACCGAAATAAAAGCGATTCATCCAATGTAAATTACTTAAGGCGTATTTAGCGCTGACGTTAAAACACCAATCAATTATGAAATTAAGCGTTATTTTATTTCGCCTCAAATTTATCTAAGGCTACCGTATACTAGTAATTTTCCAATAATTAGAATTTCGACTTATTATAACCCTTTTACCTCACTAATATATGACGAATATCGCCCCAACTATTTTTATAACGAAAATATCTTAAATTTCGAATTCTTCGTATATACTTTTGGACATATCGACCGCGACAAAAATTAAACCCGGGCGAATATAGGATAAACCTTACGAGGAAGAAGGATTTATAACTATACGCTTAACTAAATCTACGTGAAATATAAGGTACTTTTTCAAAATATTAAAAATAATATTTACCTCGTTTGGAACATCGACAACCCAGTATAAATTTTATTACTAATCGAGTCTTTTATTGAAGGAGATAATTTTAATATTATGTAAGTGAAGCTGAATTTCATCGCTTAATTTATAATTTTTTGCCAGGCCTTGCCTATAGTTCACCGCCATGTTCATTTATTATTCAATATATATTAATACCGCTAAAATGACTTTTGTACCTTCATATGAATATGTTAAAAACGTGAAAAATTATTTTATCGGATTCATTAACGACTTCATATCTCCGTTTAACTTCAATATTAAGGATATTTCCTACCTATTTATTAGTCGATTTATATTAAACCCAGTAACCATTAACTTCCGGTTATTTATTCGAATGAATAATTTGGGAAATATAATAATTAATTAAGTTACGAAATGTTAACGACAATTCGTAAATACTTTTAAACTCTACAACTTATTTACTCGATATCACTATTTATTTATAATTGGTAAGCCGTTAATAAATGTTATTTAACTTTGATTGAAAAATATGGAATCGTTGAAAATATACTTATCTAATCTAAGCTACAATCGTTAATAATAAAAGCTAGAAATCCATAACATCGCCACCATATATTTAGAAAGCGTTTAGTATAAGTTTCGGAAGTTATAAACCATATTACTTCCAATTGGATAAATGTAGATGATCAGTTTGTAAAATCTAATACATAATAAGAGTTATTATCGGTAATTGGTAAGTCGACTATAAAGTCGACGTAAATACAAAGCTAATAACGATTTGGAATAGAAAAGGGTTAAAGACAACTTTATCGAAAGGTACGACGAGGTTTAGTACCGGTATATTACTTATATATTCGATATAAACATCGAATATATACGATTATTTCCTTTAAATGGTCGTTCCATCAAAAAAATTTAAATAAAACCTTTTTCCTGAATAACATATAATAAACTAGTTGTAGGTTTATTATAATATCTTTTTCGTTAGTAATTTAGATTTAATACTTATTAATGGCTACGGCAACGCAACGTATTTTTCCGATCGACATTATAATCCATGATTTATAACGAATATTTTACTTGAATTAAAAAACGCCCATCACTTTTGGTAATTGTTAATAGGCGAATTACATGTAACGGGTCGTTTGTTATACCTTAGTTTATAATTTTGCGAAGACGTCCAACCCAAAAATAAAATAACCATCAAGTATTAATAAAGTCGGCGATATTAACGCGGGTCAGGTCCGAAACGGTATTATAATAGTTGATGTTTCGATATCCCTCGGCGTTGTCGAAGTTAGCGATGCGAATACGGGCCGGGCCCGAAATGATCCCGCTACCGCCGACCCCTCGGGATATTCCGACTCCACCATTAGGGGTATATTATTACAATGCAGGAACCAGGCTTCGAGTTACATAAATTTATCCCTATATCCCGCCATAATATACCTTTTTAGAATATATAAGTTCATTATTGCCATATTCTATAGAAATACGGAAATAGTCTAAAAAGATCGCATATAACGTTCCTTAACTTCTGGCTTATCTTTTAATTAACAGGTTGATATATTTGGGCGAATGTCTTGGGTCGCGGGCCGATAACGTAAATGATATTGAAAAAGCGAAAAAAAACTTTTAGTTTATGAAGTTTTACTTTTCAAAATGAAACATAATAAAATAAATACTATAGTCCTTAATAATCCTTTAAAATAGTAAACGAGGTACAGATACTACGTAATTTTGATAACTATATTTTCAAATAAAATACCCCTGCTAAAAGTTCTTTATCGTAAATGGTATAGTTACGCTTTACGTCCGTTAATAGTGCGGAATAATATGTTACTAGCTTCAAAATATTATTTTTGTTCTTTTACGATATGTACATTTTGAACGTTAATCTTGAATAATGTATTTTTATTATCGTTGGTTGGTTTAAATCTATGTACTAAAATTGGAGTCATAATAAACGTATTTTTAACATTTAAAATATATTTTCCTCATTTTTATTGAAGCATATTAATTTACTCATTTTGTTGGTCCAACGAAGAGATTCGTCAATTCGGAAAAATTACTAATGAAGTCTTGATAAAGGTTGGAAAAATCTAAAAAACTTCGAACCTTTCAAACAGTACGCGGGGACTTTTATTCGCAAATAACGCGGAATATTTCGGGGTCGATCCGAATACTTACACCGACTATTATGATAAATCCAAGGAATTTTACCTTTTTAACTACAAAGTCGTACTTTTTCAGGTTTAAGTTTAATGTAGTATCGCAAAGGCATCTTAAAACCACACGAACTTTCGTTATATGGTTCTGTTAAGTACCGGGAAAAAAGGCCAAAACGTCGTTAATATAAGCCCTAACAAAATTATTTAAAAATCCTCTATTATATAATCAATATACTATTAAAACATAGTTAGCGTTTTTGCTAGCCCGAAAAGGGTAACTAGACACTTGAATAAGCTGAAATGTGTACGAAAGGCCGTTAGTTTTTTTTTATCCGGGTATAACCTGAATACGATCAAGGGTCGTTTGAATATTCAACTTCATTAAATACGTCGATTTCGACAATACAAGTAGGGTTTTTCTAATTGAACGTAGGGAAAAACAATTTTATTCAGTAATTTTATTTAAGTCCCGGTAATCGATATAAAATCGTGATTTCCCCTCTCCTCCCCCGATACAGGAATTAGTAATACCGGTATTGTGACGGATAAAAAGTTTATATAAACTTAACCCTTATTTATTAATTCGGTAACTTAATGTCGGATTTAGAAACTTTCATCTTGTAATATTAAATATAATAATTCTTATGGTTTTTTCGGAAAAAATCCATCCTTGTTTGGTTTCATATAAATATAGTAATCGAGATTTTCCCGGTATGGAGGTAAAGTTATTACCCCTTTTAAATTAAATAAGTGGCGGAACTTTATTAATATAGGTAAAATACATAACCAATACTTCTCCTTTTTTACGGTAATCGGCGCCATCGACTATAAAATCCGTATTATCTTACGAAAACTTATAATAAAAGTTGATTACGATTAATCTCTTATACATTATGTCGTTCGCTAAAATCGGGTTTCTGAATTGATAGAACCCGATTTTATAATACCCTAAATATACCTTAATCTAAAGCGTATTATGATTATGTTAACAGCTAATTCTATTTAATTATGAATTATTCAACGATTATTACCAACGTTGAAATTCACTTATCAGTATCTTATACATAGCATTTTAAAAGTTGTATCCAGCGTTATTCTGGGAATAATTTATATTAATATCGGGTTCAACTATTTATGAATATTCATACGAAATTTAGCTTTTTGGGTAACACGTGTATTTCAATACAACCCCAATACTATACCCAGATTTCGTGGATATAATAACCCAAATTATTTTACCCTTCATCGTTATACTAAAGCCTTATTTATAATATAATAATAATTATGGTTAATATCAACTTAAAGGTTTAAAAAGTAAGTATGATTTAAAATATAGGGATAAGGAATAAATCTTCGTTTATACGTATTTTAATTGAATTAAAATCCCTTTTACTCGATTTTGTAGTTACCCCATTCAAGTTACATAATTTCTAAACGAATTTGTATTTAAAATTAGGCTTCCCTCATCTCTAACAATAGGGAACTTTTATCTACCTTTTCGAATTGAACCATATATACCTACGTTGAAAGAAAAGTTGGGCGGAGTTTACAATCACAGTAATAGTCATTCGACAAGCTAAAACGTAAAAATTGTTTCGTAACCCGTTTAGCTCAGCGTTTCTTCGCCGGTATCCACGTTACCTGGCATCCTTAGTTCTAGATATATATCGAATAAGCTTATTGAAATAACTAACCGCGATTACTACGGCCTTTTAACGAAAATGCCTTAAAGTTATAAACCTTTATTATAACTATATCTTTATCCGGTCGTTGTATTTATACGGGACCCGAAATTTATCGAACGAAACGTCGTTTTAAATTTAAAAACTCTAATTTGTTTTCGAATTCCCGGTATTTCACCAAAGACGTGATATAATTGATACAGCTAACGTTTTACGTAATAGATTTATCTTGAATACTTAAGAATATAGGAAAACGTAGGTAATTAAATTTAGAGGCCGAAAACTAGTCCAAACTGCTCATTTAAATAACTAATATTTCGAATCTAATGCAGATGAATACCTATAGATCCTTATAGCATATAAATAATCCTTATAGTTCTATTAAGGCCTCATTCGCGCGATAAAAATTGTTAAATGCCTCCTCAATAATATAGAAAAACCTAATCGTATCGTATATTCCTTTGAATTCAATGGTTTCGTAGTATACTGTAATAACCTACTTTATAGCCTATATATAATAAGCCTATACGTAAAGAAAGTATATCGACCTTGTACAATTTACATTTTATTTGGTTTCAATATAAATCCAACCATTTAACGCCTCGCCTCCTACGTAAAGGTAAATATATTCAATTACGGTTGGTCGTATTTCTTTTTATTGTCCTTAGACGTTAGAAAACTAACGCGAATAGCTTTAAAGTCAGCTTCGAGTTATTAAATCTTAATAACGACTTAAATGAAGTTAGATGTAAGGTCGAAAACTAAAGTCGATTAGCCAGGCTATTATATTAATTTTACCATGAACGCGATACAACCTGTAGTATCTTGTAAGCAGTATACATTGATTTAATCAATCTTTAAAAGGCAGAACGTTCATTTACAAAGGTGTAAAACTAGGTATTTTCCGACAGCTTATTCTTTCCGATAACGTTAAAGTAAAGCGTAAAATCATGAATATTTGTTATCCATCCGTCTATTATTAGTAATATTCTTTCGAAAAGATTAAAAAAACCTTAATAATATATTATAGTACAACTTATAATGGTAAGATAAATAGGTACTTAATAAATTTTACTATTAAGGTATAGGCGGAAGACTAAAAAAAGGCTGTAGTGGTTCTTCATACAGGACTTATAGGCATGGTCTGTATACAGCCCATTACATGCTCTTATACATGCTGCCTGCAGGCCGCGCCCGGGCCGTACCCAGATCGGGTACTTTATATCCCGTTACGTTCACAGTTATATAACCTATAGACTCAATAGCTAATGGCCTAAGTCCATAACAAATTTTATCTCTTTAATTTAGCGACGCTTATACGATTCGCACAAAGGTAAAATATCGATTATAAGGCGTTTTTTCATTCGTGATACCGAGCTTAATAAGGCACTTCTAAAGGAAAAAGGAATTAGTACAAATTACCAAAGGGAGAGGTTTCAAACCAAAGTTCAAAATAATCATTCAGACTGTTATCGTTATGGTAATTCCGAAGTCGAAAACTTTGACTATACCGTAAATTTCCGAAGCAAAAATACTTCGTATAACCCGCTAATACTTAGTCGAAGTTTAATAAATAATATTACTATAAAGGTTAAATCCATCTCAAGCTAGTATTTCGTTATAGAAAACAAAACCTAATTTTATTTACGAGTTATAATCGGTATTATAAACGGAAAAAACGTTAATGAAAATAAAGAGCTTTATAATACGTTTATCGAGCGATACAAAGTATAAACCTCGTTTTAAATTGTGTATTTTCCACGTAAGGCGTTTATTAAACGCCTTATATACGTTATTTCAATGATTCGTTTGGTATTACATAACAATAGAAATGTTAAATGCCACCTCCGGCTATATTACCAATACTACCTAAACTCCGCGTATATGCTAACGTTTATATTCGTCAGCTCGTTTTACGTTATCCGGGTAAATAAAATAACTTCATCTAAGTACTCCTTTTAGGTAAGGTCCAAAATAACGTTCCGAAAAGTAATTTTCGTGCTTTTAAAGTCGATTATACGGTCTTTCATTAAATACGTTTTGGGTTTTGCTTCTGGGCCGGCTTTCAAAAGTTTGCTCTCTTTAACTACGGAAAACGACGTATTATAAAAAGTTAACTTATCATTCATTCATATACCTATAAATACAAAGCCTTTAAAACTTGTTGTTAAAACTAATACACACGGTTTGAAAGTCGAATTAAATATTCCGAGACGTTACTCATAATACCTTTAATAGGTATTATATCGATATACATTCACTGTAGTAAGTTCGTAAAACGGTATTATAATACGTAAAATCGTTGCAGGTAAATAGTGTTTTTAAAGGTTCGTAAATATATAAGCATAAATACGTCGTTCAAGTCATTCTTTCGACTAAATGTAAGCCTATATAATATTACGAAACTTAATATAAAGGTTGTAAGAGGTACTGAAAAAAGTGGTAAGTATCAGATTCAAACGATATCTCACTTGTTATAAAGTAAGCGATTAGGTTATAATATCTTTCTTATCTTCGTTATTATACCTGTTAAACAAAAACCGGATTTTTATACGGTTTACCAGTCTTGCCTTTTACTTCATAAACTTAACGTATAGGAAAAAATCTGTAAACCCTATAAATCTTTGGTTTTAACCTTTTAAAACGGAAAACGCTTTATTCCATTCAAGTAAAGATTTCTGTATAAGTAAATTACTTAAAAGGGGTAAATGAGGTAATAATAATTCTTTTTCTGAGAAATTTCAAATTTAACGTACGGTTTACTGATTTTCTTTATATAATAAAGGACTTCGTCGCGAATGATTTAAAACGTTCTTTGTTTTCGAAGCCAAGTTGACGCACTCGACGACGTAGTATTGTTTCCATTAATATGGGCGGACCGATTGATTGATTTAATGAAAGTAGTAAAAAAACTATTTGGAGGGTATATAGGTTTTAGGGGCGGCTTAAATTTGTTATTTTTGAAAATAGTTTAACTAATACCACTTATTAAATTACTGTTTCGAGTCGCTTTCTTTTATATTTTCCCTTTCATATTCCGTACTATTGTCTAGCAAAATATAATTATACCATTTGGTAAATCTAAAATTATATAGTAGATTTGAAATCCGTTCATCCTTGAAGGTTTAGTCCATTCGTCCTTTGTTTTGCAAACTAGGACTTCAAACTAATATAATAAGTTCAAAAGGCTAATCTCACGCGGGACTTTTCTTATAACCAATATTTTCTAAACATTATTCCTGTCCCGTAAAATACATGATGCTTCCATAGCCTTTACCATAGAATTTACCCTTGATAACGTAACTAAAGATAATGTTAAATCTATGTAAACTTTAGAGTAAACATTGAAAACAAGTAATGTTAAAATAAGTCTATTTAGGTCGAATATATTATTTACAACGTTAACCATTATTTGCAGATTATTTTTTAAAAATTGGGCAAATTTTAATTTTATAAATAATACAATATACACTTTTTTAAACGTTCTATAATACTGTTGATATTTTCTAATACCTTATAGTACTTTTACCAGTATTTACTTACACTTATTACCAGAGATTTTGGTTTTAGTACGTTATTCAATCGAGTTGAGAGTGATACCGGTATCTTGAGTGATTCAATTTTAAGGTATTAGGTAAATGTTTAACTATTAATCTACTCCAATATCCTAGTAATCCATAACGAAAACGTTTCGCGTAAATTTCGCGTTTTGAAATAATATTATTACGTCGACGGAGTATAATACCAACTGGCTGTTAATGTATATTATGTCTATAATCACCTCGTAATTGAAGTTTTCATAGTTTTGAAAGCGGAATATAAACTTCACTAAGGCTTATGAATATAGTTGGTACTGGTAATGAAATTTTTCGATGACCTCTAACACTCTTTTCCCTGTATTAGTATACTTTATAAAGTGAAGCAACCGTAAAAAGCACCTCGCAATTAGATATCTGGACTGGTAGTAAAATATCTTTATTTTCGGTCACTTTAGTAAAACGGCTTTACATATTTGTGTTTAAGGGGGAAACTATAAATGTCCAAATTTAAAGCAAAGTGGTACAAATACGTTGCCCGAAACACGGAAAAATTAGTTATTTGTATTCCGAACCTTAATTTAGAATTTATTTACATTAACTAAAGATAATTTTAATAACGTTCTAAAGTTTATGACGTAAAATTTAACCGGTTAGAATCGCATATTTATAAAGATTATATTGAGCTACAACTCTTTACTTTTACCGAATAAAACTTTCCGGTATTCTCCTATTCGATCGAGTTAAAATCTCGGAATTTTGGCCGTGAATGCGTTAAATTATCATTTTCCGGTAATAGATATTGAAAATACGCTGGTGTCTAGTATAATGCCATGAAATCCATTGCTGTACCTATTAAAAAACGAAAATTACGAGGTTATACATACATTTAACAATTTAGTTTCATAATGCAGGCCTACGATATATAGGAATAAGATATCTTATAAGCTTATAAAAATCAGTTAATTGTTTTCCTTTTCTTAGGTTGTTGAATAAGTCCTATCTTCTTTAACTCTTCCTCCCTAAAGACATACTCATAAAGTTAAACGTTAAATTTATCCTTTACGCCTTTGTAATCGGCCAGGTATATTGTAAAATTAACTTGCGTTTGGTTCTCAGATAGGTAATCGGCTCAAAATTGGCTTTTAATCTAAATTTATCTGTATACTAAGTGGTTAGTCAACTTTCTGCCAATTTTACCAAATATAATATAAATTTTTAAAAAAAACTTATAAAGCTTCATATATTTTCTCGTAGGTATTGCTAAGTACGTGATAAGTTTCGTATTTAGCTATAAGATTATCATCGTTAATAATTTCTTTGTCTTCAATTTCTGAAGCTTCCTCTTTATTCTTTTTCGTTATGGTAACCGTATTTAAGGTGTTTATTTTATTTCAGGTACACTTTAAATCGTTTGCTGAAAACATGGTAAATTATTTTGGCAAGGTTCACTTGTGAAATTTTACCCTTGACTTTATTCATTTTGGCTACGAATGTTTATCCAAGGCTTGCTTATTAGAGAATCACAGTTTTAAATGATATTTTAAAGCTTGTGTAAAAAGCCTTTAGATCTTTTTCTAGCTTGAATAACGTAATGTCAAAATTTGGGTTTCCGCGGTATACTTCTATAATTATTTGGATAAATGATCTGTTTCCTTTATATTCTGGTCTAAGGGCCGCTTAATATTTCCGTAGCTTTTCTAATGAAGCGGTAAATACTTTCTGGAGGGTTATATTAGCGTTTTCCTACTAGTTTCATACATATTTCCAAATAATACTAATATAATCCCTATTATAGAGATCGTAATTTATTTCTATATCGAAATATTTCTTGAAACGGTTATAACACTTCGTTAATATATTTATATACATAAAGTGATATATATATCGCTCTTGAGTTTACGTTAATAAAATACCAAGTAAAATAATATGAAATTATAACGACTTAATACTTAATCTTTTACATGTATTCAGCATTACACGTATTTTATCATTTAATACGTCGAACGGCTCACCATTATAATTTCATTCCTTATTATATAACTTAACGAATATAGTTAATTTTATCAAGTTACTTTTATCAATGGGAAAACGGTATAGTAAAAAGTTTCGTTAAGGGTTATAATCATTAGGCACGTACCTATAAAGTTATTATTATCGTTTTACGCCGCTTATTATATCTCCGAAAGGGTTGTTTTCCATATACAAACTGCTTTTATTTCGAAAAAAATGGGTTATTTACTATATCTAGAAAGTAATTTTATCTTTATCTTTATTTCAAAGTACGTTTTGGTGAAAGCTTATATTCGATCCGAATTGTAAATGATCTTTATAATCCATCTTCCTCTTTTATGAATTCCTCCAACTCCATCTGCACTTCGCGATATATGTTTAGCTTTACTAAATACCTTATTTCTTATTTTCTTGAGGTTTTTTCTCGTTCTTTATCTGTTATTTTAAAAAATCATTTTTTAGCGATTTTCCAACTAATATCCCTTTAAAAATTTCACGTTTATCACTTTATCGTCGGTTCATTTCAAAAATAAATAAACTGGGTTTTTATTAACAATAAATTTACGATAAGGATGTTATTACTACTAGGAGTATTAATACCTTTGCTCCGTAGTTATTTACGTAGTATTTTTTAAAATCATACCGTTTACTATACTCTACATATCTAGCGTCTTTTTCGCAAAGTCTTCCTTACAATCATTAAATAAGTCGCGTCTTTTGATATATCCGTTACAATTATTAAAAGTCATATGTATAATATATGTATTCGCCGCAAAAAAATCCAAATTCTCCACCAAAACTTCGATTTTACAATCCAAAAAATTAAGTTCTAAGAATTAAAAGATACTTTTACAAACTGATATATTTTCAAATAAATAATACATATATTTGCTAACCTTATTTAAGGCTATTAATACTAAATCTATCGTTACAAGAGTACGAATTGTACTTTAGCGGTTAAGAGGCTGATTTATACGTATAACAGAAATAGTAAAACGGTATAAAGTGTAATTTTGTGTAATGAATAAGATTCGCGTTCGTTTGGGGTATGATATTTAAAGTGATGCAGTTAACATACAGTACGTAAAATAAAAGCAAATGAAATACAGTAAAGCATACAAAATAATGCTTCTAATGCTTGCTAGTACCAATAGAATTGAGATAAAATGTAAATTATACGTAATTACAAGCTAGTTAGGTGTCCAAAATTAGTACTTTTGTTGGTAGGCCTTAGATGTTGCAACGTTATCGATTCGATTGGTCGAAATAACAGTAGTAATGCGTGGTCATATGGTGGATGTATTGTTTTAGGTTTGGTAAACCGCTGGCCAGTCTGCACCGTAATTTGTATGGTCAATTGCTTGGCTCATTCCCTAGAGTGAAGTGAAACATACTGTACTCGACTTACACCCAATGCGGTAAGTCTTCACAAATCAATATACCTAACATGTAGTACAGTCAACTTTACTGTAAGTAAAATTAACCTACTTTACTACATATAGTACTATTTCAATATTGGCGGCTTTTTAGTTTGTACGCGCACTATAGTGTAGTTGACTAATCTTTTCCGGTTAATACTTAACAACGACCTCGTACCCCCTATCAATTACAATTAACTTCC
This sequence comes from Anisogramma anomala, assembly GCA_038502455.1. NCBI lineage: Eukaryota > Fungi > Ascomycota > Sordariomycetes > Diaporthales > Gnomoniaceae > Anisogramma > Anisogramma anomala. Next base: position 15,778,808 of record JASMMZ010000007.1, on the reverse strand, counting down.
ATACTTTATTGCACCCAATTATATACAAATTGGCTTCATTTAACCTCTATTACTTCATTGCCCCAAGGTACAAGGTTATCAACTCCCACAAAAAGTTCTTCCACCACAGGCCTTTACAAGCCTTTACTTCAACTCTACCACTCAAATAGATTACCATTATCTATTCGCTAGCAGTCCTCTAGTCTATTAGCACATCTTTATCCGCCGTCACATGATTTAGGCTTTCCGGGCGGCCTATTAACGTAGCCTTGGATGCGTATAGTCAGTCCATTGCTATATATAATCATTTTTAGGGTCTTGTTTAGCGATGTTTTCATCATAATATTTGTAGGATTGTTCTTGCCATCGATCTATCAAAACTCCTTAATCTCACTCCCTTGTTAGGCTTTACGAAGTTCCATTACTTCGATCATCTGGCGTTTTTTTGCTGGTAGTTTTGAGCCTCGAAAAGTACTCGAAAAGGCTTTTAGAATAGGTCTAAATTACTACCGATATAGGAGGAATTTTCAGCTGCCTGGTAATAATATTAAAAATTTCCTATAATGTCATGCCTACGGTAAAACCTGCTATTATGACGTATACCTCCTATGCTAACACGCTTCTTATAATCCTCTTATATTTAATGGAAGTCTAGTAAATTAAGCTACCGATAATACCAAACTGGTCTTCCTGTTTGTCTTCGTTAACAAAGATTATTAAAAAGCTGATTTATAAAGACAAGTCGGTATTATTTACAAAAGACCTGTCCGTAAAGATTATTATCTTGGTCTTTAAGAGGCCGGTTGGAACTATATTAATTCCGCGGTTCAAATTTCGTATTTTCTACTCGAATCTTTTATTCAACCGGTTAAAGTCCTTATCCATTAGCTCTTATACTTACGCCGCGATAAATAGGTTTTAAAAGGCTTCCGGTTGGTATAAAATAGCAATATAGCTACCTCGAACATATTATTCCAAGTATCGTTAAGCTTTAGCCTTGTCAATTTTGTTAATTATAGCCAAAACAACGCCCTAGCCCTTTTAACGAAAGTTAAGGCCGGCATTAATACTAAGCATACAGATTGACTATTTATTAAAGTCAAGTTAGTTATTCTCTGTTCATATCGTCACCAGCTTATAATTTCATAACTTGAAGTTTTTGATAGCCTGTTATTCTAATGTTATAAAGCCAGCCATTTCGACGAAAAAGGTATCGTTAGTTTGCATACTCATCACGATAAAGTCTTTTTTTTTACATTACTAACAAATAGGAATTGTATGTTTAAAGTTTGAGCGTTAGTTGTAATTTAAAGTACAATTGGTAAGTTAGAAACTAGTAAACGCTTGTTTTAGCTAATCTGTATAATAGCTTAATACAACGTATTACTGTGCCTAAAGGGTAAATAGCACGGAGTTTTTATGGTAGTTTTAACAATACTATCCTTTATAAATCCGTTGTTAATTATATGTAAGTTTACATTATATTACGGCTATTGAACGTAAACTTTCCTTCAATCTTAACTAGCGAACTTGTTGTTAAAGCGACTATTAAGCGTTAGCTAATCTTTTAAATCGTTAGCGATTACGTAGGTATCCAGTCCTTTCCTTTATCGCCGTATCCTTAAGCGATTAGGCGTAATTTTTCGTATGCCTGCCCCATAGTCTTACTTTTAACCTCGTAAATATTCCTTAACTTAAAGATCGTAACGTTTTTGGTTTAAATGTTAAAATAAGACTTCGATACAAATTATATAACCCTTCGAGTTAGTAGGCCGTTAATCTTAACCTTGTCGCTTTTTTTAAAGAGTTTGCCGGAGGTCTTAATAATTCCGTACGCTCGGAGTATTAATATTAATTCTTTGTTATCTTTCTATTTCCTACTTACCTAAGCAGTATTGTAAATACGTCCAGATATATATTCCTCCTTTTTAAAGTTTCTTCTTTTTGGAAGCCGTTCATATTGCCAACATTTTATCGATTTATTAATAATGAATGGAAGAAATTTGTATTGAATCGGTCATTTAGCTTAAGGGTTTTTATCATTAATAGCTCTAATATAAGGTTTAATCTATGTGATTTGAAAAGATACAAAACCGTTAATAATTATAATAACTACTTTAAAGTTCGCGATACTTAATATTTTGTATATTCCTTTCTATTTTCCTGGCTCCCGCTATACGAGGACTTCACTTTACAGCAGTAAAGCAAGTACGTTGATTATTTTTAGGGGGGTTTTTGGTGTTAAAGGCCTTATTGATATAACGGCGTGCGGATTCTCTTTACAGCTCCTTTAAAGCTTTATTGTAAGCCGCAATACGTTTTTAAGTACTTACCGAAGGCGGGGATTTACTTGTTAGGTATAAATACGCTTTAAAAACTAATAACGTTAATACCAAGCCGTTAGGGCCCCTAATATCGTTTAGACCTTTTACTTCCATTTGTAACCATACCTTTAAATCGGTAAAGCTTCCAATCTCTAGCGTAAAGATGTTATACGTTCGGCAAAGTAATGAATATACCCTTTTAACCTTCCCAATAATTCAGTGGGCTTGCACAGGCATCTATTTACACTGAATACCTATTATATTGACATCTTTATGAAATTCCGCTACTGTAAAGTTGGTGCCGGTATCGTAAACGACGACGTTAGGTAGGCCTAGGTACGTGTTAATCCACAAAAATTTTAATTTTTTCCACGTATTTTTTGCCGAAAGGGACTTGAGAAACTTAGCCCCGTAAAAAAAGGTTACGAAGTAAATAACATTAAAATAGGCTTATTATTTAAAAAAAACACATCAATAAAGATTTCGTTGTCAAAATTATAATCATCTTTTAGTGTAAACTTAAATCTCCTGGAGGCTTAGTTATACATTTAACAGTGATAGTAAAATCTTCTAATAGCTTTTAAGGCAAAATATTCTACATATCTATACCTTACAGACTTTAGGACTTTATATAGCCTGTTAACAGCTACGTGATTAAGGCACTGGTGTAGTTAACATATTTCCGGCTCCATAAAATTTAGCACTCTACCTCTGGGCCTTAAAAATAAAACCATAGGTACCTCTACTTAAAAACAAGTTAAAACCTCTAGCCTTTTTTAACCAGTTTGTTTACGTTAACTTCGACATTGATGACGAGGGTCTTTAAATCTTTTAAACAAAGTAAAAAAGTGGCATGAAACTTAAGGATATAAAACGTGATCGCTCCCACAACAGTTTAAATTACCGTTATCTCTAATAAAGATAGTTGTTTGCCTGGTCCGAAGCTAACTTTAGCTTTGCCAGCATCGTAACGATTAATCTCAATAATTATAGTGCTTTCCCTCCGCAATGCTACATACTACAAATAGCCTCCTATTAAATACCTTACTGCCCCTATATCTAGCATAATACCTTAAAATATATAGTCTACGTAACGATTGCGAAGGTTAAAGGTGTATAAGGGGACAGAGGATTAATTAAGGCAAAGGTAGGGGTTTTTACCACCTAAACGGTACAGGAAGGCGTAGTTGGTTAATTACTAAGCTGCATCAGAAGCAGTGTCTTCGTACCACTTGATCTACTTAGAGGTGTTGGCGATGTTAATTGGCTTATCGCGTCTAAAGTTCACGATTTAATTCAAATAGTCCAATTTGAAGGTAGTAAGGTATTAAGCGTAATATATTACCTTTTTATTATTACGCTCGGTAAAGGGATACCGAGTTGACCATCAGCTAGATTTACCACAAATCCAATATCTTTTACCACTATCACGACGATAGTGTTAGCGGTTAACAGGTCCACATAAAATTTAACCTTGTTAGCGCTAACATGGTTGCTGTTTTCTATCTAAGGCCGATATCGATAGGCCAAACCTTAGGCATTGTAGGCGCCTGTACTTACGGTTAACATAATTAACCACCGTAAGTTCTTCTCCATCCACGTTAATCAAATTGCCAGCTTAAAAGTACATACCAAGCGAATTTAGTATACGCGCTATCATTATGGCAAACAAGGAATGTAATTGGCTAAAGAAGCCTTTACAAATGAAATTTGGGCGTTATGATGCGTATTCGAACTCGTTAACGCCCGTAACTACTATCTGTACCTGTTTGCGAAATGTAACTTCACAAAAATGCGCTTTTCCTATTACTTTTTAGTACAACATCAACTTATTAAGCATTTAATTAAACACGTCAATTAGTGTTTCCTTCTCCTTTTTCTTCGCTATTATTATAGTTTACTGCATTGTGGCCCAGTTTGTATAATATTACGCGAGGTAGATGTCGCATTTAAATTATCCTTTTTTGCTATCATAGATTTCGCAAAACGTAGTAGCTTCAGTCATCAATGTTAGGTAATAATCTTTTGTATTCCCTGCAAGGATTCCGGAAAACAATAAGTAAAACCAAAAGAAGGAACCTCTATCCACTTGCAAATGTTTAGGAAAGGCATTATCTTGGTGTCGAAGAGGTTGTAAGGCTTTCCGTCATACTTCTCTATATTAACTCAGATCTTAACGAAGTCTGTAAAGAGTTTATAATTAATTTTAACCATTTTGACAGGTCTTAAAGAAAGGTTTCGATAGTTATCACAACCCTAAATAGTATTTCTTAGTAGTTTAAGCTTTGGAGTTTCCGAGGTACAGTATTAAAGGTAATTGCCAGTCGCCTAGCCTAAGGGGTAAAGTCCTGTAATAGGACCTATAGTAGGCTTTCGCGCGTAGGCAAATTTGAAGAGGGAAGGTTTTTGAGGAACTTGGCGGTTAAATTGCTTAGTGGCGATAGATACTTAAAGATTCTAATAGGTTTTACGATCTTTCTCAATTAATTAGTGTAAAGCGCCAACGTCAATACCTTTGGTCATGTTGGCAGCCGTTAATTCACGTGCCCTGCCACCGCTAAAGGCGTACTCTGCGCTATTACTAGGGGTACTAAACTACCGAACAGGTTAACAGGTTCCCTATCGCCAGCGTATAAAGAGGTTTAACTTAGCTAAAGGTAAGTTGGAGGTTCCCTAAATCGCGTATGAAAGCGTTAAAATCCCTTAATACCTTTCTCCTTTCCCTAAGGATCTTAAAAATCAAAGTTTTAAAAGTAATCTTCTTATTAAGTCAATTCGAAAAAGGTTTCCGCCAATCCCAATAGGGTTTTCTCAGGGATATAAATACCACGGCGTATAACCTTTTTTTTTCATCTTGATCTTAACCGCACGCTAAATCATCTTCTACATATCAAAAGTTTACTGGTTAAAGAACTCGCGGAAATCTTAAAAAGCGCGGGCGCTGCGGCAGAACACTTTACCGGAGTCATATTCGAGGATATACTAGCCAACGTAATTGGTCAATTAATCTTTAGTAAAGGTTTCATCAACATCCGTAATCTAGAGTTATTCGTCGTAGTGGTTAACGAAAACTGATCCGATATTCTTGATTACTTCTTTCCAGGCGGAGTTGGTGATAGCCTAAAATTAAGCACTTTCAATATCCATCTTAACGTTCTGGCTTGTTTAGAACGTATAGGGCAAGGGACTTGGTGATCTTAGGCTTAAGGGCTTGGTGTTTTAGTATAAAATCGCGTAGGAACTTGGCGACTTGGTGTTGGGTCACGCGACGTGGTTTTCTTGGTGTAGTTTAGTGTTTTTTCTTAGAGTATCGAACTTAACGATTAACGTAGCGTGGGGAGTAAAAAGAGTAAATTAAGGAAAAGGTTTGATGTAAAGGGTAAGGTCGAAAGTCGTTATTGATAGTAAAGGGCGAAGGTTACCTGTTATAGTTATTTAGCGTAGGGAACTAGTCGTTTTTCTTGTAGTAGTAACACCCGCAATAGAACTGACTAAGCCGATAACCAACTTACCAAACTTGAAGACTTTTGACAATTAATCTCAACGTCTTTAAGAAAGGTCAATAAAGATTTTTTAGTGTTTTTCAATAGCGATACCGTCGCTTACTTGCAGATTTACATTGAAATACTAACGCAACCCAAAGGTTTTCTCTGTTTTCCTACCGTTGGAAGACTGGCGAAGTACTAATAGAAGCCTTTCGCAAGAATCTTTCTTTTATCCTAACGGTTGTTTAACTTAAAGTGTAACCGAAAAGCAACTTTTTATTCTACTTAGCTAATCTATGCTTAAGCTAATAAACACTAATTAATGTTGGTAAGCCTTAAACGTTACAACTTTGTCGATTCGATTGGTCGAAATAATAGTAGTATTATGTGGTAAGATAGTGGGTATATTGTTCTAGGTTTGGCAGACCGCTAGCCGGTCTACATTGTAATTTGTATGGTCAATTGCTTGGCTTGTGCCTTAGAGTGAAGTTTAGCGTACTGCACTCGACTTACACTCAATGCGATAAGTCTCCACAAAGCAATACACTTAACTTGCAGTATAGTCAACTTTACTATAAGTAAAGTTGACTTACTTCACTGCATGTAGTACTATTCCAACAACTTTAACACTTTATAAACGCTATAATAACCAAGCGGCTAGCAAACTTAAACGTCGTAAATAATAAACTTAAAACCCCGGTATAATTTAAGGCGGATAGAAAAAAGCGAACGGGGAAAAATAAATGGAGTAACACGAGAAGAGAAATAGAGCAATATAAATTGGGGAAAAGATATTTGAAAGTATATATTTACAGTTTCAATGAATTTTCATAACGTGGGAGGCGTTTCGAATACTATATTTAATACGTGATATATACTCTGTGAGCGATTCAGATATCGTTTCCTAACATTTTTTAAAGTTTAAAAGCGGTTAAAATATCATATTTCACCCGCTTTTGAAGTTTATAAGCGATTTGGATTATATATCTTAACCGATTCCAAGGTTTGTAGGAGGTTGAGATATAGCGTTTAAATCAGATACATCCTAACAAAGGGTTCCGAAACTTATTAGTTTTAACTTATATAATATAATACATAATAAAACGCGTTTTAAAGATTACTCGGCTACATGTAAAGATCCAAAACGAATCGACGTATAACATAACGGAGTTCTTAATAAACAAAGCACTAACTGAGTTAATAATATCGTACTAAAAATTTTCTTTTCAAAATTACTTCAAGTCTTACAGTCTTTTTACGCTTCAGATTTTAAAAGCTTTCCGCTTATTTTAACACTCCCGTATAATTCTTTTAAGTTAAAGTATTAAAACACAGATAATGAAAACCGCTATATCATGAATTTTTAGTTATTTAACTTGGGGTTGTATCTTCTTTTTAGGCTATTTATAATCAATTAAATCGGCTACTGATTAATATCACTAAGTTCTCTACCTTTTGACGTAAATAAAAAAGTTAAACAGTAATCGTAAAGATCATTGATAAATATTAAAATAAATAGAAATATAGAAGGGAGAAAGGGCATTCGAAGAATACACGTTACAAGTAAAACCTTATAACCTCTTATCTGAGTAATAGTACTCTACCATACACTTTGCTAATCTCCCTTCTATGCAGTGACACTCTACTTTACACTTTTCAAACGCCACTTTTAAGCAGTGGCACGCTATTATGCACTCTGAAGGAATGAACCTTACAGAATAACACGTTATATTGCACTCTGTAAAGGTGAAATTTGCAGCGTGGCTACTTACTAACTATAAATATATATAGTAATATGCATACAATTAGTATTGAATGACAGAAATGGTACTATTATTAATATTAACTTATTTTTTATTATATACGATTACCATATTGACCTTATTCAATCTATCCAACGTTTTTTATCGTCGTTATAAAAATATACATAAAATTCAAGATCTTTGTCCAACGTATCACTAACGTTACGAAATTCATATAAGCTGTAATAACGGTTAAGAAATGAAGTATAAAAGAAGTCGTTGATAGGTAACATTCACTCTCGAAACGGGTTTGAGTAAACGATAACGTTGAACTTTTTTCAAAAAAATTATGAGTTGAATGAATTATTAAAAATAAAAACTGAACTAACTCTATAATAAATATCGTATTACACATGTTATCGATTTACAAGTCGTTAAACTTAATATTTCTAGATAATAAATACTTTTGATTCTACATCAACCAATTTATCTCAATAGTTTTCAATCTGTTTCTGAATTAGTAAATCCGTGACTATTGACTATCTGTTATCGATGTTATCTGTAATTATAACGAAATAGATTGAAATTTTACATCGAAGATATTTTAAGGATCTAGGATAAACCTTAAATAAACCATTTTCGTATTGGTAACTTCCCAAAGCGATAAATTTTAATTTAATTAGTAAGTTATATGTACTCGAGTCAAAAGCTGCTCTTAAACTTTTTCAATACCGCTACTTTAGATACTTTCAAATCATGTAATAATTCGGCCGACGATAACAACGGGTCTTTCCGCCTAATCCACCAACGGACTTAAATGAACCTTATTTTTCACTAATTATTAAGTCGTTAGAAACCATTATTTTATGGTTTTCAAATAGTAAACCAGTTAGTTTACGTAAATTAAAAATTAGTTACGTCGGTTAATAATAATATTAGGTTAGTTAATTTTTATTGGTTAAGTAAAGTTTTACATAGGTTAATAATATTAATGATATAATTAACATACATAAATTAAGTAAAAGTAGTAGGTGATTTAACTCATATTGGTTAAAATAGCTCGTAGCGGTAGTAGGTAAGTATATCTATACTATTAACCTATGTCAATGAAAAAAACTAATGATTTCAATAGGCAAGTTAACCTACATTGGTCAAATGACAATAGTAAACAGCTTAAATTATGTTAGTTCAAAGGGTTAGCGGGTTTATATATGTAGATTGAAAAAAATGGGGGGGGGGAA
>JASMMZ010000007.1:15752595-15769954 GCA_038502455.1 Anisogramma anomala | reverse complement strand
GCCTAGGCTGGTAGTCACCAGAGATCTATCCCTAGTGGTTACCATTCTCTCATGATACTCTAAAGCCTTCTTGTTACGTAACCAGGTCACCCCTTTTCTGTAGCCTATAATAGCTCCTTGATAGAGGTTTCTCTCTCTCTGTTTATCGAGGATTATAAACAGTATCCGACCGTTATAAGTAATAGCTTTGGCTCCATCACTTCACAATTGCTAACTATAGTGATATCTAATAATATCTACAGAAATCCTTTAATATAGTAATTAAACAATTCAACATTTCATTTATGCCAGTCGTTATTTATATCGATTAACAAAGTTTGTTTGAGTTATTTTTGAAGTTTGGAATTACTAATAAAAAACCTTTCAAAAAGACGTAATAGTTTTTCGCGAAACCTACGAATATAGGAAAACTAGAAATTCTCGATGGATTAATGATAAAAAGAATCCGGCTAATGCTATAACAAGAGATACATCAAATAAATCGTTGAAGAAGTTCGTAAATAATAACAGGCTTAATATAAGAATCAAGGGTTATATTGAAAAGCTATTTGATAAGATATTATATGACGACAGATAAGGTGGGAGATAGGGGTACCCTGACGAACTAGACAACTGCCAGGTTATTGAAGATACAAACTTATTTAACTAGTATAATTGAGTTAGATGAGTAGTTATATATGTATTGAGGGATTGGAGTGTAAAAATGATAGTGTCGGTAAGGTCTCTATTGTACCAGGTACATTAGAAGAGTAATCGTAAAGATTGGTGTATATTGAAGTATGTAGTAATATAGATCAAGAAGAACGAAGGGAAAAAAGGCATCCAGAGAGTGCACACTACAGGTGAGATGTTATAACCTCTTATTCAGGAAGTGGCACTCTATCATGCACTCTACTAATTCCTCTTTTGGGCAGTGGTACTTTACTGTGCACTTTGCCAATACGACTTTCAGGCAGTAGCACACTATTATACACTCTATAGGAATGCAACTCGCAAAATGGCACGTTATTGTACACTCCATAAAGGTGCACTATATAATGTATCCGCTTACTAACTATAAATAAATATAATAATATCTATACAGGCAATCTTTTCCCCTCTATTATATCTCACATACGTAATTTAGTAATAATAGTAAAGTTTATAACGTAGTTTGTATCTGTAATTTAGTAATAAAAAATTGTTTATGGGGTAATTTGTCTCCTTAGTTTAATACTAAAAGTCTTCATTGTCGTATAAATTATAAAGGTTCAAATTAATAGTTTTAACTGCGGTAGTAATTGAAATAAGGCCCTAATTGGTTAAGGTAATCGATATTGGTATAGTTGTCGGTTTTAATAAGGTTATGATCGTTGAGGTATTATAAGGGTGTAATTACGTAAAGGTAATTACTGTATTACATATTTGAAGGTTAATATAAAAAGAGATATTTTTATCGGTTTATATGAAACCTTTTTTCCCCTCCTTTAACAATATTATCCCTTAATTAACGTAAATTTTAATCGATCATTTAACATATATAAATATAATCTATTATTTCAATTACTTATTTCAAATCGTTTTTATCGCTAAATTACTTAACTAATTTTATATACTAACCTCGCCCGTTAATAAATGCCGCGAAAAAACAGGTTTTCGGGCGCTGTTTGATGCAGGAGCGAAAGCGCGAATAGGCTACCGCTGCCGCCGCTTGTCGTGCTGCCGTTACCCCTACCCTCAGCCCTGCCTTATCAGGCAGTACGTTATTAATCTCGGCCTTCCTTTTTGCCGCGTCCCCCGTCACCGTTGCTAACTACACCGCCAACCCCTTTCCCCTGTTTTCTCTCTACTCTCCTCTCCCTAACCCATAAAAAAACGAGCGGGGGGCTTTTCAAATTATAAAATTTACCTTTTATTTATAGATAAAGACCTTATTACCCATAAAATCCACCACCTCCCGCCATCACAAACGTAACCTAATTAAGCCATAACGCGATTTATATTACTTAATTTTCCTATATTATATATTATACTAGAGTCTTATAAACGAAGTGGCGAAGACTAACTTAGTATACCGCCTCGAGTTATCACTTGTTAAGGTAGTCCGCGAGGTTTTTTTAATGCGTAAAGTGTTGAAACAGCGTATTCGGGTCCGAAACCCCGGGCCGTTAATAAATACGCTTCACGTGCCATATATCGCAGCTGTGGCCGCGGATAAGTTTATTAGCTATTATAATTTAAACGGGGGTCTTTCGGTCTGTTACTACTATTACAAACGGACTAGTAATAGATACGCCCCTGTTTTAGTGGTTTTAGGGCCGTAAGATAAGGCTTTATTACGCGTCCGCTATTTTTACGATAAATTCGCTTTAAACTTATAATCATAACCGCGAATATAAAACCTTCACTTATATAAATATATCATTTAAGGCGTTACCAAAAACAACTACTTTCGCAAATAATTAAAATAAACCGATGTTAATTATTAGTAAAAGTTAATCAGTGGATTAAAGAAACGGTAGCTATGATCTCCTCCTAGAAGCGGGAGCTACTTATATACTTCGCAGGCGAATTCAACGAATTTATCGCGACTCGCTGTAAAAAAGGTAAAAACCCCTCCGCATCATTACCCAAGGGTATACAACCTAAGGCGCGGAGCTATATCTACGGTGACGCTGGTAGCAATTTCGATAACGGAGATAACGGTAGCGTTAGCAGTAAAGGAGAGGGTGACGAAGAAAATTGTAAACACGCGATGCCGCTCTTTCGTTTTCCCTTGAATATCGATTAGTAACTTGTTTTCATAAACTGGCCGGCGTATGCGGCTCTAATACGGTCTACTTTATAATAATATATTTTTTTTAAAAAATCGTAACGTAAGTAATATAAGTGATTATTATATCTATTTATGTAGTAAATAGTAAAGTGAATGTAATGATATATTGAAAATACTGAGAATAGTAGACATAAATAGCCATAAATTCGAAAAATCGGTATAAATAGTAAATTCGAACCGCAGTAAATTGGTGAAAGCAGTTAAAATAACAGATTCCAACCACGATACAATACCAAAAAAGGTGTATATAAATAATTTATACCGCAACAAAATGGATAAACATAATATAATCAATTTAATTAAAATCAGTTTATAAAACCTTTCTTATAATTACAACAAAAAGTATACCCGTTAAAACGAACGCTTTAAACACTTTATTTGGAACGCCTGTAGTTATTATATTTAATATATCCAACTCTTCGTTAATTCAGCTTATGTTCATAATTTTGTATCGTTCATACGATTCAAGTAAAGCCATAATGTCGATTATAAGGTGTTTTTTAATTTATAATACCGAGTTTAATAAGGTGTTCATAAAGGGTGAAATAGTATGAACGATTAAAAAAATGGCTTTAAACTAAGGTTTAAAACGATCATTTGGATCTTTATCGTTAAAGTGATTCCGAAGTCGAAGCTTTTAATTATACCGTAAATCTTTAAAGCCAAAACGCTTTATATAAACCGCTGACACTTAGTCGAGCTTTAATGTATAATATTTTTACGAAGCGTAAATCCTTTGTGAATCGGTATTTCGTTACCAAAAACAAAAATAAATTTTATTTGCGAACTATAATCTGTATTATTAACGAAAAACCCGTTTTAAAAAATGAAAAAGTTTCATAATTCGTATATAGAACGATACAAATTATAAATAGAGCTTTAGATTGTATATTTTCTACGTAAGGTGTTTGTTAAACGCATCATATAAATTATCCGAAGTGTTGGTTCAATATTACACAGGGATCGAAAGGTTAAATGCCGTTTTCTACTATACAAATAATGTAATTCAAAAGTTACGTACGCGTTAATATTTATATTCGTCGGTTCGTTTGGCATTATCCAAGTTAATAGGGGTAATTTTATTGAATTGCCCATTTTGCGTAAAGCTTAAAATGCCGTTTCGAAAAGTGATTGTTGTGCTGTTGGAGTCGATTATATGGGTTTCCGTTAAATACTTTTTGGGTTTCTCTTTTAAGCCAGCTGTTGAAAACTTTATTTTTTCTATTACGGAAAACGAAACGTTATATAACGTTAAAGTATTATCCATTTAAATACTTGTAAGCGTAAAGCCTTTCAAATGTTTTGTTAAAATTAGTAAATATAGATTGAAGATCGAGTTAGCTATTTCGATCCGTTTCTTATAATACATTTGGTATATATTATACCAGTATATACTAGCTTTAACGAATCCGTAAAACGGTTTTATAATACGTAAAATCATTTAGTTTAAATAGTACTTTCGGAGTTCCGTAGGCATCTAGGTATAAATACAACGTTTTACTCGTTTGTCTGACTATATAAAGGCTTATATAATATTACGAAACTTAATATAAAAGCTGTAAGGTTTACATGAGGAAGCGGTAAATATTGAAATGAAATGATGGTTTACTCTTGGTAATATAGTTAATTAAGTTATTATATATTTTTACCGGTGTTATCATACCCTTTAACAATAAAACGGTTTTTCATAAGGTTTTCCGGCTTTGTCTTTCACTTTGTAAACTCAACGTATAGGAAAAGTTTTGTACGTATTATAAATCGTTCGTTTAAACTTTTTAATAAGAAAGACGCCGTATTCGATTAAAAAAAAATTGCCGTTTAGGTAAACTATTTAAACGGAACATTTATGGTAGTAATAATATCTTTTCAGCGAGGTTTTAAATTTAATTCCGGTTTGCCGTTTACTTTTATCTCATAGAAAAGTTTGTAACAAAGGCGTTAAAACGTCTTTTATTTTTAAAGCTAAATGGGTTCCTTCGGTAGCGCAGTATCAGTTTCGTTAATATAGGCGGACTGGTCCTATATAATAGTAAAATTTAAATATGGTATCTGGTGGATGTATAGAATTCGGAGGCGATTTAAACTCTTTATCCTAAAAGTAACTTCGTCTATACCACTAGTTAAATTATGATTTCGGACCGTTTTCATCCATCTTTTTCCTTTATATTCCCGTACTCTTATTTAGAGAAATAAACTCGTATTATTTGGCAAATTTACGTGTATATCGTAGCCTTTATATTCCCCAATAATTTGAGGTTTAATCGATCCGTCTCTCGTTTTTCAAACTAGGATTTTAAACTATAATGGTAGGTTTAAAACGCTAGTCTTACGCGGTCCACTTCTTGTGGTTAATACTTTTGAAATATCATTTTAAACCCGTAAGTAACGTAATGCTATCATAATCCTTACCATAACCCTTTCTTTTAATATAGTATCTGGCTATAGAGTTAAATATATATAAATCATGGGGTAAATACTAAAAATAAGGAATGTTAAAATAGATCTAATCTGGTTGAATACGTTATTTATGGCGTTAATTGCTGTTTACAAAATTTATTTCTTAGAATTAGTACCCTCTAATTCCTTAAATAGTATTATATATGATTTTTGAAACGATTTATCATAACGTTTACACTTGTTAATTCTTTATGGTATTTTTATCGATATCTGTTTACATTTATTACTGGAGAATTTGGTCTTAGTACTTTATTTAATATAATCGAAAGTCATACATACGTCGTAAGTAATCTAATCCGGAAGTTTTAAATAAACGTTTCACTAGTAATTTACCAAATTATCCTAGAAATCCATAGCGAAAAACCTTTGCGTAAATTTCGCGGTTTGGAAAAATATCGTTACGTTGACGTCGTGTATCATTATGTGGTTTTTAAGGTATATTATGTCTATAACAACCGTGTAATCAAAGTTTAAATATTTTTAAAAGTATAATTTAAATCGCCATAAGGTTTTCAAGTATAACTGATATTTGTGGCAAAACTTATCGATAGTTTTTAACGTTTCTATTTTTATATTCATATGCTTCACAGTGTAAAGTAGACGCAAAGGGCGTTATATAATTAGGTATTTAAACCGGTAATATAACATCCTTAGTTTCAGTTGCTTTAGGTAAACGGTTTTATTTATACGTATTTCGGGAATCAACTATAGATATTTCAACTTGAGGTGAAGCGATATTAATAAGTTATTCGAAAAGTGGATAAGTTAGTTAATTGTATTCCGGACTTCGACTGCGGATTTATTTGTGTTAATTAACAATAATAGGAATAATATTTCAAAATTTATTACGTAAAATTCAACCGATTCGAATCGCGTGTTTATAACGACCGTATTAATAGATAACATTTTAACTTTTCCGAATGAGACTTTCTGGTTTTTTTTTTATTCGGTCAAGTTAAAATTTTGGAAATTACGCTGTAAAAATGTCGAATTATCGTTTTCCAGCGGTCGATATTTCAGCTGCACCGGTGTTTGGTATAATCCCAAAAATCTATCACAGTATCTATTAGAAAGCGTGAATTTCGACGCTATATATACGTTTAACACGTTGTTTTTGTAATTCAGGCTTATGTTATACAGAAAAGAAGCGTTTTATAATCCTTCAAAGAGTTATTAGGCGGCTTTGTTATTTTAGGTGGTGAAGTAGGCATTATATGCTTTAAAGCTTTTCCTTTCAAAGGTGTATTTGTAGGAGCAAGCGTTAAATTTATTCTTTACATCTTTACATTCGCTTAAGTACGCTTGAAAATTAGATTTCATTTGGTTTTGAGGTGGGTAATCGATTTCCAACCAAGGTTTAATTCGAATTTATTTGTATGCTACATGATTAGTAAATTAATAACCTACTTCGTCGTATATAATACAGTGTTTTCAAAAACTTGTAAATCTTTGTATATTTTTTCGTAGGTATTGCTATATACATAATGAATTTCATGTTTGGTTATAAGGTTGTTTTCGTTAGTAATTGCCTTATTTTCGGTTTCCGGTACTTCTTCCTTAATGTTTTCATTTCATTAACCGTATTAAGGGAGTTTATTTTTATTTCGGGTATACTTTAAATCGTTGATTTAAGACGTAGTAGATCATTTCGATAAGGTTTACTTTGGTAATTTAGCTTTCGAATTTGGTCTTTTTGGTTACAAATATCAATCCAAGGATTATTTAACAGCATATCGAAGTTTTAAACAAGGTTTCAAAGTTCGTATAAAAAGCCTTTAAGTTTTCTATATTTAAATAGAGTAAAGTTAAAATTTAGGTTTTTGTGGTATATTTTTATAACTATCTAGATAAATAGTTCATTTCACTTATATTTTGCTTTAAAGACCATTTAGTATTTCCGGAAATTCGTTAATAAAATAGAAAGTTCTTTTCATAAAGTTTTATTAGCGCTTTTACGCTGATTTTATATGGGGTTTTAAGTGATATTTATGTTGGTAGAGTTTTAGACGTTTCAACATTGTCGATTCGATTGGTCGAAGCAATAGTAGTATTGCATAATCGAGTTGTAGATGTATTTTTCTAGGTTTGGCAGACCGCTAGCTGGTTTGCGCAGTAATTTGTATAGTCAATTGCCTAGCCCATACCCTAATGTAAAGTAAAGCCTTACTGTACTTAACTTTTTGTTATGACCCAAGAACATCGGAGGGTTAGAACACAAGCCAGTATGGGGTTAAGCCACTAAGAACCTGATGTACAATACATCAGATGGGGATATATCTCTTATGTCAGCAACCTTAGGGTTAGGGTTACGCACTAAGGATCATTGGGATCATGTTTCGATTCAACAGATCCAGGATCATTGGGATCATGTTTCGATCCAACATGATCCAGCACTGAAGGCGTATGAAAGATTAAAGATATAAGGACACGGTCAGCACCACATAGATAGTATTTCCTTCATAGCTCTTCAGTTGTCAATCTAAGTATTCAGTCTCAGTATATTCTGAATAGCCTCACGGCTTTTGATCATTACTTGCACGGTTGCGATATTGTTCACTCAGTACTTCTGCTATCTTCTTGATAACATAAACCCTCTGACACCTTCTATATACTCACGGGTATTTAGTGTGATCATTACACTTTTCAGTCAAGTATAGTAGGCCCATATAAAACAATACACTCAATTTACAGTCGGTATAGTCAACTTCACTATAAGTAAAGTTGACTCACTGTACTGTAATTACTATTATTTGAATACTGGCGGCTTTTTAGTTTGTGCGTGTACATTAGTGTAGTTGACTAATCTTTTTCAGTAACCACTAAATTACGACCTTGTCAACTGACCAGACCCATTTTAATTCCAGTTAGCTTCCATTTCAAATTATACTCATTTTCATTTAAATCTGTCTCTAATTGTCTTCAATTATTTCCCGGCTCCAAGGTTCGACATTATTGATTCCTAAAAAAAGTTTTTCCTTTACAAACTTGTAAAAAGTTTTAATTTAATAGAACCAGTGAAATATGTCGCCATCTTCATTTTTCTGGTTTTCTTCTAGTTATTTAATATATTACAAACTGTTACGTAACTTGGACTTTCTGGGCTGCTTATTAAAGTAGCCCTCGATACCTATAGTTAGGCTACTGCTTTCTACAAACCTCCTTAGAGCCTTATTCAGTAAAGCCTTCATTATGGTGTTATTAAGATTGTTATTTCCATGAATCTACCGGAACTTCTCGATTTCCTTTCATTTGTAAGCTTTACAAAGTGCCATTACGTCGATTATCAGGCGTTTTTCATTAGTGGTTCCAAGCTTCGAAAGACATTCAAACAGGCTCCTCGAGTCGTTATAAATTACCACCAGAATATAAGAAATCTTTAGCTTCTTAATAATAACAATCAGGGTTTCCCACAATACTATGCCTTTACTAAAGCCTGCCATTATGCTATGGACATCCACAACTAGCATGCTTTGTATAATCTTTTTGTATTAAACAGAGGCTTCATATATTAAATTACCAATAATACAAAACTAATCCTTATATCTATCTTTATTAAGGTGGGTTATCAGACAGCCTATTTATAAAGATAAGTCGGTATTATTTACAAAGAACATATCCATAAAAATCATTAACTTGACACTCGATAGGTTAATTGGAACTATATTAATCCCTTAGTCCAAACTCTACATTTGCCACTTAAGCATTTTGTTTATCCGGTTAAAGTCGTTATCTATTAAATCCCGTATTTGTGTCGTAATGAATGAGTCTTAAGAGGCCTCCGGTTAATATAAGGTGGCGATATAATTGCTACGGATATGTTGTTTTAGGTATTATGAAGCCTTATCTATATTAGTCTTGTCGATTATAATTAAATTATCGTCTTAACCCTTTTGGCGAAAACTAAGGCCGATATTAATAACATATATACGGATTAACTATCCGTTAAAATTAAGTGGATTGACTTTTGTAAACGTCGTAACCGGTTTTCAATTTTAAAACTTGAAGTTTTTAATTGCCCATTGTTTCAATATTATAAATCCAGCCATTCCAACGGAAAGGTTATCTAATAATTCATATACCTACTAGGTTGAAATCCTTTTCTTACGTTACTAACAAGTACGGGTTTTATATTAAAGACTTTATGCCTAATTGTAATTTAAAGTGCGATTAATAGGTTAAGAACTAATAAACGGTTGTTATAATTAGTTTGTATAAAGGCTTAATATATCTTATTACAGTTTCTAGAGGTTAAATAGCACGTAATATTTTTTAGCAACTTTAGTAGTATGATCCGCTATAGGTTAGTCATTGATTACGTATATGTTTACGTTATATTTAGGCTATTAAATGTGAATTTGCCTTCAGTTTTAGCTAGTAAACTTGTTATTGGGGCTACTATTAAACTCTAATTAATCCTTTAAATTGTTAAAAATTACTTAATGATTTAGTTATTTACCTTTATTATTGTATTCTTAAGCGATTAGGCTTGATTCTTTTTATAGACAGCTTATGGTTTTGCTTTTAACCTTGTAAATAATTTTCGACTTAAATATTGTAATATTTGTGTTTTAAAGATCAAAGTCGGTTTTCAACACGAACTATACGATTCCTCGAATTAATAGGCCATTAATTTCGATATTATTGCTTTCTTTCAAAGGTTTTCCGAAAGTTTCAATAATACCTTGTATTTGATACTTTAGTATTAAGTTTTAATTATCCTTTTTTTCCTCCTTACCTAAGAAATATTGTAGATATAACCCGTTATATATTTCTCGTCTTTAATATTTATCTTTATTGGAGTGTATTTATGCTGGCAGTGTTTTATCGGCTTGTCGATAACGGGTAAAGGAAGTTTATATTTGTTTGGTCGTTTGGCTTAAAAGTGTTTATCGTTATTTACCCCAATATAAAGCTTAACTTAGGTGATACGAAAAGTTATGGGGCCGTTAATAGTTTTAACAATTACTTTATAGTTCACGATACTTAATGTTTTATATAGGTCTTTTCATTTACTCGGCTCCTATTATACGAAGAATTTACTTTACAACATCAAGACAAGTACGTCGATAATCGTAGAGCTGTTTATGGTATTAAGGGCATCGTTAATTTAGCGGCGTACCGATTCCTTTCGTAATTTCTTTAGTATATTACCATAAGCTTTAACTCGTTTTTGAGTACTTGTTAATGGTGGAAATTCATTCGATAGGCGTAAGTACGTTCCAAAAACCAGTAGTGTTGGTACTAGGCTATCAGGGCCTAAAATATTATTCAGGCCCCTTACTATCATTCAAAAACGTTCTTTTAAATCTATAAAGCTTACAATTTTTAGCGTAAGGATATTATAAGCTTGGAGAAGTAATAATTATATACTTTTAACCTTCTAAATACTCCAGTAGGCTTTTATAATCACCTATTTATATCAAATTCCTATTATCTTAGTATCTTTTTAATATTTCGCCGCCGTAAAGTTCGTAACAATATTGTAGACGACTATGTTAAATGGGCCTAAATACGTGTTAATCCTCAATATCTTTAACGTTTTACACGTATACTTTGCTATAAGTATTTTAAAAACTTGGTTTCGTAAAAAATGGTTGTAAAATTAACGACGTAAAAAACAAGCTTATTATTTAAGTAAAATACATTAATAAAGACCTCGTAATTAAAGTCCTTATTGTTTTTCAACGTAAATCTAAATTTTCTAGGTGCTTAGATATATATTTAGTAATAAGGATAAAGTTTTTCAATAGCTTTTAAAACAAAATGTTTTATATCTTTATACTTTACTGAATTTACGATTTTTATAACCTATTAATAGCTAGATAGTTAAAACACTGGTGTAATTAACGAATTTTTGGTTTCGTTAAGTTTAACACCGTTACTTTTAGACCTTAAACATAAAATTATAGGTACCCTTACTTAAAGGCTTAGGAAAACCTTTAGCCGTTTTTGATTAGCTCGTAGAAGTTAAATTTAACATTAACAATAGGGGTCATTATATCCTCCAAACAAAAAAAGAAAGGGGTAAAAGATCTAGGGATATAGAATGTAATTAGTCTGCCAATAATTTAAATTACCGTTATCCCTAATAAAAATCATTATTCACCTGATACGAAACTAACTTTTACTTTATTAACATCATACCGATTAATTTTAGTGGCCGTAATACTTTCCCCTCGAAATGCTATGTATTGCTAATAATCTTCTGTTAAGTATCTTATTACCCCTATATTTGGTATAATACCTTAAAACGTATAATCCGCATAACAATTACAAAGGTTAAAGGTATATAAACGATCAGGGGTTTGGTTAGGTCAAAGGTAAGGGGCTTTACCATCTAAATGGAATAAAAAGGTGTAGTCGGCTAGTTACTTAACCGTATGAAAAGCTATATCTTTAAATCACTTAATTTACTTAAGGGTATCGTCGCCGTTGATTTTCTCGGTGCCTTTAAAGTTTACGATTTGATTTAAATAGTTTCATTGCAAAGGAATAAAGTACGAAATATAATATATTACCCTAATATTACTATGCTCTGTAGGAGCGGTAGTATGTTAAATAATAGTCATACTTGTTATAAATCCAACATCTTTTACCATTATTACAACAATGATTCTTATGATTAACAGGTCCGCTTAAATCTTAATTATATAAGCATCAACATAGTTATTACCTCTAGTTAAAGGCCGTTTATCCCAAACCTTAAAAGTTAAGGGCGCCTATAACTATACTTACAGTCGATGTAATTAACCACTGTATGGTTTTCTCTATCCACGTCAAGAAAATTACCAGCTTAGGGGTATATACCAATCGAATTTAATATACGCGCTATTATAATTACAAGCGAGAAACGTAACTCGCTAAAAAAGCTAATGCCGAAGGATTTCATCGCCTGTTTCCTTTTAGAATCCATAATGGCATTAATTCTAGTACGTTTTAAAGCTATCGTAAAAAGTATAAAGGTAAAAAAAATTATGTTAAGTAGTAGTTTATAGGTTTGCCATTAAAGTTGGTATAAATTAAATGTTGTAAAATTGAGTCGTTTTTACAATTTGCAGTTTATAGTAATAATACCTATAGTAGTAATAGCAATAGCCATAATAATATTAATTTAGTCGTTTGCTAACTTACAGGTTTGGTAATTTTTGAAACTTTTAAATGATTAATTTTAACATCCTTAAAAAGGATTAATAAAGATTTCTTCCTATTTTTGGTATCGATACCGTTGCTTACTTATAGACTGCCGCGAATAATTACACAACTTATAAGTTTTCCCTATTTGTTTCCGCGAATAACTACACATCGTATAAGGGCCCTTCACAAAAACCTTTCCTTTATCCTAGCCACTATTTAGCTTAAAGCGTAACCGGAAAGCAGCTTTTTCTTTTACTTAGCCAATTTATGCTTAACCTAATAAGCACTGATTAGTGTTAGTAGGCCTTTATCGTTACAACGTAGTCGATTCGAATCACTGTGGTCGAAGTAACTGGTGTTGTATTGATATTGTTGATTGAGATGTGTTGGTTCTAAGTTTGGCAGACCGCTAGCCGGTCTGCACACTAATTTGTATGGCCAAACGCTTTGGCCTGTGCCCCACTTTGAAGTGGGCACCTACTGCACTGCACTTGCATAGCAGTCCCACAAACTGCAGCCAATTTTTGCAGACAGTACAATCAATTTTACTGCAAGTAAAGTTCACTTGGCTGTACTGCATTTGATTGCTATTCCAACACTCTAAATATATTAGATACGTACTGTTTTGGGTGAAGCTAGCATTTTGGTCGAGTGTGGCGCACAGACCAGATGCCTGACTAGGATGCTATCAATTACTCCTACCATCACATGTACGTATACTAGTATTGTGTCGCCACGTTGCATAGTAAATACTTTCAACACCATACTCATACTACGTAATCCACACACACCTTCCAACCTTTAAATTATCGCGATAAACCAAGCTTTATAATAAATATACTCATGATGTATAATAAAAAACAATATCAATAACATATGTACCATACCATGACATTGCATTGACAAGACTCGTACCTTAACAATGATTTCAAGCGCTTATTGGTCAACTTATATAAAAGCCCCGTCGCCAGCAGCCACCGCCACCACCACGGCCCCGCGCCGCGCCGCGCCCGTCGCCACGATCCGGAGCGGCGCCGGTGGCGGGCGCTGCTGCTGCTGCTGGTGCTGGTGGTGCTGCTGGTGGTGCGCGCGCCGCACCGCAAAGCCGCGCAGCGACGACGTGCGCGCCGCGAAGACGATGCCGCGTGGGCTGCTGGGCGCGGGCAGCGGCCAGTTCGGCGGTGGCGGCGGCGGCGGCGGCGGCGGCGGCGGCGTGCGTGGCGGGGGCCGGCCGGCGATGGCGAAGGTGTCCTTGCGGCGGCGGGCGGGGAGGCTCTTCACGGGGACGGGCGGCGGGGGAAAGGCGCTGTAGCTGCCGGTGGCGGTGGTGGTGCGCGAGGAGGTGCGAGACCTGGCGGCGGGGCTGAAGGCGCCGCCGCCACCGTCGTCGTCCTCCTCGTCCTCGTCGTCGTCCTCGTCGCCGGTCAGTTCGTCGAGGCTGGGGCTGGCGGCATGGCGGGCCATGTGCTTGCGGAGGACGGGGCTGTCCATGTCGAAGTGGCTATATGCCGTGAGCGGGGTATCGACGGCGGCGACGGCGGGGCTCTCTGCGAAGGCGGCGCGCTTGGTCTGGAAGCGGACCTCCCACGTGGCGCGGGGCCCCGCCGCCAGCGGGCTGAGCGGGAACGGCTGCGGCGACTGCAGCGGCTGCTCGACGTCTGCGGCGGCGGCGACGTTAGGCGATACGGACTGGGCGCTGTAGCTGCTGCTGCTGCTGCTTCTGCTGCTGCTGCTGCTGCTGCTGCTGCTGCTGCTGCTGCTGCTGCTGCGGCGCGACGCCGTGTGCAGCAGGGTGTCGACAGCGAGGGAGGGCACGGCGCGGCCGCTGGCGCCCGCCAGCGCGGACATGGCTTGGGCCTGCTGCAGCGCCCTCTCGAACTCGTCGAGTTGCAGCGCCAGGCTCGTGCGCCCGGGCGCGACGGTGCGTATCACGGGCCGGCCGGCGCCGGGCCGTTGGCGATGCGCGCGCGGCGGCGAGGGGAGGCCGTGCGGGGAGCGGGCGCCGTCGTCGTCATCGTCGTCGTCGTCGTCGTCGTCGTCGTCGCTCTGGACGTCCAAGGTGTACGACTGCTGGAACGGCGGTGCGCGCGAGGACGTCGAGGGTGCCCATGCCACGGGCGTAGCCGGCGAGGTGTGCCCTGACCCGGTCCGCCGTGTGTCCGGATGGTCGGTGGTCGGCGGAGAAGAGGCCCGATGCGGGGCTGGCGCCGGGTTCATCGCGCACAGCGCGTCTTGCGCGCTTTCGCCAGACGCCGGCGGCGATGGATATGCCCTCCTGCACATGACAGCCTCCAGATTCCTCTGGGCCACCTCCAGGCTCCTCTTCTGCGCCGCCAGCTCGGCCTCGATCCGCCGCCGCGCATCAGCGCGCCGTCGTCGCCCCAGGCCGTCCTCTCGCGGGGCCCGGACGGAGATGTCCTCGGCCGTCTCCCCGGGCTCGGCGACCACCACGGCGGAGTCGCCGCTGCTTCTGCCCGGCGGCGCGAGTTCGCGCAGGTCCACGGGGCTCCGTGGCGGGCCGCCAGACATGGTGGTCGATGCGTGGGGGAGGTCGGTGTGCGCAGCGGAGGGCCGGCCGCCACCGTCGCGCTCGTCGTCCCGCGCGACCGGCTCGGTGTCACGCCGCATGGGCGAGCAGATGCTCGGCGACAGGGCCAGAGGGTTGATCCGAGGGCCGCCCAAGGCTGCTGTGGGCATGCTGTCGAGCTCGGTATGCAGTAAGGGGGTCTGCTCCCGCGAAACCAGCCGGGGCCCGTGCGTGGCTTGCGAAGTCGCGGGTCGATGGCCCCCGGCCGGGGGTGCAAAGCGGGATTCTGCCCGGTTGCATTGTGATGTGCCCTGCTCTGGGGGATCCTCTTTTGTCCTGCTTGCGGCTGTTAGAAGACGACGCTTGACGAGACGTGGATGGACTGACGTTCGCTTGTCGGCCCTGAACCTGAGGCCAAAGCATGACACCATGGTTAGATCGTAGACAGTCTTGTCCACTGCCTGTCTTGTGAGAGGCCAGGAGAGAGGACCAGGCTATGGAACGGGCCGTCGCTTCGGACGGTGACGGTGACGGTGCCGAAGACGCAAGAGACTGGGACTGGGCGTGGAGGACGCGGGTCGTTGCCGTCGCGGCCGGGCGCCGTGATGTGATGTGATGTGATGTGATGTGATGATGTGATGTGATGTGCAGCGATGAAGTTGTGGCCACCAGTTGCACAGGCATAAAAAGGAGAAGGAGAAGCGAGATTGGTACCACGGCGTTGAAGACTGATTGGCGAGTGAAGGACCAAAATAGGGCAGTCCTGCATGGACTCATTTGACATCTTGGGCCCTGGGCGTGCTGCCATTATGCCAAAGGACCTCAGGTAGGCCTGCCTGCACAAGGCCGGTCGTTTCCCGGGTGGTCGAGTGGTCGAGTGCATCGTCTGCCTGGTCCATGCTCAGAAGCGCATGTTGCTGCTTGTGCTCGTGTGCGCGAGGATCGTGGTATGTGCTGCTGCCCCGTACACAGTACAACCGTGCTGGCTGCCTGCCTCAGGCAACACAGCCTGCACATCATGCATGATCCATTGAGATGGCGTCTGCTTCGCCTCCATGGCTATTTTGGCCCCCGCCACGACTCATATCGTGGGGGCGGGCCCCCCTTGTGCCGTCAGAAGCAGGCGGCGATGGCGATGCTGCTGCCGTAGGCGTCCTTGCGCACCAGGGCGGGCTCGTGCTGGCTTCCATTCGAGTGCTGGCCGGGTGGTATTTGGTATTCGCGCATTGGCTGCAAAATGGGTGGTGAGGAGAGTGTAGGAAGAGTGCAGAAAGATGATGATGTAATGTAGTTGTTGATGTCATGGATGATCGTCAGAGGACAAAATGACGTCAAACACACAGTACTTCGTACCTTCCTAGCTTCAAGACCCAATCACCCAATCAACTTGTACACATCCCACCGCTCTAAAATGGCAACAACGGCCTCTGGCCACAACAC
This sequence comes from Anisogramma anomala, assembly GCA_038502455.1. Classification (NCBI taxonomy): domain Eukaryota; kingdom Fungi; phylum Ascomycota; class Sordariomycetes; order Diaporthales; family Gnomoniaceae; genus Anisogramma; species Anisogramma anomala. Next base: position 15,753,581 of record JASMMZ010000007.1, on the reverse strand, counting down.
GCCATTGCCCAGCAACGCCGCGACGGCCTTGTTGACGATGCGACCACCAAATGCCATTCATGCCTTCCGTGCCAACTTGTCCGCCTTGCAGCATTCCACAGGGATGGCCCGACTCTTTGTTTACGTGCCTACACTCACAGGCCCACGATCTAGGCGTGTATGTGCAAGCACGCACGTTCCTGCCAAACACAGCCTGCACATGGAATGTGCTTGCACATACACGCAGAGTCACCACGCCAGAATATAAAAACCACCACATTCATCCCACGCGCCCTCCTGCCCCACGACGCTTTCCCCACCTCCACCTACCTCACAACGAACCAACTACACCCCACCCACCGCCGCCACCAAATCACAACAACCCACCACAACGCGCCCACCATCGCAGCCATGCCGCGCCCCTACACCCTCCACCCCGAGTCCTTCATCCCGCCCACCCCCTTCTCGGACTGCCTCCACGTCTCCTTCCGCCTCCCCTACGAGTCCCGCGACCCCATCGTAAGTCCACCCATCTCCATCACCACCCACACACACACACACACCCCACCCCACTGAAAGAAAAAAAAACTGAAATATGAAAATAAAATTAAAAAACACCCAGTTCCCCGCCTCCGCCCTCCAACTCTCCTTCGCCCGCCACCACCACCACCACCACCACCGCCGCCGCCGCAGCAGCAGCAGCATCAGCCCCGCCAGCGCCCCCCACGAGATCTTCGCCGACCGCCTCTTCACCGCCCGCGACGTGCGCCACGCCGACACCGGCGTCTGCACCGTCGTGCTCGCCAAGGCCGCCATGCCGTGCTACGCCGCCGCCGCCGCCGCCAACAACAACAACGACGACGACGACGACGACGACGACGACGACGAGGTGGAGGTGGTGGTGAAGCTCCACGCGTGGAAGGGCCAGGAGCACCTCGGCGCGTGGGAGGTCGGCCGGCTGCGCGGCGCGGACATGGCGCCCCGCGTGCGATGAGCCACGGCAGGCA
>JASMMZ010000007.1:15740394-15751395 GCA_038502455.1 Anisogramma anomala | reverse complement strand
GTCACGGGCAGCCTGGATGAAAATGGGTGGCGGATGCTCGCCACGGTCTCCGGGGTCACGCAATATATCCATCGGCTTGTTGGTTCTCGCAGGAACTCGGCTGGCACAATACCTTGCTGGCTCTCGGGTGGCCAGAGACTCGGCACATTTCGCGTACGACGCTATGACTCTTCCTCCTTCTTGTCACCACGACGAGCCCGCTCCGCCCACCTCCGCTTGCCGACACGAGTCTCGAAGTGAGGAACCTTAGTCTTCACATCTTGCATGATGGACTCGATGGCCTGCTTGGTCTTGTTGCGGTAGCAGTCGAGGGCGCGCTGGAGAAAGACCGGGCGGCCCGCGAACACTCGGCTCTGGAGCCAGGCCATGCGGTAGCCCAGGTCGTTCAGGCGCACCTCTTTGCCGCGCATGCCTTTGCGCAGCTTGGGGATGGCAATCTCCAGGTCCGAGCCATCACTGCTGGGCGCCTTGACCATGGTCTTGCCGCGGCCACTGATGCCGCCGCGTCCGGCACGGCGACCATGCGTGTCGGCGTTGCCGTCATCCTCCAGATCCGCGAGGTCCTCCTGGAAGAATCTAGACCCTGTTGCGCTCGGTGGGGGGCTCTGCATCTCCCGGGGGAAGTAACTCCGCGGGTAAACGGACGAGCTCTTGCGGAACGAGTCGGGGATCTCGCGGGTGTCGACGCCGTCGAGGGTGACGCGCACGCGCAGGCGGCTCTGTCTATCGCTGTCCTCGACAAGAATGAACTTGCGCTTCTTCGCCTCGGGGATGTCAGGGAACAGGCCCTCGGGCTCATCCGCGCCGGGAGCTTGCGAACCGCTACGCCGGGCTGCGATGGGCTGACCGCTGCTCAAGGTGTCTTGGAGCGCAGGCATGGCGGAGCTGCCGGGCGCGTTGGCGGCGTAGCCGTAGCCGTTGTTGAAGACGTGAGCCTCACGCACATCAGAGCCCGGAGCGGCCGGCTGGCCGGCGGGAGCCTGGTGGTGGTGGTGGTGCTGGTCGTCCATGTATTCTCCTTCGCCTGAGGAAAGACAGAATGTCAGCATGCGGTCTGTTTCAGGTTGCATGGATCTGCGGGGACGACTGCTGCTTTGAGATGGGGTGTGGGGAGGAAGGCGGAATAGGGGGGGTTCGAGACAGGTAAGCGAGGCATGGATGGGGTCGCAACTTGCGCGAGGAACAGGAGGGTAAGGGTTGACAAGCATGCTTTGATGTTCTGCAGTATCAACAGATCCGAGGGACTTGACTACAGTCCTAGACCAAAACGAACTGAAGAGTGTCTTGTTGCCAAAGCTGACCATGAAGTGGCATAGCTGAGCCGGCCCGCTTGCAAGTGCCATGCGTTGCGCCATGGCCACGCTCGAGCGACAGCAAACCCAAAGGAAAATCAGCAGAACAGATTAACAGGGACTCGCAACAGCCGACTAAGATAATGTACAGGTGGTCCTTCTTGAATGGTATGCCGGTCTTTCTGTCGCCAGGCAAGCTTCTGAAGCCAGGTATGTATATGCCGGCGCCGCCGTATAGGACAAAGGGAAAAATAGGAGAGAAAACAGATCCCAAAAGTCCCAAAGCAGCGTCCAAAGCCAAAGCGCGACCGCAACTCAATCATGTTCGGAAGGTATCACAAGCAATCGCAGCGCGCACATCACATCTGGTACATACCGACTTCTTCTCCTCCATGGTGGCCTTCTGGGTTGCCGTGGGTCATGTGACCACCCATACCCATGCCAGGCTTGCCCATGGACGCGGAGCCCATGGCGCCGGCGGACATGCCAGCAGCGCCGCCTGGAATGTGGGCCGGAGTTGCCGGGCCGTTTTTACGGTGGGTCATCTTAGCCATGCGTCGGACCCTCCTGGATCGAAGACGCGGATCCTGGTTGCTGTTGCGCCAGCTATCAACCGCCCGCTGAATCAGACCGCGCTTCCCGCGAAGGGGAGGGTTCAGCTGTGCCAGTGCCCAGCCCACAGTGTTGCACTCCGTCTCGTACTGCAAGCGATTTCCGCGGTATTGATCCTTGGGGCAACAAGCCCGGGGGTACACGCAGTTCTCCGTCTTGAACTCCGGCTTGAGCTGGTCGGTATCAACCGACTCAACGTCGCATCGGATGGTGTACTCCATCTTGACCCTGTCGCGTGAGTACTCGAAAGCAATCCACTGAACACCGTTTCCGTCTTGCCGAACAACGAGAGGCGTGGTCGCGGGAATCGGGCCAGGAGCGGCGTTGGGGTTGACACCCGAGGTCGAGCCGGTCGGCGTGTTGAGCTGAGCTCCGTTCTGAGGACCGGGCGAAGGACCGCCGATCGGGCCTGAAGCAGACTGTCTCTGCTGCTGCTGCATCTGCGGGACCTGTTGGTGCGTCTCGATTTTCTGCGGGTGGCGGGGGCTGTTGGTCATGGCGGCCTGTTGGTGTTGCTGCGGGTGCTGAGCGATCTGCTGCTGCTGGTGGGCCTGGTGACCTATCATCATGCTAGGTTGAGGCTGGGGTGTGTGCTGGGCGTACGGCGAGGGAGCCGCAGCCTGTTGCGCCAAGGAACCTTGAGGCATTGATCCATAGTGGCCGCCTTGAGGGGTTCCTGGGTAGTATGGCGTGGACATCTGGTGCAGAGGCTGCTGCGAGTGCTGGCCATACATGCTCCTCTGATCGTGTCCAGACGGCGAGGCAACTTGTGCGGGGGGGCCGGAGGTGTGATAGGACTGCAGGGGATATCTAGGCATGGTCGTCGCCATCATATCTGCTGACTCTGCATTCCGAAACTTAGCTACCGTTTCCCACCTGTGGTGCCAGAGGCAGGGGTTTGTGGTAGTGGAGACGTGACTTACCCGGAGGGGCGGACGCGTATCCGCTCGGTGCGCTTGCGCTACTGTACGAGTTGGCCTGGTATCCGTACGGCAGTGACTCTTGTGGGGTGTTAGGGGCGTTGCTTCCGGTGTTGGGTGGCGGGGGGTAGCTGCTGGATGGGTACCCAGGGGCAGGTGGCGCAGGCTGGTGCTGCTGGTGAACGATGCTGGCCGGACGGTGTTGCTGGAGGTGGGCAGGCGGTGGGGCCTGCTGGTGGTGGGGATGATGCTGCAGAGAAGACAACGGTTAGCACGGATGCAACAGCACCAGTCAGGCATGAAAAAATTGTGAGCAGGTACAATCGAGCATGGGGCCACTCTTCTACTCCCTAGTATTTGCACGGGGGCCACAACACTTGTCGGCCGTTTTCAAGGCTTGCAAAAAATGAGGTGGTGTGGGCTCATGTGACGGGGGTGTGCAGCGCAACGTTCTGTGGGAGTGCACAAGCGAGGGACAGGGGACGGTGCGTCGGACCACTCAACGACCAGCAGAACTCCAGGACAGAGGAGGGTGCCCTTGACACTAGGAACAAGACACCCACAGTCGTGGTGGAGCGCACTGCATACCACACCACTGGAGTCTCAACCGGCGTTTTTGTGGCTTGCGGGTAGGCAAGGGTGACAGGCGTCAAGCCACGCGCAGACAGACAGCAGACAGCTGACAAATGGACAGGGCAAGCAAGTACTGACCAAAACCCAGATGGAAGACAGGGTTGCTGTGCAGGTGGGCAGGCGTGAGGGAGCAGGATGAGAAAGGCTGCGAGGATGGGCCGCAGCGGGACGGAGGGAGGGGAGCAGGGTTTGTCAGGATATTTGAGCTGGAGCAGGCCTGGGACAGCACAACATCAGATCACCCCTATAGCAATGCTGCTATAGGCCTCGAGGCGTCGGTTGTTTCGAAGCGGTATAATGATAATGCCTGGCACATGCACCAGTACACACGCGCGCGGCAGGCCTCTTCTGGCTGAAGCGCACACACCACCACCCACGCAGCACAGTACCAGTGCCCAGATGCGCAAGTGGGGCTGGTGAAGCACGCATAACACTTGGGAAATGAGGTGGATAGGGCAGCATGTGGATCTGGCGCGCCGGGACGAATGGGACGATGTCGTGGGGTCAGGCTGGCAGGGCTAGTCCCAAACTGCAGACTCGTCCGAAGCTAAGGATGGCTCATTGGCTGCCAGGTGGGGAGGAGGAACAGCGGTGAGGCGAGGGGTGTCCTGGTCAGTATGGGTGCCATCCCTGCCGACACGATAAGTCGTATGCAGTGACTCGATCCACTTGTCTCGAGTACAAGACGCTCCGTGATGGGGGGGACCCGCCAACGTAAAGGGTGAGAGCAGGCTCCTAGACTGTGGCCAAGGCCTGTTGCGGAATACTTCCCTACCAACAGTCCACGCAGTCGTCGAACTCCCCACCAGATGCTGTGGAGGCGGCTGAGGTGGGAGGTGAGTGCAAGATGTTTGCGGCGTCTGGTGACTTGGCGCGTCGAGAGGGCCATGATCGGACTGTTTAGGAAACGCGCTTGACGTGTCCAGCAAAGCGTTATGCATGGGGCAAGCATCGCAAAATGGCTGATGCCCCCACGGTTGAAACACCCGAACTTCAAGACCAGAACTCCATGTCGGCCCAGACTGCCAGTGCCAGTGGCTGGAGACCTTGCCGAGACCTCGGTACAACCCCAGCCTCGCGCGGCCCCTTGAGCAAGCACTCTGGATGATGCCGTGCTGGTTGCTGTTGACCGTGTCGAAGGGAGAAGCCGTGACCATGGCTTTCTCTCAGGGGAAGCCAAAAGGGAGATGTATACGCATGACGCGTCGAAATTCTCATCGCCATGCGCTGTCGTACCTCCGCTGGCTTGGATCGCGCCACCATGAGTGGTGACAGCAGGCCGATCCCAGGTCTGGTTGCAGACAAGGTTTTTCTGGGGTCGCACTAGCAGGCCCATACCGGATGTAGCCAGCAAGCCCCCCGGCTGAAACACGTCTTCCTTGCCATCCTCTTCACCCAGCCAGGAATACCGAGTCCGCGACCGGTCTTCTAGAAACAACGTCGAACACCAGGCGTTCATTCCACTGATGCCGGAGCCGCGATGTCACGATGCCGCACAGGGGTCGGGGACCAGGGGAACGAACGCTCGCTCATGGGACCCTCACCCCTGGTGAGTGAACCACCACACGGACAGCAGCAGGGGCCACAATGGAAAGCTGCACACGGTCCTACGCTCATGCAGTCCGGCACTACCGGCTTTCCCAAAAAAACAACGCACGTCTTATTTTTGGGACAAGAGGAAGGCTCAAGGTTGTCAATTGCGAACAGAGGAACTTACCGAGTCAGGAGCAGGCTCCTCCTTGAAACTCTGGCGTTGTTGAGCCATTGCAAAGCCCATAAAAATCAACAGCGGAAGAAGAGATCAACGGATGGTGGCCAAGACAAGGCCGACCTGCCAGCGAGAAAATTAGCTTGAACGTCCAATTTGCCAACTCAAAAACACATAAGATTGGGGCAAGGTCTGCGATGAGTTATCAAGCAAAGCTCGCATTGTGCAATGCACATGGGAGCCGATTTGCTGCGCACGAGCCCTCGCTATTTCGATCGATTGGGGACCGGACTCGTGGAAGCCGACTTTGCCAAGAAGATGACCTGCAAGTCCGCGGCTAGGAAAGCCGCGCTACGGCGCCTTTAGGCCCCGCAGACCAGCTGACCAAACTCGTGTCGTCACAGGAGGAGGGAGGGCAAGAGAGCGAGAGCGAGAGCGAGAGCTGACTTACCTTGAGAGTTGCGTTGACAAATGCTTCGTTGTGGACGACAAGTGGCGGTTGTGTTACGTTGGCAGACACGCACAAATCTGTGGCTGCAGTCCCAATTAGCAACTCGTTCAGAAGTGGCCGAGTGCAACCGTGATCAAGGGCAGTGGACGTGACAAGGAAGCAGGCACTCGACCCAGCAGGCTCGGCTGCATGTCAAGGCTGAAGGGCAAGGCTGATGTCGAGGCATGGGAAGCGCGGACATGCGCAAGACCGGCGCTACCCATGGCATGCAGCATGAGAAGACGGGAGCGGGTGAACAATGCGGTGCCTGGAAAGGGGTGATGGAACAGGCATGGAGACGTTGCGGTTTGCGTTGCGATGCCAGACGTACCTGTCGAGTAGTAGAGTGAATTGACGGGTGATACAGACGCTTGCAGGGAATCCTGGCAAGACGTGGATGTGTCGCGGCCTTGTTGTGACCCAGGCAGTCGGGAGTCGGGGATGATTTTGTGAGAGTTCAGCCCACGTGAAGGCAGGCTTGGATATCCTCGACAGTGTGCAGGGTCGTTGCACCCTAGCTGCTCTGTTGACAGGCTTGACAGGCTTGACAGGCTTGACAGGCAAGGGATGCGCTGTCAAGGTTGAGATGCAGGACGTGTGCAGTTGAACGACAGAAGGGGCTGCCGACAAGAAGACGGCTGTCTGCCAAATGCGCGGATGGACTGGTCGAAGAGGACTGGTTAAATGCCCTGAGGGAATAATCGAGTTAGCATAGCTGCTGCGCAAATGGCGGTACCTGTCTCCAGGCAGTGATGGAATGATGAGTGCAGGTCAGAGCTGCCAGGTGCTGGATGCAACAGGGGAGAGGCATTCCACGACATGGGCAGGGTCATGCCATGAGAGAGCAAGGATGGGGCCAGGACCTGACCAGCCGGGGGAAGAGACGGGGACATACGCAATGGATCGCTGTAGAGCACCTTGTGCTGCACTGCGCGATGGTAGAATGACGCAGAAAGGGGGAACCAAGACCAGACCAGGTGACTACTAGTGTGCACGGAGAGGTGGACAAGTGTACCGAGTACGGTGGGAAGGTGGGCCGGCGCAGCGAAGGGATAGGTAGAGAGCTGCTGGGACTTGGGCCAGAACAGGGGGCGCTGAATGTTCTTGTAGAAGTTCGGAGGCCTGGTGTGGTGGGGGAATCAGAGGGGCGTCAGGGCCCAAGTATCCCGCACAGTACTTGCTAGACGGGGTACTCGGCGCTGACCAAAGATTGTGTGGATGGCCTGTTACCGCACCCCCCAATCACGGATCACGGAAATAGTGGCTTGCCAACCCGTTGGAGCTGACCGCCACGCCATGCCGACCCACTTGGGGCGGATGATGAAGGACGAAGCTAGGGTCATCGGTGTGTGTGAGGAGCTTGTCTGTGCAGGCCGGGTGGCCTATCGGTTTTTGCGGTGGATAGCCGCCTAAGACATGCGGCAGGGGTCGTTGGATCGCATCGCACGCGTGCAAATGGAATTGGGAAAGGCATTTGTTCCGCCACAACGGTGGCCTAGGCAATTGTCGCAAACTTGTGGATGACTCTGGCCTGACGAGGAGAGTGGCGGGCCAAAGGAATGGGAATAGCAAGCAGAGAGGCATCAGGACACGTACCTTGTGATACACGAGACTGAATGTACAGCTTGTGGGCGTGGGCTTGTTTTGGCGCTGGTTGGTTGGCTTGCACGGCCTTGTGTGGGAGACTGGTGATGCTCAAATCAGGCGTGCAATAATGGACTGGCGAAACAGGCGCCGCCCGCTGCAGATGCTGGATCGAGAATGGCCGAAGAAGCGTCGCACAAGCGCGGAAGAATCTTGACGAAAAGAGCAGACTGAGATGATGACCCAGCCTTCGTGCTTGGGCTTGGGTCGGGCGACAGGAAGATGGTCTCAGGTCTGACCGACAAAGGACTCCGACGCTCGTGTTTGGTGCAATGTGGCGCAGATGAGGTTGAGGTGATCTTGGCAGTGCACCGTTTGCTGTCCGGGGTAGTGGGGTCACTGGAATGGGCGGGGCCGGCCAAAGTGACTAGGCACAGTAGATCCTGTAGAGTAGAAAGGGGGTTGTTAGGCAATGCACAAAGCTGGCGGACCAGGTGAGGCGAGGCAGGCCACGATGTGGATGGGGAGGGGAGGGACAGCCCGGGCTTTCGAGGATCAGGCGTCAGTGCTGAAGGGAAAGAACGCGTCGTAGCACAAGAAGAAGGTGGTGTCGCACGTGGTAGAACCTGGAGACTCGAAGTTTGTTTGGTCGAAATGCGAGCCCAAAGAGAGCCAGAGTCTTGTTCTGGTCTCGACGACAGTCGAGATCAGGTTGAGGTCGAGGTCCAAATGATGGCCAGCGGTGTCCTGGTCGTTGGGGACAGGGATGATCGTGGTCAAAGGCCGGTGAGGTTGCGCACCCAAATCGATGCTGGAAAGCCGTTGGGCAGGCAAAGGTCAGTCTTCTTTCCGTCTTCTTGTCCATACCAGGACAAGAACAGTCAGGTCAGGGCTGTGGAGGCAGAGGGAAGAGATGGTACGACACAGATGTGTAAGACGGCGGAAAAGCGAGGCTGTCGACGACGCCGTCACGACTGGGCCGCAGGGCAGGGCAGGACAGGCAGGACAGGGTGCGTCAGGGTGATTGTGCAGTGCAGGTGACAAGATGGCGACGTGGAATATCTCACGACAACCGACGCAGGGTCTCTTGTCGAGCCGTGCCAGGCCAGCCCGAGGCTTGCTCAACGGTTTGCACCGAGATCAGGGATGATGCCCTCCCATTCGGCTGGTGGTTGATCTGACAGATGGCGACTGGGCGCCGCGCGATGGGCTAGGTGATGATGGCACTGAGATCCAGCACACCGGATACCAGCGCATGGCAAGGACAGGGCAGGGAGGGCTGCGGAGGGCTGCGGAGGGCTGCGGAGGGCTGCGAGGGACATGGACATGGACAAGGACAAGGAGCTGGTCTCTTACCTTGCAAGTCAATCTCAGAAACGCGAGTGCGTGGTTGTTTGAGTGTCTGGCAGGCTGGACAACAGTAGGCTGAGAGAGAGTCGCAGGGCGATCTGGCGTATCGAAGTAGGCGACGATGAATTGCTTAAGATCTGGAGATCCAGGGCGCGTGGCAGAGTGTAGAAAAAGGAAAAACTCAAAATGCGGTTGATGTTTTTTTTGCAGACGCAGGCTAGGGGGGTTGCTGGGTTCTGGGATTGGGGCAGTCGGGCAACAGCAGGGGACACGGTGGACGGTGGACGGTGGAAAGTGGAAAGTGGATAGTGGAAAGTGGGAAGTGGAAAGTGGGAAGGCGGGAGGGGCTGTGGAAAGTGGAAAGCGCGACAGGAGCAGAACACCTGCAGCGGTCAGCGCCTTCCTTCCCTGTCGTCCCCGTCCACAATTGGCATCCATCCTTTGAACTTCACTTTGCTGATAAATGACGACTTCAGACCTTCACTCCACCCACCCGCTTCCACTTGGCCTTGACGCCATCTTGACACCTATCTCGAATACAAATGTTCCGAATCGTGTTTCCGATACGCTCGTATCTACATACTGTGTGGTGTTCCAGACCTCTCTTGCCTATTTGCATGAATCAAACCCGGTTGGTTTGTGTCCTCTTGCTGACTATGGTTGTTTCCTATGCCGGCGCTGTTGATCCGCTGCGCCAACAATTGACCTGCGCGCCAAGCATCATTGCCTCATTTCCTTTATTTCCTCAGACCGTCCTCCGGTATCAACAGGCACCCTACAAGCACACCACGGCGAATTATAGCGTTGCAACCAACGAACGGGTTACGGATACGCTCAGGCCTCGGCGCTCCAGGAACCATCCACCACGGCACAAGCTTCGAAACGATTGGTGCCCAAGCCAAGTGCCCAAGCCAAATGGCCATGATGCCAGCCATCGCTTTCTGGTCCACGTCTTTCTTGCGATACCTGACGAATCGAGCCGAGCGTCCTTTTGTCGCCGGGTCTGCCGGCTCACTCTGGCATTGGGAACTCCTGTGGGCCATGAATCGCACACTGGCAGGGACTGGTCCGAGCACTGGCACATCTGCTGCTTGTCCCAAGTGTGAGCCAAGATGCTACTATGCTGCTGTTGCGGCCTTGTCACATCTCTTCTCGAAGCTCGACGCCCGGGTCTGGTCAGCCGCGAGATGGCCAAGGTTATTTGTTGTCTTCGCCGCCAGCAAGTCGCTGTCCATGTCGTCGCGGGCCGCGCCTGTTCGCCAGGGATGCTGCATCTATCCCTCCACCGATCCCGATTCTTCGGTTCCTAGACAGGGTCCCTGGCTCCTGAAGTCCCATCGCTGGAGCTGGACGTTGGGGTTGGAGCTGTCACGCCGTACGCCGCCCGGCAAGCCAGGCCTCGCTCGCCAGGCACGCCGGCAGGCTCTCGCGGTGGAGGCCAGCCCCTGCTCTGTCTTGGGCCCTGTCCTTCATACACAACCCTTGCCGCCCTGGGACTTCCGTCAAGCTCCGCTGAGCATACTACTACTGCTGGTGACCACTGTCCGAATATGAAGTATTCTGTGTGTATGGGGGATGGGAATACCTCCAGCCATGTGGGCCGACTGCAGGTTGCCACAAGGCTGCCATCTCTTGCTCTGCGCAACAAGGTCAGCTGCCCACTCGGGGAGATACGACTGCCTCGGGCCCTCTTCTAGCTCCCCAATCGACAAAGCCGATCGAAACTCGGAGATCCCAAGGTCAGGCTACATCGCAAGATCTCGCCATGGAAATGTCGCACAAAAGTGTATGATGGAACTCGTTTCTCCTCAGGCTGGCAGTGTCGGCTCTCAGGCATGATTGCGGCACCAACAAGAAACACTATTCTGTTGCCCATGTACAATACGATTTGCTACGACTCTCCACGACGCTGCCATCAATACCTCGTCCGACACAGTGTCCTTACACTGCACTGCAATTCATGGCGATGCATCTTCACCAGCAAATCATCAACGTAATTGCGACCAAGGTCAGGTTGCAAGGCCATGCACAGCGGTGGCAGTGGTTGGCAAATCCCCAAAACAGCACTTGAGCCTCACATCGCAGGGCCAGCCTTGCTGCTCTCCAGGGCTGATGTTTCCGCGACCCTGGCCGCCTGTCAAACCCACACAGATCCATCATCATCGCGAACCATGCAGCCTGCCTTCCCAAGTCTCCTCTGAGCGGCACGACCCGCAGCTGGTCTCAACAAGGGATGCGGGATCCATTCTTGAAGATCTGATATTGACGAGGCTCAATGCAGTACACCCTAGTGCTACGTGCTACACTGGCGACAGTGGCTTTGCTGCTGAAGTTTTGCAACACGGTGGTTTCTTCGGTCTGTCAGGTACTGCGAACTTCTGTACGCCACAGGCCTTCCAAGACCCCCCCACC